>CM068374.1:121508638-122108638 GCA_034769895.1 Magicicada septendecula | reverse complement strand
GTGATAAAAAAGTAATAAGTGCAATACGTTAATATTTGTTTTAATTTGTAGGGTTCAATTATTTTATATCCTTTAAAGGTAACTTTAGACACTGTTTTGTGACTAATCTGTATTTAAGAAAATCTGTTTAGAATTATGTCATGTTGCCTTCACTAAGTATATAAATTAGCTAGTCGCAGTTGCTCTTACAACTAAGCATATTATACTTTGGTTATATAGCATTATTTTGTCATATTACAGATACCTAGATCTTACTTAGGGTTCATAATTTTTGAATAATTTTGAAATGTTTTTATTTAAATTATTAGTTGGTTAGGGTTTTGTCGAGCATTTTTTGAATGTTTTCAAGACTAGTGACCACCTCTGTAAAAAAGTGATTATACTCAAGTGTCTTCCGCTATAAATGTAATATACACAAAGATAAATAGCAAAATGTGTAATTTTACAGTCATCGGTGTGTAGATTGAAGACAATTTTGATTATGTTTGTTAATGCGCGGTAACTCCATTGATAAATATGGATGAAAGAGTAAATTCAGCTAAAGAACAAAAAGAAACTCTTTCAAATTGTCATGGAAAACAGAATTTTTACCATCAGAGACTTAAAAAGAGTACGGAAAAGTAAGGAATAAATATTACCTTTTTTTCTGTCCGTCAAACACTGTTAGGTGTCGATTTCATTCATACCTTCCTCAAAAAAGAGTAAAATACCATTATGCCAAAAGAACCTTGTCTAAACGCAAGGAATGTAAGAACAATTTAAAAAACTAGAACAAAGTAATAAACGTTGCCTTTCTTTCAATAAAGAAGTATATGGAGAATATGGAAGAGAATAAAGAAAGAAGAATATGGAGCTTCTTTTTGTTCTGAAATGAAGAAACATTGTACACTGAATAAGGCCAAAAAATTTAAAATTTTAATTTTATATTATTATACAGTAGTGTGCAGAAGGAATTTTTGTTTGACAGAGACATGTTATTTTGATCAATGTGTGTTTATAATAGCAGACAAAAGTGAAAGTATGTGAAAGGAAACATCGTTTAAGAGCTGCGCGTAGCAAAAAGGTTCAAGGGATCACAATATAAATAACACAATCTTCAGTCTTTAGAGATGACTGTTCTACTTTTAAGCTATCTAATATTTGTGATATTGTTTACAAAATTATTTTATGTAGTATACAGTAGCCAGACCTGCTATTGTAGGAGAAGGGTTACTTGTCGTGATCACATTCAATTAACAATCAGGAAAGTAGTTTTAGAGTGTCAATTGAAAGAGCAGTATAAAAATTACTCTGAATTACACACATTCACACATTACAATGTTCCACATTGTATTATCAAAATAAAACAAGCTATTACTTTCAAAATCATTTGATTTTCAGCTTTTTTGGTGTAGACGTGTTACAATTTTTTACAGTTTTTTTTGCAACACAGTAAGTTTATTCAAACTATAAAAACAAAAAATAAATTATTGTAACTAATTAAAATAAATTTACTGAAATACTTGCTTTATTTAAAGACAGATACAATGAAATGTTTTAAAAACTACAATTATTCAAACGATTGTTACTTCCATGTTCCATAAGAAAACGGAAGTATGGTGATGACGAATAAAATCGTGTTCAAGATAACGACTGATTCTGATTGTACTACCCTCAAAACACGAAGAAAAGTCATTTTTCGAAAAGTGTCTGTGTGTAGAATTTTTTCCATGGCAAACGATAACTGCCGCAAATTCAAACAGAATCAAATAATTTTTGCATACCTGCCTGAGTCGTATAGGACTCAAGGCCTACTGATTATGGTGAAGATCGGTTAAGGAGAAGGGGTAGTTTATCTGCAACATTTTACGTTTTAACAAAAGTAAAGTACTTGAAAATTAATTTAAACTTTTTCAAACAATGGTAATTGTTAAAAATAAAATAATTTTGTTCCCAGGGAATAAAATTATAATTTTTCATTTTAATTTGAATCATGTATGAGTGAAAATATATCGTTCTTGGCAGGCAAGCATATCTCAATTATGTAATGTTTACGTTTCCAAAGTTTTATTATTGTGATTAACGCCGCAATAAAAAGTCATGCACACACACACACACACTCGCGCGCGCACACAATTCGCGTTATTTCTGGTCTCACTCACGTTTATTTTCTTACGTTTTCACGCTTTTTAAATAGAAAGTGCAGAAACCCACACCAACACAACGCGTGCAAGCCGAAAAGATGTCCAGGGTGGACAGCGGTTTACTTCCTGTGGATCGCTGGCCAGTGTAACTGCACGTGTTTACGAGGAACTGTTCATAAATAGACTTTTCTTCTTTAAGGAATGAACCCTCTGCAAGATGCTCAGGGTACATGCGAGACTTTGGAGCGCTCCTTCTTTTCCAGCTGTTTGTACTGTAAAATTACACTGTAGATTCGCAGCTTTACTCAGAGCAACGCTCCATAGGGAATGCTGAAAATTTTTGTCCACGGTGTACCCTCATAGACACTAAAACCTGCTCTGATGTTTTTATTACGGCGATCATAATATTAAAACTTTGGAAATTTGAGCACTACTTAATGGAGATCAACCATTAACTTTTACAAGCCATTAATTTTATGGATATTTTGAAGCAATAAATGTTTTAATAAATAAATAAAATCTGTGTACTTATTTCTATTATGATATAAGAATTACAAACTAATATGTGCATGTGTGTATGTATGAAAAATATATAAATATTTTTCTCCTCTGTAAAATTGTTTGTTCCTCCTGAAAAATATTTTGACCTCCTTGATGGCTAGTTATTTACTAGCCTGTGTGGAATATAGCGTTATGACATGGATCAAAATGTTGGGTGTTAAACAGAAGACACAAACGTATTAAGGAAGAAATGTTTTGGTGAGAAATTTATAATTATACGGGTGAACAGTATCGTCGTTCACGAAATCAGAAGACAAATGGAAAGAAAGAAAGACTCGATTTTGAAAAAGAAAAATGACTAGTATAGTATTGACAGGAAAGACTTTGATAACACTATAGACATCATTCATCCTCGGCCGATAACACGCAGCGAGAGTCCAATTACATTACAGGAATCAGATCACACCTCCCTTTGGCCAGCTCTTCGTTCGACATACAAACATTTTATCCAAAAGTACAGTCCTTTCTCACAGTGGTTGAGGATAGTCTTCACCCACCTGACATGAGGGTACCATTTTAGCTAATACGTCTTTTCTTCAGAACTCAAACATCCACATATTTGATGTTTTGTCACCATATATATTGTCAAATATATATTATAGACACAGACGTAAAATTCTGCACCTGTCATGTCTTGTTTTCTATGGCGAACAATAACTGTCGCAAATTCCAAGAGAATCAAATAATTTTTTGCATATGTGCCTGCATTGTAGAGGACTCAAGTCTTTTGATTTTGGTGAAGATCGGTTAATGGGGAGGGGTATTTTATTCACGTTTGGTATTGATTTAATGAGTTTGACTAAATTACATTAAAATGCATTTAAATTTTTAAACAATAATAATTGTTAAAAAGAAAATAATTTTGTTGCCAGGCAACTAGTGTCGATGGAACAGAGGGTATTCTCATGAAGATGGGAGTTCAAATGGTTCCACGGCCCATGCGTGGCAAAGGAAAGGGGTTTATAAGAATAAAGTACCTAATTTTTATACATAAAGTGACTCAAAAATAACATTATTTTAAACGACTACCCCATAATAACCAAAATATTTTTAAATAGTGAAAATAGTTTGAGGGTAGGCGATACTTTTTTAGAAATTATCGAACCGAATTCAAGTAAATGATTTTAAGTAAATCTTAGAACTTGGAAGTCATTTAAGGTTTTCCATGCCGATTTTATATCTCGGTGTAAGATAAAATATATTGGGAAAGGATGGAGAAGTTTTACAAACAGATAGAAAACATGTTTTGTAAAGATATGTAAACGTCTAAATGGCTATTTTCCTAATTGCTTTGAACCTAGCGGTGGTTAGTATAGTCCATAGTGAATTTCTAACGTTGACTTTTGTCACTGAGAGGAATTAACTTGTGTTGCGAAAGTACCTCAAAAAATAGTTTTATTTGTATACCTAGAAAACCGTGACTTCGCACGTAAGCAACGAGGCCGTTTTATTATCAAGAATTTCTAAAGATTATTATATCATATACTAAGCCTCCTACAACATTTTTAAAAGTCTATTCAATACACATATTTAAGTATATTTATAGTTATCAGTGCCAAGCAATATTCAGTCTTATGTTTTTGAAAAGCTTTACTTTATAACGCTTTAAATTTTAATATACCGCTTATTAAAAAATAATGAAAGATGACTGATGTCCGGGAATCGATCAGCTGGTTGGAAGGCAACAATGAATGTACTTCTCTTGTAGTCGTCTGGAAAAAGTTTAGTAAACTCGGACTATCAATGTAGATGGAAAACCTGTGATTGTTTGAGCTTCGACTTCTCAGCTTATTTCTTTAGCGTGATATCGTCAATTATGAGATAAAACCTCCAACGGACCAACTTGTTCACGATACCTACACACAGGTTTGAAACACGCCATCTTAATATTTTGAACGTTAATTATTAATAAAACACAATAAAACTGACTTGACTGTAGATCCTTATAGTAGATAGTTATAAAGCATTAAAGGCTATGCTCAGGATAATTATGCTCGCCGAGAAACGAAAACGTCTTTAAAAACTACAAAAACGGGTTTAAATCTATTAAACATTTGAATACCATTATATTAAAACTTAAACTTGGCTTTAATACTTTACACACTAATTGTTTTATTAGATTATTCCTACAACTCCAAAAGGCTCATACAAGATTCCATTTACGTTCAGTATTCCATTTACTCTACCTACCATACCGATTAAACAAAATTTTGTAAAATATGCCCAGATTTTATTTAGTTAAATTTTGTTATTTCATCAATTCTTTAAATTTTGTATGTCAATATTTTATAGTATAGAATTTAATAATATAATTTTTATATACAGATACCAACGTATAAAGGAATGACGTTTTACTTTTATATACTATAATTCTATAATGTACTATTGAATCAACAATGAGTTCTCTACTTGATAAATTTTATTTGTTTGAACTATGCAATGTATAAATAAAACGAAAATTATTAAAACTAATCGACAAGAGTTATTATCTGTAATATAACTACTCACTCGCTCGACATTTGTTGCCTAGCAGTCACTACATTCTCATTATTTTCTGCTTATTTTTTAAACTCGTACTGGTTTCCATTAATGGCAATAGTTTCATGAAGTAGTTTCTAGTTAAACAGCTTATGGACGTACGAAGCGCTTACCACTAGAATAGAAGCACACATTCGCTTTTGTGTTATTATTAATCACAGTCGTAGTAACAAATAAATAGAGGCAAAAATAAAATTAGACATATCAAAATTACTTAAACTTAAGTTTTAAAAGTTTATATTAAGAAATCCATTTACATTTACCATTCATTGTTTGAGAAACAATAATTTTTAAATTTTGGCTAGGCAACATCTGCTTTGAAACAACTGTGAAAGTATTGGCTACAGAAACTTTTTACTTAACTAGATAGCTGGCGGGAATTGAGATGTAATTAAGTTATTTCTGTTTGTTTTTATTAGTCTGTAGTAGCAAACTTTAGTGAAAAAAATATTGAATCATTATATTCCATGGGATTATTGATCTATTACTACATTTAGATTACTTATTCTTTTTGTAGGGACTTGTAATAATAATAACTTTATATTCAATCATTTGTATTTGGTTTTGATAAAATACATTTCTATTTATTAATGTTTTTATTTGTAAACTTTATTTATAGTTAATTAATGCACGTAGGAAATATTAATTACTAAAACACCTCTTTATTAAATACAATTTTATTGCTTGTCTAAAGATATATATATGTTCGTTTTACTTGTATAATTAAAGAATTGTTTTAAATTAGTCATATTAAAGTATGCTGTTATTAATGAGTATAAATATTTGAATATTTATTTGAATTATTAAAATATTCATTCATTAATGACTGTGGTGAACCCAATTAATATACTGCAGAATATGTAGCAGAGGTTGTTTACTAAAAACAGATTGCATTGTATTACTGAATTGATTACATTCTCTTCTGTTGCAAAAATAGATAGGAATTCAAAGTCTGTTTAAAATAAATTATATATAATAAGCTTAAAAGAATTCAGCTGACAAAATTTATTTTTATCGGTACAGATAAATCATCTATTAAGTTTTTGTGTTCTTGATCCTCTAAATGTCTCCATTAATAAATTTGTGATTTTGAGACACGATTGTATACGTGTGTGTGTGTGTGATAGACAACATATTTTTTAATTGATTTCGTAAAAGAAGAAAGGATTTTGAGAAAGTTAAAAGCACTACAAGAATATTAATATAATAAAAAACAAGGATATTGAAAATATCCTCTTCCACTTGGTAAATATATTGTTACGACGGTCTACTTGATCGTCGTAGGTACAGTGGAAACAAAATGCAAGACACCAATTAAGTCACTAATTACCAGCTTTAATTTTCACAGTTAAACAGTTCGTAATTAACAACACAGTCTCTACAACAAAACAAATAAAAATTGTTCACATGCAATAAAATTTCAACTAATATTAAACACATATTGCAATTATCCCGCCCGATTGTAAAACACTTCACTAATAACCACTTAATTTTTAATCTGCTCTTTTATATTTGTAATCGAGTCTTCTATTTTTGTTGACATAGCTTTTTCCACACTCGTGACTGACTTTTCTACTTCAGCTATCTTATTAGACATCGATTCTTCAACAATCGAGACAGATTTTTCTACTTTAGCTATTTGTAATGTCATTGATTCTTGTACCCCCATATTTAGTAACTTGCTTATTAAGCTCACCTCGTAGGAGACCCAATTCTGCGGTACTGTATTCTTGTAACTGTTTCTGCATAGCTTCAAAGAGAGCTTCCGTTTTATTTGCTTCTTACTTACGTTATTCATCCTGTCGTTTTTCTGCTTCTTCTCTCTCTTGTCTTCGTTCTTCTTTTTGTCGTCTTTCTGCTTCTTCCGCCTCCTGTCGTAATCGTTCCTCTGTCTGCAACAGCAGCGCCTGGAAATTTTTCATCATCTTAGTGTCATCCATTGTTTACCGATTAATTACGAATTACACTCGTCTTGTACAAAGTGTCAACTATTTCCACTGTTAACCGTTCTATCCCAGTTTTGACACCACTGTTACGACGGTCTACTTGATTGTCGTAGGTACAGTGGAAACAAAAAACAAGACACCAAATAAGTCACTAATTACCAGCTTTAATTTTCACAGTTAAACAGTTCGTAATTAACAACACAGTCTCTACAACAAATAAAATAAAAATTGTTCACACGCAATAAAATTTCAACTAATATTAAACTCAATTTTATTACAATTATCCCGCCCGATTATAAAACACTTAACTAATGACCACTTGGACGCACACAGTAATATCACCCGATGTGGACAGACTTGCTAGCTGCTCTGGAGGACGTCTTTCAAGCGCCGGACTACCTGCTCCGGATAATACGAAGTTACTTGAGGGACAGGGAGCTCCGGTACGACACAGCAGATGGGCCACGCAGCAGAAAGATAACAGGAGGCGTAGCTCAAGGCTCTATCTTGGGCCCCGACCTGTGGAATGCCTTCTATGATGGAATCCTCCGGATGGAGATGCCAGATGATACCTTTCTGGTAGCATATGCTGATGACGTGGCTGCCGTGATCACCGCGAGAGACGCAGAGGAGGCGCAGCGCATGCTGAACCAGGTCATGCGCAGGGTCCGCAACTGGATGGACGAACACGATCTAAGCCTTGCGACGGAGAAGACAGAGATTGTGCTGCTCACTCGTCGACGTATACCCACAATCACACAGTTCGTGGTGGGGGAAAAGGCGATAATATCAAAGCCAGCGGTGAAGTATCTAGGGGTGCACCTGGATATTAAGCTTTCCTACTGGGAGCAAATTCGATGTTCCTCGGAGAAAGCCGCTAAGGTCGTTGCTGTGCTAAGCAGACTAATGGCAAATGTCGGAGGCCCAGCTGCAGGAAGACGGCGACTGCTGATGTCGGTGACAAACTCGATTCTCCTCTACGGATGCGAGGTCTGGGCCGACGCACTGAAGCAAGAAAAATACCGCAAGCAGATGGCCGCGGTACAACGAAGAGGAGCACTTCGGATTGCAAGCTCCTACAGAACGGTGTCGGAACCAGCAGTGTTGGTCGTCGCTGGAGTAATGCCAATAGATCTGATGGCTGAGGAGAGAAGGAGGGTCTACACAACCAAGGAAGACTTGGGGTTTGTAGAAGCAAGAGCAGTGGCCAGGGCACACTCCATGCGGAGCTGGCAACTACGATGGGAGCAGGAGAGTCGAGCTAGGTGGACGGCGAGGCTGATTGGGAACCTCCCTGAATGGGTGGACAGAACGCACGGCGAGGTAGATTATTACCTTACTCAATTCCTGACAGGGCATGGTTATTTCTGTGCATACCTGCGAAGGATGGGTAAGATGGAGGATCCGTCGTGCGTGTATGGCGACTCAGACTCTGATGACGCTCATCATACTTTTTTCGAGTGTCAACGGTGGGTGCTGGAGAGGCGAGGGCTCGAATCGGAGATTGGCCCCATGACGCCTGATAACATCATAGACGTCATGCTCAACAGCAAAGAGAACTGGGACATGGTTGTGACCTTCGTGAGGATGGTCCTGCGGCAAAAGAAGCCTGAACTGGACCGTCTCACAGGTCGATGATATAGATAAAGCTGTAGAAGCCTTGTAGGCGCAATACGAGGTGCCACCCTGAAGCCATACGAATAGTTGTTCCAGGGGGGGTTCCCTGCCTGTAAAGTGGAGGTTTTTTAGTGGGTGTGAGTCCCACACACCGGGAGACCAGTCGGGTGTCTCCTGATGGTGCATAATGCATTTTTCCTCCCCCGTAAAAAAAAAAAAAAAAAAAAAATATCACCCGATAATCACTTGTAATCGCCAGACAATAAACTCTCGAACCACAATGTAATTTATCGCGACTATAACTCAAACTGAACGTTGTTGATTACTGGTATTTATACAAGGCTCACAGACCAGAATATTCCAAAATGCGTGTTAGCGCCAATGTGTACGACGTAATTAATTGTGGCCTTGACACAGTCCGCGCGGCTGGCTGCTTCCATAAAGGTCTCGCGAATGCGTCGAGAGTCACGTACACCACAGCATTACATTCTGGATGCCTCTGGAACGTTCGATAAACACGTAGTTTGTTCTGTGATGTAACAATATGTAAAATAATAAAATGTAATATTTCATGTAATGTAAAGTAGCGCTTAAAATAATAATGGATTTATTACTTATAAATAAAAGTGAAACATACTTATGTAATATGTAGGACGTGCGTTGAGTATTATTTAGATTACATGAAAGTATCTCATTAGTCTCAGGTTTGATTATATTTGTATGATGTGTTAATTGCGTACTTGTAAAAAACATAGTCATAACGTGCAGCATAGAACAAACGTTTCTATATAATGCGTGAATATAATAAACTGTAATTACGATGGAAAAATAGAAGTTACTCGATGGCATGTAAATTTATTGCAAGAAAAATATTTTCAAACTAACTGGTAACAGCAAGAATATTCATATCCGTAGTAAGTTATACATAGCTTATTCAAGAACCTTCTAATACTTATTGTTTTAACAGAATTTAGCTACTAGATCAGCGTCAGAGGCTGGTATTGAATTTGGACAACAGTGTATTGCAAATTGCAAGTTTATTGCCACCTAAAGTTGAATAATATTTAAACTCCTACTATAATATAGGACAATGTGGTCATCTTCCAACTGACTACTATGAACCACGAAGAGGGATTTCAACACAATAGCTTGAAAATACAGCACTTGAACAAAACAGCGCTTTTAAAATAATACAAAGAATACGATTGCGAAAGGGTTTGTGTAAAACAAAACTTGTCATAATCATACCTCATTCCTCCTCATCCTAAATGCATGCATCTTTTTTCAGTGAACATCTTTTTTTTTCTTGAGCTGTGATCTTAAATCTTACGTGCTACCAGAGGAACACTTATAAAAGTTTTAAGAAATGACCAAGTACATTTAAATTCGACTCAACTCGATGGCCAAGGCCATTACTGGCGTTGTCTTAAAACAAGTCCCTCTTAACAGAGACCGTGGGTCTCACCGGACTGAAAAAAAATGTCCTGAGTGTTCACAAAACTGGGATGGAATTTCAAACAACGATAACAAAAACATCGACATGTTTGAGTACAATAGTATCGATTAACGTGCAAAAAATGATAAGGTGCTAAAAACATTAATACTCGAATCAAGAGGAAGTATTGGATTTGAACTTATGTGCTCAATAATAGTCACACCAAAAATACGGAGAGCAAACAAAGTACGTTTATACTTGGTGACGATATATTTTAAGTTACAATGAGGTATAAAGACCAATGTGGAAGATCTGAGTGGAAACAAACGATTCCTCGTAAGGAAGAAAGAAGTTTCTAGTGATGGACAAATTCCATGCCACCCCTTATTTATTATCTGTTAAGAGTTGAATTGGGGACGGTGAGGTTTAAGCACAGGCTTAATTACCTCGTTGTATACAGTGTTGAGGACAAATAGTACTTAATTTTAAGAAACAAACTTCTACTATGATTTAGAAACGTCGAAAACATTACAATGCGTAATAAACCACTTAAAGTAACAAAACACTCCACTACTGATGAGTCCAATAGATGACTATATGTTTCTATAGCACAATTTGCTTGCGAAAATCTTCGACGCCTTTATCCAAACCTGCAAGCCTTTGTACAGTATACTGCCTGTAGTATACTGATAGTTGTACTAGCTGATAGTTTAGTTAGTTTAGTTATGTTTTCAACGTTCCCATTTTTTTACTCTTTCTCATATTCGTGCTTCGCACATGTAATCATATTGCCTCCAGCTAGTTCATATTAGCTTATGTCATTCTTAATTTACACCGTAATTTTATCTTCAAATCTCGTTTCAAAACCATCACTTTTGTACTTTACTTCTAACTGCTACGACGCTTCGCGGTGCGTATAGTATGTCTGAAACAAAAAGTAGACATAATATTACACAGTATTACAGAGTCTACAAATAGGATCACGCGCTTGCACATACGTGTATCTTACAGCCCCACCTTTTCAAGATAGACACTCTGGTAACCCTTGCCTTCATTATGCTACAGTTGATCGTGATTGGACATACACAAAAAGTACAGGGCGGCTCAATGACAATAACGTCGGTTAGTTCAGTTCCCTGACAAGTATGTTACAGCTTTTACTCAGAGCTATTCAAATAAACTGTCATTAATTGCGGCCTACTGGATTAATGGAAAATAGATGATAATCGTAAAAGTAGAGATTGTAAACCTCTTGCAAGAAAATTACGTTTTGAAAATAATTAGTAAAATTAAAAATAATTTGATCTGTAGTAAGTTGTACGTAGCATATTGCAGCACGTTCAACTACTGAATGTCTTTTCAACGTTCAGGTACTAGATCAACCTCAACGACTGCCTATTGAATTTAGATTTTGGTATTATTAACTTGGCGTCTTTTATTGTTGCTGTTATAATACGGTATGTTAAACCTCTAACTCTGTGTCTAGATGACCTAATGTAATACAGTTGAGAGGGTTGCACAGAAATTTAAATTCAAATCATGTCTGTCAATTTGTCTAACGTTTAATTATGTATTCCACCTACTCAAGAAATTGTATCGTTACAGTATAGTCAAAAATATATGTTTTATGACATTACAAATTACAGTTACACATTAAGTTACATTGGAATGCTTATGAAACAAATACTTATTCAATTTATTTCTATTATTCAATTTCAAAAAGTTATTTTTCTTAAACCACCTCTGCTATTTGTTAACAAAAGAACCTTAATTACTTCGTGTAAGCTTTACTGATTAAGAAAACAATTATTGGAACAAATAATCGATTATTTCCTTTCTACATTCAAACACGCTGTATAAAATGTCTCACTTCTTATAAGCAAAGAATTTTTTTACCAGTCAACAAAATTGTTCTAATCACAGAGTTTTGCTGTTAACAAGTTGTTAATGTTATGTATGTTAAGACACTTTCATGAAGGCTATAAACACGAATAGTCTCTTACTCGTGTATCCGAGTAACCATGTAACAAACACACATGTACTTACACAGAAAAACGAATATATTCTTGCTAAATGTGGTCAGCTTTCCAAACTTTGAGGTATGACGTATGCTACTTCTAACAGAAATTCTTACTGCATAATAAGTGTTGTATGTAAACAGGTTTTTGTGTATTCTTGTCGAGTGAGTAAGTCTAGTTCGTTTGTCATGAGATTTTGATGTTGTTTTCACAACTATACGAAACTCCGACAAAGTAGAAAATTACGACTGCAATAGGCGTGTATTTGCACACGGTTTGCATCAATTTATTCCTGAAGAACGGAGCAGCAGAGGACTAGTAATTATCTCCAACCGTCTCTCTTTCTCTCTTTCTGTCTCTATACCAGTCCCCCTTCCTTTTAGTAATGAGGAGTCTGATGTAATAATAAAGCTGTCCAATAAATGGAACTGAGTTATAGACAGACCGATGGATATAATTAATTCTAATTGTATAAAGTTGTGCTTCTGTTGACACTCAGAGAACGTATAAAACTGCTTTCCAAACGTTAGTGAAGATAAATGAACACTTTGCTCAATTGCTGCTTCCGATGCTGACTGGAATTGGGTGTGCACAGACTCTACAACTAATGTAACAACTAAAACCATTAAGCTAAGGCGTACACAACTGTTGAACCAAACGTAAATCTTCATTTATTTACCGCGTTAGTTTTAAAACAAATGTTATGTATATAAGTAAAAAATGAAAGTTAGAAGTAATGTTTAAGTTGCCCTGGTTTATACGGCATATGGATGATTTTTTTCGCCAGTACATCGCTGTAGAGCATTCTGACTGAAACACCTGCTGGAAAAATAATAACAAACGCACCACAATTCTTCGTAAACGTATCAGCAATTTGTTTTGTAAAAATACCTGCAAACACAGCTTGTGACTTGTATGAAGTCTAAAAACAAAAATGGACACGCATGTCAATGTTTGTTGAACATTACCATGAATTGTACAAGACATCACAGCTTCTTGTATTATCAGTGCATATAGAAATCTTCCGAACAAAATAACGTTACCACTATTATGAACATATTGTATATTTTTCTTTTATCAATTAAACGTTATTTCAATAATTTTCAGAGACTCTAAAAAAGTTGCGATACAACTACTCTATGTTTGCTCGTTTAAGCTTTAAATTATTTTATATCCAATCTTACTCTACACTTGCTCCTTACAGCCAGACGATTCCAATCCCTCTCTATTCACAAACGTTAACAGATCCAGCAGTTTGATTGAAAAAATTAGCTATAAACTAAGTAATTGTAAAAAATTTGATTTTTATGAGAAAAAATTTAACAATTCAGTATGACGTCGTAAAATCCAGTAGAAGAGGTATAGGATTCGGGTAAATTGTTACTCAACTTTGAGAGGGAAACATTTGTTGGCAGTAGGAATGTTTTTGTTTCTACAGAAAATGCTAGTACGTAATAAGCGTATTACTGCGTTTGTTGTTGTTGTAATGAGCTCTGTTAAGAGACACATAAACCTGGGGGCCTATTTCCTTACGATTCCGGGGTTGAAAATGGTGTTTTTTTACTTTTAAGTAGTTATGTATAGCATCCATTGTGTCACGTTATGTTGAAACTAAAACGGTATAGACTGCACTCCTTATTGAAAATATTCCACTACGTATTGCGACAATACAAGGATATGCTGTAATGTGCATGTATTAAATAAAATAAATATTTAAATTAATTTTAGTAATATGTAATAGACAAGCGGGTGTGAAATTGAAAGCTGAATTATGAACAGGAATCAACAGGAAATATCACGCGATTGCCGCTGAGAGGGTGTACACGAGTAAATAGTGTGTGTGCGTGAGGCCTGTTCAAGCCTGAAAGTTTGCAATCTCACCCCAAATAGATACTAAATTAAAGTTTTATTTAATTATAAGCAAACCGTCAATATTAGAAAGATTGTAAAGACTTCTAAAAATGCATAAAATTCAGACACATGTGCAGTGCGAATTCTATGTAATTATGACGTTCAATGCGTATTCTGTGCGATTGTTGGAGCATAGTAATTACACTAATGATGCGATCATTGTGATAATTACGTATAATATGTGTAATTAAATCAGACAATGTTAGATCACTTTGGAATCCGCATTAGACATTGCAATTGGTAAAAATGTGCGAATATGTGGAATTACAACGATACACAACGATACAAACATTCCAACAGTTAAAAAACTATAGATCAACCTACAAATCTCTGCAGTACCTTTACGAAGTAACAGACAAATGCCATAAAACCAGAGCAAAAGAACAGATAGTTACCGGTAATTTCTTCTTCTTCTCTCTCTCTCTCTTTTTCTTTCAGTAATGGGTCTAATTTAATAATAAAGCTATCTAACAAATGGGACTGAGTAGTAAACAGACCGACGCCAGCTCATTTTTTCGATAAAATGTAGACACGGAAAATATGTAGTCCTCAACGCGATATAATACATAAGAAAGTCTTAAAATTATAAAATTAAACTTACGTATTGATTAAGTCAGTGAAAGAGGTAGATGTACTGATAATAATAACACGCAGAAAAAATGTAATAGTGTCAGTTTTATTATTAGTGTCATGTTACAATACTAACAGTAATTATTGCGTTGTATTAGAATGTAATACTCAACTGAAGACTCTTCCTTTGCTTAATAAAAGCTTGCATGAGAGTAATTTGCGAACAGTAAGGTTTGTTTTGTTTACTGTTATTAGCTAGTTTTCTTTGTATAGGAAAACGATAATTACGTTACAGCCCTAAAGATACATTTATAGCTTACCCGGTTGTACGTTCTCACTTGTACGTAAGGCGCGCGCGCGCGCGCACACACACACACACACACTTATACAACGTTTGCACATATTCTCAATCGCCCCCTTCCTCACACCATCTCAGTCACACAAACTATAATTGAACTTATCATTCTACTAAACACAATTGTTCGATAACGTAAATTGAATCAAAAGGTCAAAACAACTGCCGCTTCCAAATCGTTGCTATTTATATTAAGCAATCGTCTATTATAATCTTAATTAAATAAGACGTAATGATATAGAGAGCTTTCGAAATCCCGCCGTTCGCCGATCTTGTAAACATTGTTGCCACACTTACAACGTAGAAGCCACTCAGGTTGGCTATTCCTTGGTAAACGAATTGCTGGAAAGGATTTAGAAAGTACTTGGGTGGAGATGAATGAGACGTGGTTAAGCAGTTGATTGTACCTAGAATGGAACAAATGATAAAATAACAAAATGATTCTACAGGCTCATTTTTGTCACGATATAGAGAAATGGTGCTAGACCTGTAAAGTATGTGCTGCACGCAAAGTCTCAAAAATCAGAAGCAGAAAAAATGAGACAACATAACATCGGACAGTTTTTTAAGAAAGAATTGCACTAGACACTGCTGGAAATTTTTCGGTTATAGTCGATGAAACCCTGAACGTCACGGTTATATGTGACTGCTTTTCCAAGTAGGTGGTGTACTGTCATCCCAAGCACGGGTGTTACCGTTGTAACGAAAGTGTTAGTTTAAAAGTTGTGTAGACTTTATGGATATGGAAATCCATACGAATCGAGGTTGGAATTTTGAGTATGTATTTTCAAAGAATTGAATCACATATTTGATATTCGACTGTACAACGGCTATCCATCTTTAGTCAGAGAGAATGGTTGACAGGGACAACAGATATTTAAACAGCTACTGTCGAAGGTTGTTGACGAGAACTAAACAGACTGGGACCAGCGTATGTTTTTATACCTAATGGCCTGTGGATCATCAATACACAACACAACCAACATGACCTGTATAAATATACTGGTGCTCTACAAGCGGCCAGCATTCTTTGTTACTGTGATTTGCTACTTGTAATGTGTATCTGCAGCGGTTTAGTATAAGTGTTTATTGTTAATAATTATGTGCGGACATCTGTAACTTGCATTATTTATGGCTAGCGTATTAATTAGGTGATACTTATTGTTTGTTACGTTGGTTAATCGTAAACTTAACAACTTTGTTTTAAACGAGTATTAACTATTGTTTGGCTTGTTATAACTGCAAATAGATTTGAAATTGAGGTTGGGTTGGTGTCAATTATTTTATTTCTGCTTTTGGAGTACAATACTATTTCAATATACACGTGTTTGCTGGTACAATGCTAGTAATTTACAACTGTGATGTTGTCCACTCTTTAGATTGGATAGGTTAGAGAAAATTTACCTTGTTTATTATAAATTAATCTCGAGCGTGTTTAGTGTAATAAACAATTGTAATATTTTGTTAGTATGAAAGCAAAGTTACACGTTTAGTGATCTGTAGAACAAAATACAACAATATTGTAGTTTTAGTTTTCCCTTACTCACATTATTAAAGACTGTTTTTTCTGAATATGTTCATGTAGAATGTGTCGTCTTTACATAAGTTTCAAGTTGTACAGATAAGATTTTAAGATTTAACTTTCATTACAAATTTAGATTTAAACATTTATTTTACCTAAAGCCACTGCACGGCTCGAAACATCCTATTGTATTAACTAAAGATTTCGGTAAGCCTACGTTTAAAAGTTTATAAGAAACAGAGCTGTAAAAACCATTTTCATGTTAAACGGTGAAGAGATGAGAGTTTGAACGGTTAGTTAGGTTAGGTTGAATGAATATTTGAACAAGACCTAAATTAATTTTGTGGAAATCAAAACTCTAAATTAAGACTTGTAATAAAGAATTAATCACTTGAAAGTTGAAAATAAAGAAATTTTGCAACACCACTTAGTAAGTAAAAGGTAGAAACGTGTTGAAGGAGGCCTCGAAAAGTGTGAAGAAATCCCTGAAACCTAAGCTTTATTGGTGACGAATTTCAGCTTAATAACAGTACTTCGTAATAAATTAAAACTATTTTAATGTTTTCATTACGAATTAAACTTTATAAAAACTGTTTTTTAGTCAGATTTTATTTGTTTGTAAAAAAATAAATTTAATTAAATATATTTTAACTACATTTCTGAACATACTTACATTGTAACACGAGAAAATTGAAGGAAATGTATACATTTGTACTATCAATGGGTGACAATACAGGTTTATTAAAAAAAACATGTAATTAAATTAAATTGCTACACAACTATCTACCGGAATCCAAGATTCGTGGAAAGAACTGAGTTAAGATAATGTTATATGAATTCATAAATATATTATCATATATATAAAACATAAATATGTTATCTTAAAATATAAATTAAAATGTACTACAATATCACAATATGTTACAGTAAATTAAAAATATATGATTAAATTAAAATACACATGGTAACTCACTTGGGTTTGGGTGTGAGGAATCCCACATGCAACAATGACAATGTGACAATCTGTGTGCGACAGTTAATTCAATTTCATTAGCTCACTTTAAGTCGACAACAACTATTAGTGGTCGAAAGTTGTGATTATTAAATTATGAATGAACGATGGTTGGTGTTGGTTGGTGGCAATGTAACTAATTAATACATTGGCGGAGACTAAACCAGTACACACTATCTTATGAGGTTAATTAACTTTAAATAACTAAAATTAATTTAAAGTCAAAATAACTTTAAATTAACTTTAAATAACCTGGCTTGAGGTTAAATAACTTATCTAACTTATCCAAGCCGCCAACTTAACTGTTTGAGTGCCTTGAATTTGCAACTCTTTTAAATAAGAAAAATAACTAAAAATTGCTTCAATAATTTCTTACAACGTTTGTTAAGTAATATATTACTGTTTTATCGCTCACTGAGAGCTTATTTTATCTCTATACATTCAACTCAACAATGATTTATGGATTACAATATACCTGGCTTAATTAACTCCTGACCCAGAAGTTTGCCAATGATGACTCTAATTAACTGTTTATTTATTTACAAATTTTTTGTACCTCAAAGGTGAATCCTTTGGAACTACAGAATAAAATAACTATGCCTCGAGTTACGATGCTTTACTATGGTTTAGTTTAGTAGGTTAGACACCTTTAAATATTTAGACTTGTTAACGAAATGTTCGTCTGACCACTACAAGTTTTGAGGTTAACTACGGTTAGCCTAAATCGTTAATTCTTGTGTTGGAATTTTATAATTCCTTTTGAAAAAAGTATGGACAAAGTTTAATTCTTATAGTATTAGTGTTTGGTGTTCAGTACATAAGTGTATTATTTCGGAATTATATCGTATGCTAGTGACATAATATTTGAACACTCTAATTATATTTGGCACTGTACTCCCTGATTGATACTCTCTTTAGATTATTATTTATTCACTTTACGATCTCAATACACTGATCATACACTTCACTTTTCCGCGAATGAACGATTAAAACTTCTTGTGGTTAAATATTTGGTTAGGTAACTCTTCTAACTTCGTTCTTATGGTTTCGCACTACTACTTAAAGGAAAACTGTTTGTCGTGATGCACTTTACTAAGTAGGTAACTTCTCTGCGGATGTTTAAGAATATTTTGATTAAAATTTTGATATGGAGTCCTTGTAGTATCTGCCGGAATGGAATTCAAAAAATGTGTGTCTGTTCCTTCGTACTTCTGTATATATAGTCGCTACAGATTCCGCGTGGCGGCGACAATTAATTTCTCATCTAATTTTCTGATTGGTTAAAAATGACGTCATGATGCGGTCATTCTAAAAATAGCACTTACATAATTGTTTCTTAGCGTGGGTTATTATTATTGTTAGTATTACCCCGTTCCCTGCCAAAATTCACAAAATTTATCATATTTATGATTATTTCTCATTTATTCTAATTACAAATTTTGATCTATTACTAGCATCGTATTGCTAGTTCCTTGCTGGTTATTTTGAGATGAATAGCGGCCAGTTTGGATACATTTTTCATTAATAAACTACCTCTTAATGATAGCCTATCTTAAATATTGTTTTATTCCAAATGTCTTCTGCTGCAATTTGCAGATTCTATTTCTGTATTTTTTAACATTTATTAAACAATAATTTTTTACTACTTTGAACACAATTATATTACTGAAATTAACATATTATTCTCTAAATTTGCTGTATCGAGCTGAACATTAATAATTCTTATAACATACTTGTTTATTATCATTTAATAGCTTCGTTCTTTCATTATTAATTATTCAAAATTATCCTTACTTCCTACACTTATTTTACTTGACATTGCTTGGTGATATTACACCTTTTACATTATTGTTATTCCTATACTCTGTATAGTATGGTCTCTTTATTATATGTTATTATTATTTTCATAATCTGATTTGTCATCATTTGTTTGTCTATTATTTCATGTTTCTTTTTATAATTACTATACTTCCTTCAGTATGCACTCTACAAAAGTTGTTGTGAGTCATTAATCGTTTTGTCTTTATTTATGCATTCATTACAGACATTTTACTATTTGTTTTGATTTTCTTATGTGCTAGTTATTGCACAATATTATTGTTACTTGGCATATTGGCCCTAGTCATTATTTTGAGCTTTTATTACATTATTTATTATTCACTAAGTTACTTTAACTCATCTTATGTCATTCTCTTGTTCTACACAATTCATAAAGAGGTTTTGTTCACCTTACCTGATAATACATCTTTTTACAAAATTAACCATCCTTTAACATTTTTAAATACATAAAGTTCTTTATATTGTTGATTACATTTGATATCATTTATAATTAGAAAATATACAATTTGTTCTTTCATTAATTTTTCTTTCATCATATTTCATTATGCCTTAGCATACCTTTCTTTCAAGGTTGATCTAACTTTGTGATTATACTGTTAATCTTATTTAAATTGTTCATTTATAATTATTCATCTATAGTTTATTATTATTATCAACAATAGATTTCATTTTTATTTCTTATGCTAGTTATTACTTTTCAATTACTCAGCTAATGTGCTGTTTACACTACTCTAATACATTTTGTAAATTTCAGTTATTTCACCTTTTATTTTATTTATGGTGTTTGATTTTGTTAACTTGTTTTTTATTCTCACTTAACTAATCTATTAGGGAACTAGTCTTTGTCAATGTCTCAGTCAAATCGTCAGGTAATGTTGTATTGTCATTGAATGCTGATAGTAAATTTACTACTGGTTATCATCACTTCTTGTTAATCAGCTAGTTGATTTTTTATGGTACAGTTTGTAGTGTTACAATATTAGCAGTATCACAGTAACTTAAAAAGAAGGATAAAGCAATTGATTGTTGAAAATAGAAACAATAATAAATTCTGTTAGTACCAAGAGCTTTAGATTGCATATTAGAAATTTCGCGATAACGACAACTGTTGTAGCAAAAATTCAAGAAGGAAATCAAAAGGAAATATCTGTAAAAAACTAAAAAAGGTAATACGAAAAGAGAAATCAAAAGTCTAGTAACTTCGAAATTATCTTCGTATATAATAAAATATTGAAAGTTTCTGTAATTAGGTTAAACAAGTTACAATTAACTATTGACAAAACGTTATTCCAAAAATGTTGCTACCTATTAATGGTGCATTTTAAACTATTAAGGATAAAGCTAAGATAAAACACTTCAGAGAATTTCCGAATCTTATTTTGGTATTAAATTGCGATTGCTTGACAAATTCATAGGTTCTGGAGTTGAGGATACACTGAAACTGGTTCAGTAAAAAAAAAATTTATAGAAGTAATAGTTATAACCCTTACTACGTAGCTTAATACGTTAGAATAACGTTTTTGCGGATTAGTTTTACTGTCTACAATATCAATTAAAATTAGATCTGGAAATCCTCGAACCCGCAATACTCTCCACAACGATACAACAACGATGGCAAATAGTAGGTAAAGCAAAATCAAAGCAAAATCAAGGACACATTGCTAAACGCGTCAAAACGTTATTATTAAATTTTTGTATACAAGTGAAACAATACAAAGCAAACAGAATTATTGTTAAAATTGTTTACTCATGTGAAAAAAGAAATCAATAACGATAAAAGTATTTTTATTAACAAGAAATCCGACAATAACAAACAATTGTACTAATGAAAATAAAGTTTAAAAAATATAAAAGAAACTGTGTTAACAGATTATTTAGGAATTCTATAGATTGATATAAAGTATTCTATAAAACAGTTTGCAGTTAATAAGCTTATGGCCGCAGGGAACGTAAGAGTACATCTCCTGTAGTATTATTAAAAAAGAAAACCAAGCAGTAGGGGCGAAAATAAAAGTCAACATAAACGTTTATGTAGACTTCAATTTAGAAAGTTTATCATTTTGATAATATGATATTAACAAAATTCTTGTTTAGTCTACCATTTATTGTTTGCGAAACGATAATTTTCAAACTTCGGCTAGGCAACAGCTGCTTGGAAAGTAACTGTAAAAGTATTAGCTACACAAACTTTTTATTTAAATAGACAGATGGTGAAAATTCAAATGAAGTTAAGTTACTTCTGTTGAATTCCATTAGTCAGTAATAGTAAACTGTTGTGAAAAAACTACCGAATAATTATACTGTATGACACTGTTGATTACTCTTTAATTTAGATTACTTATTCTTTGTGTATTATCTTATATTAATAGTAGATTTATATTCAACTATTTGCATTTGGCTTTGCTGAATTAAACTTTTTCTATTTATTATTGTTTTTATCAGTAAGAATTGAAAGTGTTGTATTGAAGTGTGAATTAAAATTGTATCTGTCAATTCCTTCTGCGTTTAGAAATTTATTCCATTGTCATATAACAATTCTTCTAGGTACAAAATACTAAGAAATTTATGTTTTGTAAGATCACGAATAAACTACACATTAATGTATTTGACTTATTGATTTTCTTGTGAGAGAGTAACGTATTTAAGTTATGCGTGTTACTGATATTGCGCATTAACAAGTTTACTTACATAGTGACGTAATTCTCTAATAAATGTTGTATACCTCGGTTAGAAAAAATATATAAACTCATGTTCAACAAAAACAAATGTCTATAACCTAAGAAAAGCAAATATTAAAGACGGACACGAGAAAGGAATTAATTTTCTCATTGCAGCAGATAAATTCAGCGCTTCGACGTAGGCTATTGATTTTAATTAACAAAACCCCTATATCTTCTATAGTACGTAGACCCTAACATCTATTACAAACACCGTGTCTCTGGTCTCAGTGTGCAGTGTCTCACATACACAGTAGAGCACACCTACATGTGAATATCTATTGCACACGTGTATATGTTTTCTGATTCCCTAACTGTTATCGGTAAATGTTGTCAAAATCGCTAAGTACAAAGCCACTAAAAACAAACTGTTAGACAAACTGTTCTTTTTAAAACCCCCTTGTCACTTCTATTTTATATTTATGACACGTTTGAAAGCATATGCTTCATCAACAGATCTTAAAATATCCCTCAAAGGAGGTCGTAAAAATCCAACAAGCATTTGCACTGTATGTGCGTCAGCTGGTGGCAACTATTCACGTTTGGTCGACCACTGAGCGGTTGTACGTTTCTACCCGATAAAGCACGTTCAAGGCGATACCGTATAGCGGACTCTTTAAAGTTCAGCTGGTCATTCAAAACGACACCGCAAATGCTTATGTTTGTATATCCTCTGCAAATTTCAAACTTCTCCAAGGCGTACATAATTTGAACCCTTTTCACAAATGTGTTGTGGTTCAAAGTTATACTTGAAATCCATGTAATTGTGGTCGTCTGAGACTAAGTGGGGAGCATAGTTTGACTTTATGTTGATGGAGTTATTTTTGCTTAGATGTGAGTTCAAAGAAACATTTAAGAAAATCCCTCCCCCTGTAAAAACAACCACAGTTATTACATGATAGGTTATAAACGCCTGTTTTTTCCCAAAGGCGTTCATTCCGCCCAAGTGTTTTTAATATACTATTATTAGTTTTAAACGTTATGGATATCTATCATTGTTCCAATCTGAAGTCAAGACCTTTGGCACGAAATCTGTGTATGATTTAAAGGGTTTTTGTTTGTCATCATTCTATACTTGAGGATTAGGTTTTTATATTTTTACGTTTCCTCAGCAGTCGATCAGTGGTTGAGTTCTTGTAACCATTGGCAACAGTGATATATTTTATTGTATTCAACTTCTAGCTGAAATCGTTTTCATCTAGAGTAACGATTTGTAGTCTGTGAATAAAGCTATTACAAGCTGTCACTTTTTTGTAAAAAAGGCAATAAAAAAGAAGTCGCAAGGCGGACTGAAAAAATGTTAGTTTCTCTATTCATACAAGCAACTTGGATGCCGTTGTAAACATGCGTGACATACTTAACGTAGAATAAGTGATATATATTGGGGTACAACTTACGTGTTCGAAATTCAAATAAATAACTAACATACGAAATTTGCCGCCTTTATTATTTATTTCTTTATCCATGTTTCCATAGAATTAAATAATTTTTTCTAATGTTTTTAAAACTTGAAACGAAACAGACGGGTTTTACGGACTGTATAATTAAGATGCGTATTTATTTATATATCGTCTTACTATAACTTTTAACATGGTTTCAAAACACATCAGTTGAAATTCTACAAGGTGCTAATAATTTCCTAGTAGAATTTTATTAGTACTATTTATCTTTTGACTAACGGTTTTTACCGTATGCCAAGTCACTGTCATAGAGATTGCTTTTTAAATGTAATTATTACTTTCAGTAATCTCAGTCTCAGCTTTAATCTCAACTTTTGCAGAGAAACTAAAATAAGAACACAAAGTACAGTAGAACTCCAGTTATCGGAATCGCCAATTATCCGAATCGATGTCAGAAAATTCAAACCTCTCTTACATTTACAGTTGATGAGAGTCTTGCTGTCTACTGTATAGTGTATGTCGTGCGTTCTGTTTATACAGTACTGTATTTTGACAAGTTGTTTTTATTTTGTGTTCGCGTAGTGTGTATATAAAATGTATTCTAAAATGAAACGTGTCGTATTGTCGATGATGGTCAAAGTGAAAATAATTGAACAATTAAAAAAAGAAGTGGCTGTCAAACAGTTGGCCAAAACTTATAATATAGGTGCAGTTATTATTTCTGATATAAAAAGAAATAGTTCTTTGATTTTGAACTTTGTTTCTAATTTGGAAAATGAAGATGGAATGCCGTCCAGATAAGTGGTGAGAACGGCTGAAAATAAAAACGTAGAAGATGCAGTTTTTAAATGGTTTTTGCAGCAACGGTCACTTGGAAATTCCCTCTCTGGCCCCTGTGATTGTGAAAAAACAAAAATGTTTGCTAAAAAGATGGGTGATTTATCCGAATTTAAAGCGAGTAACGGTTGGCTACGTAATTTTAAGGCATGGTATCCTGGAGTTAGATTTGTGTGGAGAAAAACTTTCTGCAGAAAACAATGCAGCTGATAAGTTTACTGGAGAATTTAAAACCATAACTAAAAACTATGATTCTGAATTCGTGTAGAATGCCGATGAAATGGGACTTAATTGGAAAACATTGCCCCGTAAAACTTTGGCTTCAAAGAAAGGAGTTAGTGCTCCTGGTCACAAAATTAATATGGAACGTGTGACAGTCCTTATTTGTGCCAATTCAACGGGCAGTCAATGATTCCCATTGCTGTTAGTACGAAAATAAAACAAATCCTAGGACTTTCAAAAACGTTAAAAAGCTCCCCCGATCGTATACAAAAATCAACAGAAAGCATGGATGATAGCAGCGTTGTTTTCAGAATGGTTCTGAGTGTGAGTATTATTTTTAAAATTTTTGTAGTAAAACTGAACTTTTTGCAAAACACGTGTGACCCTGGTTTTTATTAAGAACCTGTACTCATGTAATAAAAATAAACAAAAGTGATTTTTGATCAATTTTTGCGTTCTCTTTCATAACGTAACCTTTTTCTTATGTTTGTCCCAATTATCCGAATTTCTGCATATCCGAATTACGTCTGGGACTCATTAGTTCGGATAAATAGAGTTCTACTGTATTTATAAAGTAAGTCATTATTATTATAATAAAATAATAATGTTTTACCATTTATAGCAAGTATTTTTAATGTTGCGTTTAAAAGAAATATATCTTTAACATTAACAGTAACTTTTTATGTCCGATTTCAGTATTTAAAATATATATATATATACTTTTTTAAATTCAATTGTGTATTGTCAAATGTGACTGGCACCATGTTCATGAGTAACATAGCCTAATCACATAGAAGTAACGTACTAAAAATACGAACTCCAGTAAATATCTACAGACGACAGTAAAATTAATAAACTAATGGAGCTAATTTGCAGAGAAAACTTCTTTAATAAAGAACTACTCGTCTGTCTAGACACTAATAAGCTATGGATGTTTATTAGACTATATTACGTTCTAATTAAAGAAAACTCTGTTCATAAATGCTAAGCAAATACTCTGACAACGTTCTGAAACAGAAAGGTGTTAAAGAGATAATTAAATGGCGCTGTGAGACAAAAGTGTATAAAGCAGTACTGTTTGCGAGTTCAGAAAGGCAACAGTAGACAGTGTTGACAGGACGCCTTTAAGAAACGCTTATCAAGCTTGCGCCTTTTAATTAAATGTCTCGTTGTTTCTAGAGTAAGATTTTAAATAATATTATACTTCATATTATTAACTGAGCATTTTAATAGCTATTCTCGAGCTGCTTGGTTAATGTAAACGTTTCTTTTGTGTGGGGAGGATTTTAAACACGTCAATGGTTTAAAATTGTTTTATCGCTTCCGGCTTATCAAAATTAAATCTGTAAATTAAAATTTTAATTTGTAACCCCATTGACTTATAGTATTTCATGATAGACACATAAATATACAGCCATGAAATCGTTAGCCACTTTCTAAGGATTCATTACAAACATTAAAGGAACTTAAATTAAACGGGACAGTTCTATGAAAATCTTGTAAGTTAACTTGTAAGTTGTAAAATAATAATTGATAGTATTCCGTAATAACGTTGCAAGCACTAGATTTAGAAAAATTAACACTATTTCAATGTTTAATTAATAAAGTTGTATCAGTTGTTACAATAACAACCAGAAATAACACTGTTACACACCACAATAGACAGTTTTTCCGATTAGCGCTATATCTTATCAGAATATTTAATTAGCCTAATAAATTTGTGTTAGTGGTTATAATCACAAACAGAAATAAAACTGTTATACACCACTATAGAAATGTTTTCCGATTGGCGCACATCTTATCAGAATATTTAATTAATATAGTTGTGTCAGCATGTTAGTAATTACATCGTATTTTCTCCGATCTGATGATGAGCTGTGAAGCTTGAAAGCGCTAACAGGAAAAAATTTCCATAGTGGTGTGCAATAGTGTTATTTCTATTTTTTAATTTTTCAATGGTTAAAAATATGTACAAGAACTTCCGATATTTAATGATCACTGTGTTCTGTGTTCGTACAGTGCGAAAATAGTAAATAAAAGCTACAACAATCCAAATACAATATTTAACATACCATGGTATTGAATGAGACTGAAATATTTGGTTGTTGTGGGATGTACAGTTTTGTGCTTGAATAAATCTTGGCTCGAAAGAATTTTTGTTCTTGCATAATGAATTAGTTATTTTTTATAAAATACTTAAAAACAGATTAAATATTTCTCTAATTGAGTAACCAGTCCTTTGCAATTTTGTGTATTAGTAAATGCGTTCTCCCTTAAGTTTAAATGATTTGTAAACTTTATAATTATTGGCCTACTCGGCAAAAGTCTGACTTTAAACTTTGATGCAGAGATATTTTTCCCATGCAACATACACACCGCGCCATGACTTCCGTAACTTATTTGACAATGATGGAAGTAGTCCGAGAATCATTAAACAGTAACCGTCCGTCTGTTTCCTTTCTCTCTCACCCACACAAACACACACGCGCTTCCAAATTTGTTGTCTCGATACAGATGTTTTTTGATAAACTGATGTGCACATAACACGCTACATTATAGTTGTTTTGGCATAAACAACACAGAATCATTCATTCACTTAATGCAGTCACTTCTGCTAACAAAACATAATAGCGAATGCAATAGATAAAAAGTACAATTAATAAAACGACAAATAATGATGAAATGATTTTGTTTGTTGATTTTTATTTGTTTGCTGATAATGATTCATCAAACAAGAAGTAATGATGAAATAAATCAAAGTATAGAAAATATAACAGTAACAATGACAAAAAGAAGACCATTATTTTTTGGACATTTATAAAGATTGGACCACAACAGATTAACAAAGCAGATCTTTAAATACCTGTGGGGGAAGAAGTCAACATCAAGTTGGATTAAAGAAGTCCAAAAGGATTTAGAAAAAATAATATACACGCAGAAGAGAAGTTTTTCGGGCAAAAGTGTTAAAAATTGATGGAGTCTAGGGCAGGACAGAGAAAAACGCAGGTTTAAAGTGGACTAAAGACAGGAAGAAGAGACACAGTGAAAAGATGAAAGAGTATTGGAGAAAAAGAGCAAAGAATAAAGAATTGAAATTGGCATGTGGTCGTTAGATGGCCGATACAAAAAAAACCAACAACAAATATTAAAATAATGAGATATGTAATGAGTCGATAACATAATGAGTCAATTATTTTAAGTCGATAACATTAATAAAGGCTTAATTAAGTAATTCAAACGTCTCTATCCGGTTAGTCGTAGTACATTTTTTAAATAGAATGGAATATTTGTATCTAGTAGAGAAATGAGACTTTCTGATTGATGATGGTAGGCATGTGAAATGGGGTAGTCTGGAGAGTAACAAACATTATTCTACAAAACGTAATTACCCAGAAGTATTTTACAGTATAAATTACACAAGGGAAAACAAATAAAAATTTTCATCAACTCTTCTAAACTCTGAGATAATTATTTATTAAAAATTTTTTCCTCTGCTCTGTATACGAATTTCGTCTCAATCAGTCAGTTTAACTGTCGTTGTAAATATTTTTATAATTTGTCTAAAAATTCTGCAAAATTACTAAGCTTGCTTCATAATAATAACAATTACTAACATTTCATTATGAATTTGCTGGTAAGAATAAATCACTGTCCTCGTTTTTTCTTGTATCATAATAAAAACCAACTAACGTTTACATGAAGATAACGTTCATTCAAAACAGAGACAGGCAAAGTGGAAAATACTATCGAACCCTTTGTATTTGCATTTTATGAGTATAACAAATGTTCGCAATGTTAACCAAACGACGCTGAACTGGTAGTTAAGGTGGTTGTCTCCAATTTTATTTTGAGTGCAAATTTCATTAAGTGCCGCTAATTTTATTTATTTACTCCATAATCGTTGTAAAAGAAGTGAAGAGGGAATATAGCGGTACGTGTAATATTGAATTTAGTATCAAGAACAAACGGATTCTCTTCCTGATATCTGTAACGTAAAAATCTATAATGTAACGTCTCATTATTTTTACTTCCATGTTCCGTAAAGAAATAGAAGTATGGTGATCGCGAAAAAAGTCGTTTTCGAGGTAAGGGCTGATTCTCATTGTACTACACTCAAAACACGAAGAAAAGTAATTTTCCAAAAAGTGTCTGTGTGTGAATCTGTGTCTATGTGTAGAATTTGTTCTATGGCTAACGATAAATGCTACAAATTAAAACAGAATCAAATAATTTTTGCATATGTGCCCTGGTAGTAGGTAGTTGCATATGTTTGGGGGTAGTTTACCTGCAACCTTTTACGTTTTAACAAGATTAGAGTACTTAAAAATAATTTAAAAATTTTCAAACAATGGTAGTTGCTAAAAATAAAATAATTTTTTTGCCAAGCAATAAAATTAGGCTATAATTTTTTCATTTTAATTTAAATCATCTATGCGTGAAGATGTATCGTTTCTGGCAGGGAAGAATATCTCCATTATATAATGTTTAGGTTTCCAAAGTTTTATTGTTGTGATTACCGCAATAAAAAGGCAGGCAGGACACACACACGCACACACGCACACACACACACACACACACACACAATTTGCGTTATTTCTGGTGTCACTCTTGGTCATTTCCTTACGTTTGCACGCTTTTTACATGGAAAGTGCCGAAAGCCACATCAACACAACGCGTGCAAGCGGAAAAGTTGTCCAGCGTGGACAGCGATTTGCTTCCTGTGGATCGCTGGCCAGTGTAACTGCACGTGATTACGGAGGAACGGTTCATAGACAGACTTTTCGTCTTTAGAGAATGAACTCTCTGATAGATACTCGGGGTTCATGAGCGACTCCAGAGCGCTCCTTCTTTTCCGCCTGTTTGTTCTGTGAAACGAATACTTTAGATTCGCAGCTTTACTCTGAGCAACGCTCCATAGGGAATGTTGAAATTTGTTGTCCACGGTGGGCCCTCATACACACTAAAACCTGCTCTGATGTTTTGATTACTACGATCATAATATTAAAACTTTGGAAACCTGAGCACTACTTAATGGAGCTCAAACATTAACTTTTACAAGCCATTAATTTAGCATATTTTGAAGCAATAAATGTTTTAATAAATGAATACAATCTGTGTATTTATTTCTATTATGATACAAGAATTACAAACTAATATGTGCATGTACGTATCTATGAAAAAATATACATTATTTTTCTCTCTGGAAAGTTGTTTTCCCCTCCTGGGAAATATTTTGACTTTCCTGATGGCTAGTTATTTACCAACTTGTGTGGAATGTGGCGTTATGACATGGATCAGAATGGAACAAATGTTTTCTGAGAAATTTATAATTATAAATTAGAATTACAAACTAATATGTACCTGAGTGTATGTATGAAAAATATATAAATATATTTTACTCTAGAAAATTGTTTGCCCTCCCTGATGACCAGGTATTTACTAATCTGGGTGGAATATAGCTTTATGTCATGGATCAGAATGGTGGGTGTTAAACAAAAGAACAAACGTATTAAGAAATGTTTTGCTGATAAATTTATAATTGTATGAGTGAACAGAATCGTCGGTCAAAAAATTAGATGACGAATGGGAAGAATGAAAGACTCGATTTAAAAAAATAAAAATGACTAGTACAGTATTGACAGGAAAGACTTTGATAACACTATAGACATCAATATCCTCGGCCGATAACGCGAAGCGAGAGTCTAAATTCATAACACGAATCAGATTACAGCTCCCTTTGGCCAGATCATTGTTCGACTTACAAACATTTTATCCAAAAGTACACTCTTCTCTTACGAAGGTTAGTTCACCAACCTGACATGAGAGTACCATTTTAGCTGATACGTCATTTCTTCAGTACTCAAGCATCCACGTACTTAATATTTTGTCACAATATCTAGATCTGATTCTTGTCATACAGTATATGTATTGCAACAAAACACAGGATGATGAGCTATGAATAAGAATATCAGAGCATGGATGACGGACGTTAACATGTTTTAAATTGATTTATGCAATATCAATTTCTTTGTAAGCTTTTGTTCTATAATGTCATGTACTTTGTTTGTGAATGTGTGCGCGCGTTAGCGTGTGGTGAACCTTCGTTGTTTTTAACTACCGTGTTGGTTAACCGATCGGCATGAGACGTGGACAGTGAATTATTTATGAAAATAGCTACATTTTGTGTATACTCTGTTGTTCTCAGCTATTTATTAAAATGTGGTTTTTTAGTAATTGAAAACTCAACTTTTCACGTTTATCAGTTGAAGAGTAATACAATTTCTAGATAAAATCTATGCAGGCTCTCGCAGGCTTATACAAAGATTCGCCTGCAACGCGTCTATGTTTTGTCCAATCTACCACGTAGACAGTCGATTGACCAATCAGGAACCCCTAATTTCAGTCATATCCGTCCGTTGTCATGTGTACTTCGTGGCAGTTCATCGGAAGCCGTTGCTTAGTGAGCGTGTGTTCTTCGTCAGGAGTTTTTCTTGTTCGAACTGGTTAATCTAAAGTAACTCTAAGTCTTGGGACTCTTTTCGAGTTGTTCGACTAGAACCAAGCGGGTGAACCACATATTATATTAAGTGCTAGTACGTGTTAGTGGAAGATTTTCCGCTTAGGGAGATTTATCTACCGTGGTAAATCCTTATTAACGCGGGACACGTCAAGAATAGCCGGAAGGTGTAAGCATTATACACCGCTTTTATAATTATCACTCATTATCACTATCAGAATCAGTAATTAATAACGAACAAATATTAGTAATAATCAATTCCTAGCGATAAAACTAACGATTCGGAAAGTGACAATTTGTGTGTGAAATCTGAAATTAGTGTTATCAGTTTTTCGTCGAACCCCAGAACAGCGAGAGAGAGAGAGAGAAAGAGAGAGAGAGAGAGAGAGAGAGAGAGAGAGAGAGAGAGAGAGAGAGAGAGAGAGAGAGAGAGAGAGAGAGAGAGAGAGAGAGTGAGGGAGTGAGCAGAGCGGCGATCAGTGCAGAGAAATCGTAGCAGCGGCGGAGCGAGTGACGTCACGCCGAGTTAAAGGAATTCTTCGTATCAAGTAAAACTTATCCAAACTGAACTATATAGACTCTTTTATAACAAATAAAATACTACACATGACATTTGTTTAATTTTAATTTTACTCAGAACACCTGTCACTAGTCGTTCTTTGGTCTTTCTGATTGACACAGATATTGATATTTACATCTGAAAGTCACTCTATAACATTGTTATTTCCTCTTGTTGAACGAGGAAACGAGTTCTTAGGGTTTAACTCGACCGTTTGGAATTTATCTGTCTGTCTGTCTAACTTATTAGGGTATGTTTCACGATAACTCTTGAACGCACAACCGATTTTCGTAAAACCTGGCACACATGTCCACACTTTACCCTACAGAACTTTCGTTTTTTAGATTGATCCAAAAATAGGACGATGAGTCAAAATTGTAAAAAAAAACGCAAAATCCCACGTGAGATATCAAACTAAGTGGCATTTAAACCAAAATCTGAATACAGTATTCATTTTTGAAATTTTCAAAGTTTTTAGACGTTAGAACCTAAAACTTGGCGAAACTTTCGATAAAATCACAAAAATTCAGGTGGCATATTAAGTTAAAGGAATTTTGACTAAAATCTGAAAGTAATGTTAAGTTTTAAAATTTCAAAATATTAACACTCTAAGAAGCAGTGAAGAGATCACAATTTTTTTAAATGTGAAAATCCAACTGGGTGTTAAATTAAAAGGAATTGTAACTCAAATCCAAATGTTCCTAAGTGTTTGCGTTTATTGTATGATTGTGTGCTCTACAGTTGTTACGTTACTAAAGAAATATTTAGTTATTCGGGATGTATGTAATTTTTCCCACAATTGGAAGATTGTCTAATGACTAAATTAATGTAATAATAAATGTACTCCATTCAAAACTGTGAGCGAGTTCTGCAGCTCAGGGAGCATACTAGTTAATCATAATGAGTCAAATATATTTAAAAAGAGTTTAATGTACGAACACACAAAGATTATTGTAATATAGTTAAACCTGTAATATAATCTACACTTAAATTTTTGAGCGAAGCAGAAGTAGGCCTACTCCAAGATTAGACGCTGTGAGCACGCTACTAGTTAAATATCTGACGATGAAGCATAAGTTTATGCTTTGAGGTGGGTCATCAATTGTAAACAAGAAGACACAAGGCGGACTGACAAGGTTAGTTTATGTATTCATAAAAGTGAATTGGGTACCACTGAAAACGTGTGCTAAATTGCCTTTCATTACAAAAATAAGTTTATTGTATTTCATAGACAATAAAATAACAACACGTAAATTAAAAATGTACATATTTTACAATACACAAGGGGGTGAGACAGGGAACGACCTACGAGTGATATTTCCAATATTAGAGGAGGTTAACAGACGTTAGAGTGAGAAAGAATAGGCGTAGGATAGCTAGAATATAACTCTCAAATTGGAAACTTAAAGATTTGGAGTATAATCTTTGAACCTAACTTTTGGTGGTACGCGAACATTATAAGCAGGGTTAGGTCGTACAAGTACCATCTTCAGAATTTACCACATATAAGTCCTACACTACTTACCCTGTAAGCCCGCTGGACAGAACCGAGAAGCACCACCATTGACGCAAGGTTGTTCGTTGTGTAAACTTGCGTCAGTGTGGTGGTGCTTCCCGGGTCTGTCCAGCGTATTTAGAGGGTAAGTAACGGTTATTCTTATAGAGTTTTTCTGTATTTGTATTTAACTTTGTAGAAGATGGTGGTTTTTTTGCGGTCCACGATTGTTAGTAAACGAATATCAAGTAGGCTTAAGTTTGTAATTAATGTACTAGTTTACCTTACACTTGAAGACGATTACTGTTTGTTTAGTAGTCGAAATGCTGTGTGATAAGTTTTACAGATAGTAGTTGTTTGACGTACACCTTCTGATTAGCTCTAGACTTGTTTAGTGAAATTTCAGTCAAGGTAGATAGCATGTTTGACAAACTCATTCTGGAAGGCATAAAGATTTCTTCAGAATAAATGTGGAAAAGTTGTTAAGAAGGCTTCACCAAGTGACAGTCAATAGAAGTATGCGATTGGAATTAAACGTTGTGTAAAATACAGTAACAGATATAATACGATGCCTCACTGTCCGCAGGAACTTTGAGATCATCCCTCTAATTGATATGATACAAAGCTCACAGTTGAGACGGTTCAGCCTTGTCTGTAGAATAGAAAATCGAAGATACGTTAGAAGAGCGTGGGAATCAAAACCAGAAGGTAAAGGAGAAGAGCCAGACCCAGGCTGAAGTGGGAAGACAATATTGAAGTAAGTACAGAAAGAAGACTTCTATGCGTTCATGTGTTTATAAAACTAAAAAAAATGTTGATTGGATCAACTGTGGAAAGGAAAAGTTGGATGGACACCTGCTATGCCATTCAAACTGGTTCGCTGTCCCGAACGAAGGCGTAGTGGGAAGGAAGGCCCAGGCCCAGATAGGATTACACGGTTTGGCTAAGAAAAGAAAGAAGGGACGTAGTGAGCAAGAGGCTGTCTACGTAAAGGAAGATACTGCAAACCCACTAACCTCTGGGTTGAGGAGAAGAAGAAGAAACTAAAAATATGTAATTTAACTTTAACGTAAAGTTAACTTTCAACATTCGTTTGCAAAGTACAACCTACCTTGTACGACACCACCTTCTACGATAGGAGCAACACCAACAACAGAAAATTAAATATATTACCGAATGTTTTACAAATTTATTAAAGAATATGGAAACTATGAGTTGCAGAAATGCATTAAATGAAGTAACAAAAAAACTCAAATTTGTAGTTTATGTTAATTTATTATAAGTCCAAAATGTTGTATGTGTTCATCCACCAGAAATATATATATATATATATTTCAATCACTTTCTGCTACAGTCCGTTTCTTGATTTATATAATACTTTAATATTGTAACGCAACAGAAATGCTGGCATCCATGTTACATAAATATTATATTAACAAAATAATAAGCAAGTCAATATCTAACCCCATGATAAAACAAAAGTCTAATAATTACATTTATAATTATAGATAAAGATAAATAAGGATGCAAGGTAGAAATAACGAGAATAAACAAACCTGTAAGTTAGATAATAGTTAATGATCTATGTTCAGTGAAAAGTAAATCAATGTGATACTGATGAGAAGTGTAGGAAGTAGAATAGTACAGAAATTGTCAAAGTAAATGACCATGAAAGTAAACAAAAATGAAACAATAATTTACCTTATAGCAATAGCAAGTAAGGATTCTGAATTAAATGATATTATTTTGTGACAACGAATGTTATGATAAAGTTTATGTTATGTTATACCAATTACTTGTTGAGTTAATGAAAGGTAATGAAACAAAATGTATTATTCAATTACTGTTGTAGAAAGATGTGTGAAGCAGCTAGTTAGCGTTAATAGATTTCAATTGTCTTATATGTGATCCATAGATCAAGATAAAATTGTCATTAGATATGAAAAGAATAATTGTTTATGTAAATGTTAATAGTTAAGATTTGATTATATGTATGAATTTATGTAAAAGGGCTATAGATGTTTACCAGTTATAAACACAGGTAGGTCCGTATACAATAAAAGGCCTAACAGCCAAAAACACTATATAACCACTCATAACATAAAGGTTAGGTACATAAATTAATAATAATTAATGAATACGGTTCGAAGAGCTAGGAAAAAACATTAAATTAGTAATGATATATAATAAACCATATCAATTTATACAAATTATGATAATGCCACAATGCCATGATATCGATTGATAACGTTTGATATCGAAAAAGTAGTAAATATAAAAGAAACAGGCTCATATCAAAAAGCAGCAGAATATGTGTAGAAAATAATAAACCAACAATCGGTAAAGTTATATTCCGATATGACAGCAAATTAATAAGGTATAGACAAAAAATATATGAAATAAACACTATATACAAAACATGTAGAAGGAAGAAAAATAACGGGTTGCTATGGACTACAGGAAATGAAGAAGTTGTTGATTTTCAATTATTGCTTTTTATGATCTGAATGTGATGAGATTAAAAAACCTAAGAAATGTCTAATATAATCGGAATATTCTAAATTAGTTGATACTCTTATAAAATACAAAATTTTAATGATAATATTCTTGACTCTTTCCAGTACAGTTTAACCAAACAAGAATATAGTATGAAATCACAATAAAAAATAAATAACTGGGTTCTACAAGGAAGGACTTGAATTGTCCCATATCCGAAAGGAGTTGATAATATATTAAACCCAGTATAAAGAATTAACTGTATCACAACCAATAATATACACTACACTGGAAATCATAACCTTATAAATACACGGAACATCACTAATTGCTTCAACCGAGAGAAGAACGTATTTGGATCCAGGAATTGCAGAAGGAGCATCAATCGGGCTGTAAATCGATCCAGAGAGCTGTATTTCCGAGGTGGACAGGACAAGAATTCCATTTTATTAAACCGAAGAAAGAATATTGTACGGCATAATCATCCAGAACAGTAAAGTTATCAATCAACCGCCTACACGATTTGCTTCGTTCTAGTCTGGTAAACTATTATTGCATAAATCATGTTAACTACACAACACTTCAAATTTGTAAATCTTGCATTCTTATCTATGTATTTTTAATCTTCCCCACAGTTACAAGAACCTTCACACCCTGAATTAAGTTAATTACAAATTAAAACACATTATATAACCGAATCTAAATAAAGTATCGGACTGATCAATAATCGATTCACGCAATCTATAGCCCATGTGTATGTCAGTTAGAACATATCTTATTCAATGTTGAAGAAGTAAACAAATAAAGAACCTTTGTATAGTTGCAAAATCTTGTCATTTGGAGTATGATTTAATGAGTTGGGAATAAAAAGTAACTGACTAAGTATAGAATAATTGGTTAACATAAACATTGAAATAACCTCTAAGTTTCGTTGCTCCGGTACTACAGCGCTTATAGCGGAATTCTCCGACACCAAGGAGAGAGCGTAAAAATACAAAATTATACATAATTACCTTCAAGGTATAATAGGGTTGAACGAAATTACAGAATAACACATTAATTATTTAAGTTTCAAGTACACTAACACTGATATTTTTTAGAGAGATAAATTAATATTAGTTAATTAAATCAATATATCCCACAACTCCAAATATCTCAGATATTTAAATAATTAAGTAAATTAAAACGACCTAAGAGAGTAAAGACAGGGGAACATACCCGTTCATAGCAACGAATAGGTTTACATTGCGTGACACATTAGTAGACGCAAGACGGCGTTTACCTACAAATTGGCGCTTACAACATTGGGGCTTGAATGAGACGGACGTTTCGTTAACACCTCTAAAATACCCGCTACGTTACCTACAAATTGGCGCTCAACCAGTGTAGGGCTTAAGTTAAGTAACTATAACTATATTAATATTACTTAACCAGAGCAGGCAACTGTGGGAGAATAAACATGCATACCAGAGGTAGATCAAGGATTAGGGCAGGAGAAACGGAGAAGGAAATAGATGAACAAGAACAGGAAATAGAACTAATAACAGATAGTGAAATGGAACAACAGACAGACGAAATAGCGGAAACTGAAATTATTATGGACAAGGAAAGGGAACCAGTTGAAGAAGATGCCCAAGGGGACCAAATAGATAAAGCGGGAGCCAGAGAAGCACCAAATTGGCAGGAGATGATGAAATTTATGACAGAACAATTTAGGAAACAGGAAGAAAACTCAAAGAGACTGGAGGAAAAATTCGATAAAACAAATGAGGAAACTAAAGAAACCTCAAGACAAATGAACGAAAGATTAAACCAAATTCACGAAAGGTTAGATAGGAATGATGAAGGTGTAAAACAAATGAAGGAAGCCATCCTACAAATACATGAAGAGAATTTAAGGCAGATTAATGAAAAAATTGAGAATCTTCATGTGACGGTTAACCAGAAGGTGGACCAAAATAATGAGGAAAGAAAATTAGAAATAGCCAAAACAAATGAAGTGTTAGAAAAAACTAACGAAACAATAGTACAGGTTCGTGAAGAACTACAAAATAAAATTAATGATATAAAAATTGAAAGTAAAACAATGGTCGAGGAAATCCAACAGGAAACTGTCGGAAAATATGAGCAAATTAAAAATGAAGTACATCAGGTACGGGAAGAGAATAAGGAAAGTATTACGCAAATACAGACAGACATGGGCGAACGACTCGAAAGAGTCTATGGCAATTTAAATAATATGGAAGGTCAAATTAATACCAGTAAAAATAAAATAGAGGAAATTAGTAGACGTGAATTACAATTACAAGAAGAAGTAGATTCATGGCGGGATAGGACATGCCAACATAGTCATATAAATAACCACGAGAACCGGGAGTCGATTAATTTTCGTAATTACAAGCGCAATCCGATGGAATTTTTAAAGAGGTTGGAAGAGATGATTACAAAAAATAGAGAAAATCGCTGGAGTATTATACGCAGTATGATTGATGAAACATTTAAAGATACCTATGATAATTGGTGGACAGCGGTGCGCCCGGATATACTGGACATGACCGAATTCAAAAAACAATTTAAAGAGAAATATTGGTCTGAATCGACCCAGAACATGATTAGAAATAGTCTGAGTAACGGTCGATACGAAACAAACATAGGCCAGTCTCCTACTTCATATTTTTTAGGAAAAGTATGTATGGCACGGAACTTAGAGCCCAGAATTCCCGAAGAATGTTTGGTGATACAACTATCCTACCATTACGAGGAAGGGATAAAAAATGCACGTATGTGTAGCCAAATCAAAACGATTTCAGCCATGGCCAAATTCCTTGAGAATTATGAGCACGAGAACCAATACCAAAGAAATAGGATGTTAAATTATAAATATCAGAAGTATAATAATAACGCGCCACCAACCGATTCTCATAATAAGGATCACAATCGACCTGCGCAGAACGTTAATGCAAATAGAACCCAAAATGAGCACGCGAATAATAATTCCAGGAACTATAATTATCGTGGCAATAATACTTATAATTACCGCGATAGTCGCAATAATAGAGGAGATGGGGACAGACGACCCAATAATTATAGGCATAACGTTAATTATATCTACTCCAGGCCTCAAGGTAATCAGCGACGGTATTACCCAAGGAGTCACCGATATGACAATCATTATGACCAGTCCCGGCGTGAAGACAACTATCCACCTGAAAGAAATTATAGGATAGCGGAACCTAATACGGAGGATTGCACCGAAACTGTACTAAATCAACATAATAATCCAAATGAAAATAGAGAAGAGGGGGTAAGCCCTCATTTAAACTTATAGAGGCAGTGAAAAATAATGAATACCCTTCACTGAACCGTAATCTTGGGGAACAACGACTTGTAAACAAAATTAAGAATAATAATACCATAACTATAATTAATAACCACTATTTAAAGAATATTAGAGAAGATTTATTGGAAGAGGATAAGAAACATGTAAACAGTAATAGTAATAACGAAATCATATATGTAACAGCAAAATTAAATGGGGTACAATATACCATAATGATAGATACTGGATCTAACATATCGTTGATAGACAGTACTGAACTTGAAAAAATACAGCGAGAAGGCCAGTTGCCCATACCGACATTACCTGTCAATAATGTGATAATTATCGGAGCCACTGGGCGACAAAATAAAACAGTTAAAAAACAAGTATCGCTCGAACTTACCAATAATAGTATGACCCTACCAATAGGATTATTGGTCGCAACGGGATTACCGTTGAATGTATTGATTGGATGCGATGTATTGCGTCAGCATTCCGCAGTAATTGACTTACATAAAGGTATAATATCTTTAATATCCGAAGAAGGATTATGGACAGCCGAATTAATTGACACTAATAGAACCGTTCCAGTTAACACCAGATGTCTAGCCATAAAAAGCTACTTTTGTAAGAAAAATAAAATACCAGAAGTCATTCAATATGAGGACGATGATCCCGAACTGTGGCAGAGTAAGTTAGAAGAGGTCCGAGAATTCCAAAGGGAAAAAACTTGTAGACAAGTAAGTAAGGTACAGGCCGAAAATTTAATTCAAATATATAATAAATACAAACATGTATTCTCCAATGCTCCAGGTAAAGTAAAAGGATATCAGCGTGTGATAAATTTTAAAGAACCAGTGGACTTTCGCAGAAAATCTTACCCAATTGCTTATTCCATAAAAAACGAAGTCCGGGACGAGATTAATCGTATGATTCAAGATGACATAATAGAATATAGTCAATCACCATATACCAGTCTCATAGTGGCAGTCCCGAAAAAGAACGGAAAGGTGAGAATTTGCCTGGACGCTAGGGAAATAAATAAAATGATCATCAATGATAGGACTTCACCAGGCGAAATAGAAGAAATTTTAAAGAAATTCCACGGCATTAAATACATCAGTACTTGGGATACGGTATGCGGTTACTGGCAGGTCGAACTACATCCAGATAGTACATCCAGGTAGATTGTATTGGAAATACATGGCGTTCCTTTTTGACGAAAGGAACTATCAATTTAAAAGGCTACCTTTCGGACTAATCAATTCTGTTGCAATATTTGTAAAATGTATGGACCAAGTATTGGGACAAGAAACACTGCAGTTCACTACGGTCTATGTAGATGATTTACTTATAACTTCTTCACATTGGGATGAACATTGCGAGCGGGTGGAACAGGTACTGAGAAAATTATCCGAAAACAACATAACACTCAAGCTGAATAAATCTAAATTTATCGCCAATCAAGTAAAGTTCTTAGGTTTTAATTCGTCTGAGGAGGGTATCACACCTTCAACAGAGAAAGTAGAAGCAATTCAACTGTTCCCTACTCCAAAAAATAGAAAACAGCTACAATCATTTCTTGGAATTTGTAACTATTACCGAAAATTCCAAGATAACTATTCGGAAGTAACTGCCAAGTTTCAGAAACAATTATCATCCAAAGACAAATGGGCATGGGGACCAGAACAAGATAAAATTCTGCAATTATCAAGAAGAAATTTTTAGAAACCGTTATGTTGTACCACCCTGATTTTAACAAACGCTTTTATTTAAATTGTGATGCGAGCAATGTTAGCTTAGGAGCTACCCTATATCAAGAAGATAAAGAAGGACATCATATGGTAATCAGCTTCGCCAGCAGAGTGCTTAACAACTGCGAACGCAATTATAACGTTACCGAGAAGGAGCTGCTAAGTGTAGTGTACGCATGCAATAAATTTAGAACTTACATACTCGGATACCCAGTGACCGTAAGAAGTGACCATAAATCAATTTCATTTCTAAAAAGATGTAAACTTAGTCATGGCCGGCTAACTAGATGGGTCCTTGCATTGCAAGAGTATTGCATCGATTGGGAATATATACCTGGAAGAAAGAACATAGCAGCCGATATCTTGTCCCGAATAAACATACAAGACCAATCGTTCGAAGGAGAAAAGGAAGAGATTGCAAAAGTGTACCATGTCATTAAGAGTCGGAAGGATTTAGAAATTATTACAAATGAAATTAATCAACACCAAAAATCGGATCCCAAATTAATAAACATACGCCAGAAGGTACAAAATGCTGATGAAGTTATTACTAAATATTACTGTATACATGATGATCGATTATTTATTAAGGTCACCCCTAAACAAATAAACTGGAAACTAGTAATTCCCACCGCTGTGGAAAACAAATTGATATTGGATTACCATGAACGATATGGACACATGGGAGCCATGAAAATCGTCAAAGCCCTGGAAGAACAAGTGTACATAAAAAATATAACCAGAAAAGTACAAAAATCTATACAAGCATGTCACATCTGCCAGATGGTTAAACATAATAATGAGAAGAAGGAGGGAGTCATGATCCCTATCACATCCAAATATAAGCTGGAGAAAGTATTTCTGGATATATGTGGACCATTCCCACGCAGTGGAGGAAACCATAGATATAAATTCATAATTATTATTTTTGATCACTTTTCCAAATACACTAAACTCTACGCTATTAGCAGAGCCACGACCAAGAAAATTCTGGAAATAGTCATTGTACGTTACATAACAGAGATTGGTAAACCGTCATCTATTATCACCGATCATGGTACCCAATTCAAGGGCTGTAAATGGAGAAATAATCTTTTAAAACACAACATTAGAACATATAAGACTTCAGTATACCACCCCAGCAGTAATCCGGCAGAACGTGTATTGAGGGAAGTTGGCAGAATACTCCGAACTTACTGTCATGACCAACAGAGAAGGTGGTACGAATACTTGTCACTAACCGAAGAGTTCTTAAATATATCTTACCATCAGTCCATTGAAAATACCCCTTATACTGTTATGTTTGAAAGGCTTCCACCTAGAGAAATCCAGGATATTATAAACTTTCCAAATAACCCAGAATATCAGTTTCAAACCGTTAAATTTTATAACCGAGTAATGGAAAAGGCGGAAATGAAGAAAAGGAAATATGAAAAGAATAATCCAAAACCAATTAAGTACCAAGTGGGCGAGAAAATATTAATAAGAAACAGGGAGCTACCAAGCACTCTAGAGGGAATAACTAAAAAATTATTATTATTATATACTGGGCCATATGTGATAACAAAAAATAATAATAACAATACATATGAAATAATGAACCCTATCACGAAAAGGATGAAGGGAACATACAATCAGGAGTCCATAAAGAAATATTACCACTAAATTCTAAAATACAATAAGAACCACTTATTATCGATTTTGAAGAAAAAACACTTGTAAATAAAAGAGAATTTGTTGAACAATAAAATAAATAAAAAAAAAATGTCATTCAAAATAAAGTAAGTCTGAATTAAAATATAGTTATGAAGAAGGTATTAAGAAGAGTTAATAAGAAACCCCAAGATTACAGAAGGAAATTAGAATTATTACTAAACGTCTACAAAGAAATAATGTGCATAATGAATAATGAAACCCCAAGATAAAAGATTTTACCTCAAATCTACCTATACAAAATAATAAAAGAAAAATCATATGACCTAAAATACATACCGCATTGCCAAGTGAAAGAAGCAACTTCAGTAAATGATTGATTGTAACCAATGTAATATTAAAGAAAACGAGAAAGAAAGAATATTTACGAACATAATTCATTGAAATATAAACAGCCAAAATAATGAAATACGATAAGAAAAATAATAGTTGAGCTAAGGACTGTATCTAGTCAGAAACACAGTTATAATGATAATCACACAATAACTATTTAGAAAATATTGAGATCAGAAAAACAAATGAAGAAGATACTTAGCGTTATAATCACAACAAGAAAGAAAAACAAAAATAATTACAAATGATAACTGTCAGATTTAATATCAAAGAATGTTTTAGGAAACTAAAATGGAATCACAAAGTATGAAGGATAGTAATAAAGAAATATAAAAGCAACAAAGAAAAAACATTTTTCCCAAATATTTATTATTAAGTAATTAAGGAGATTATTAGGAGATTATTATATTTTATAGCTGACTGTAGATGAATTACAGCAGTACTATATTAAGGTGTGGTGTGGGCAGCAGAGTATGAAGCCAAACAGTGCCTCTCTGAACTGTACCAACGCACATATTAGGGATTGTTAGGGAAATTAAATATTTAAGGAATATTAGAATAGTTGCAAGAATGACCTCAGTTTCCAAAAGAGTAGGACGAAGAAAACAGAAAGAAATTAGATGACAGAAGAATAATTGAGAAATACAGTGATTACAGTAATTATAAGTAGAAGAGATGTGAACCTAAAGTATCATTGAATATTGTAGCCAACTATCAACAAATACTGTTTACAGAAATTAAAAATGATCAAGAATGTTAATTAAAATGATGAAATGTTATTAAATAAAGAATTATTAATACTAGTCTAATGAAGTTACATTGAGAATCCCATCGTCAACCATTAATATTGATATGAAGAAAAGGCATGTGAAAAAGACAAGTTTATTTGACCTAAACTTCATTCAGGTAAACTAAACTTTTTTAGGAGGGGGAGCATATGTAACGCAACAGAAATGCTGGCATCCATGTTACATAAATATTATATTAACAAAATAATAAGCAAGTCAATATCTAACCCCATGATAAAACAAAAGTCTAATAATTACATTTATAATTATAGATAAAGATAAATAAGGATGCAAGGTAGAAATAACGAGAATAAACAAACCTGTAAGTTAGATAATAGTTAATGATCTATGTTCAGTGAAAAGTAAATCAATGTGATACTGATGAGAAGTGTAAGAAGTAGAATAGTACAGAAATTGTCAAAGTAAATGACCATGAAAGTAAACAAAAATGAAACAATAATTTACCTTATAGCAATAGCAAGTAAGGATTCTGAATTAAATGATATTATTTTGTGACAACGAATGTTATGATAAAGTTTATGTTATGTTATACCAATTACTTGTTGAGTTAATGAAAGGTAATGAAACAAGATGTATTATTCAATTACTGTTGTAGAAAGATGTGTGAAGCAGCTAGTTAGCGTTAATAGATTTCAATTGTCTTATATGTGATCCATAGATCAAGATAAACTTGTCATTAGATATGAAAAGAATAATTGTTTATGTAAATGTTAATAGTTAAGATTTGATTATATGTATGAATTTATGTAAAAGGGCTATAGATGTTTACCAGTTATAAACACAGGTAGGTCCGTATACAATAAAAGGCCTAACAGCCAAAAACACTATATAACCACTCATAACATAAAGGTTAGGTACATAAATTAATAATAATTAATGAATACGGTTCGAAGAGCTAGGAAAAAACATTAAATTAGTAATGATATATAATAAACCATATCAATTTATACAAATTATGATAATGCCACAATGCCATGATATCGATTGATAACGTTTGATATCGAAAAAGTAGTAAATATAAAAGAAACAGGCTCATATCAAAAAGCAGCAGAATATGTGTAGAAAATAATAAACCAACAATCGGTAAAGTTATATTCCGATATGACAGCAAATTAATAAGGTATAGACAAAAAATATATGAAATAAACACTATATACAAAACATGTAGAAGGAAGAAAAATAACGGGTTGCTATGGACTACAGGAAATGAAGAAGTTGTTGATTTTCAATTATTGCTTTTTATGATCTGAATGTGATGAGATTAAAAAACCTAAGAAATGTCTAATATAATCGGAATATTCTAAATTAGTTGATACTCTTATAAAATACAAAATTTTAATGATAATATTCTTGACTCTTTCCAGTACAGTTTAACCAAACAAGAATATAGTATGAAATCACAATAAAAAATAAATAACTGGGTTCTACAAGGAAGGACTTGAATTGTCCCATATCCGAAAGGAGTTGATAATATATTAAACCCAGTATAAAGAATTAACTGTATCACAACCAATAATATACACTACACTGGAAATCATAACCTTATAAATACACGGAACATCACTAATTGCTTCAACCGAGAGAAGAACGTATTTGGATCCAGGAATTGCAGAAGGAGCATCAATCGGGCTGTAAATCGATCCAGAGAGCTGTATTTCCGAGGTGGACAGGACAAGAATTCCATTTTATTAAACCGAAGAAAGAATATTGTACGGCATAATCATCCAGAACAGTAAAGTTATCAATCAACCGCCTACACGATTTGCTTCGTTCTAGTCTGGTAAACTATTATTGCATAAATCATGTTAACTACACAACACTTCAAATTTGTAAATCTTGCATTCTTATCTATGTATTTTTAATCTTCCCCACAGTTACAAGAACCTTCACACCCTGAATTAAGTTAATTACAAATTAAAACACATTATATAACCGAATCTAAATAAAGTATCGGACTGATCAATAATCGATTCACGCAATCTATAGCCCATGTGTATGTCAGTTAGAACATATCTTATTCAATGTTGAAGAAGTAAACAAATAAAGAACCTTTGTATAGTTGCAAAATCTTGTCATTTGGAGTATGATTTAATGAGTTGGGAATAAAAAGTAACTGACTAAGTATAGAATAATTGGTTAACATAAACATTGAAATAACCTCTAAGTTTCGTTGCTCCGGTACTACAGCGCTTATAGCGGAATTCTCCGACACCAAGGAGAGAGCGTAAAAATACAAAATTATACATAATTATCTTCAAGGTATAATAGGGTTGAACGAAATTACAGAATAACACATTAATTATTTAAGTTTCAAGTACACTAACACTGATATTTTTTAGAGAGATAAATTAATATTAGTTAATTAAATCAATATATCCCACAACTCCAAATATCTCAGATATTTAAATAATTAAGTAAATTAAAACGACCTAAGAGAGTAAAGACAGGGGAACATACCCGTTCATAGCAACGAATAGGTTTACATTGCGTGACACATTAGTAGACGCAAGACGACGATTACCTACAATATTTATAACTAAATTTACCTCAAGATATACTTTTTTCCTATTAGGAACATGTTTCGAGAGTTCCTGTTCTCTCATCTTCAGCCTTCGCCATCTTGTTTCTGGTGAAGTATTTGTGTGTTGGCTTCTGAATGTTATTAATGTAGTTTGTTGGTCTTTGGTCTTTTAAAGTTGCATTATTGTGTGTGGTTGTGGTATCTGTTTTTGTATTTTGTGTATTTTCGATGTTGAGTGCTTTGAATATTGTGTCATGTTTTGTATTGATTTGTATTTGTTCTGGTATTAGTTTGTTTTGTGTTTTATGTTTGTAAATCTGTAAATTTTCCCAAATGTTCATTATGGTGCCTTTGTGTGGTATAGACACTAGACATATACAAACTACACTTAGAGCTAACAAGTTTATTACATCCAATCACTTGGAATAATAAGTACAATAACATAGAAAATAAAATAAGATTTGAAAAAAACAAAAAGACTTGTACAGTCAACAAAAAACTTAACACATTAAAACAACAAAACAAAAATCAAGAACAAAAAAACAAAAATAAACACACATTTTACCCTCGAACCATTAACCTTAGCAATACAGAATTTAACAAAAAAGAAACAGAATATTTAAACAATATGTCAAAAACTAACATAACCCAAAATGCAAACAAAAATCTAGAAAATTTAATAGTAGAAACAGAATTTGCCATTAACCTAATAAAAGACAATATACAAGAAGAAAAAAGAACAGAAGCAACACATATAATTAAAAAAATAATCACTAGCGAAATGAAAAACAAAGATAAACAAAAGAAAAACAATAAAACAATAAAAGAAATTAAAAATAAAGTAAAGAACAATAATTTAATAATAACTAAAGCAGACAAAAGTCAAGCAACAGTAATCATTGATAAAGCAGACTACATAAAAAAAACCGAAGACTTCATTAACAATAATAAATGCGTACAACTAGTTAAAAACCCAACAGAAAACTATCTTAAACAAACAATAAAACTAATAAAAACAAATAAAAACATTTTCAACAATAAAAACAGACATATATATATAAACAATAATCCAGAACCACCTAAAATGAACAGCCTAATAAAAATACACAAATTAAACAACCCAATACGTCCATTAATCAATTTCAAAAAAGCTCCTACATACAAAATAGCAAAAATAATAGCACAAAAACTAAAAAGTAACCATCTAACAAATAACCATCATAACATAAAAAATACATACGAATTAATAGACAAACTAAAAATAATAAATATAAATGAAAATACATTTTTACATCATATGACATAACAAACATGTACACTAATATCCCAGTAGAAGAAACAATTGACATAATAATAAACAAACTTATAGAACAAAATGAAAACAAAATTACTTTGAATTTAATATCAAAATTTATCAACAGAAAGAAGGTTTAGCAATGGGATCACCATTATCAAGCATAATAGCAGAAATATTCCTACAACACATAGACACCAAAATACAAAATATCATAAAAACATATGACCCAGATGGCATATGGATAAGATATGTAGATGATGGACTATATGTATCAAATAACAAAAACACAAATGCAGAGAACATTCTGAAACAAATCAATAACATACATCCCAAAATACAATTCACAGAAAAAAAAGAAAAACATAACAAAATCAACTATTTAGACATAACCATCACAAGATACAACAAACACATACAATATGCAATATATAGAAAACCAACTTCCACTAACATCATTATACCTAACCATTCTGACCACCCACCACAACATAAAATGGCAGCATTTTATTCGTTATTTAACAGAATGTACAAAATACACCTAAACAAACAAGAAACTGACAAAGAAAGAAATATAATATACCAAATTGGTTATGCAAATGGATACAATAAAAATACTATGATCAAAATAGAAAATAAAATCAAATACAAAATAAAAACTGAAAAATTAAGAATTAATCAAACTGAAGAACACATAAATAATAAACAACAACAAAAAATGGGCCACATTCACATATATAAATAATAAAATGACAAAACTAACAAAACTATTGAAAAACACAGATATAAAAATAGCATACAAAACTAATAAAAACAAATTACAAAATCTAAATAGCTCACACAACAAAGATAATACAACAACCAACGGTATATACAAAATTGAATGCCAAGATTGCAATAAATGTTATATAGGAAAAACAAAAAAACAGCTGAAAAAACGTTATTTTGAACACCTAAATGCATACAAAAAACCAAATATATATAAATCCAATTTAGCCACACATGCAATAAACACAGGACATGAATTCCCAGACATAACCAATGTAACACTAATAAAACATATACCACACAAAGGCACCATAATGAACATTTGGGAAAATTTACAGATTTACAAACATAAAACACAAAACAAACTAATACCAGAACAAATACAAATCAATACAAAATATGACACAATATTCAAAGCACTCAACATCGAAAATACACAAAATACAAAAACAGATACCACAACCACACACAATAATGCAACTTTAAAAGACCAAAGACCAACAAACTACATTAATAACATCCACAAGCCAACACACAAATACTTCACCAGAAACAAGATGGCGAAGGCTGAAGATGAGAAAACAGGAACTCTCGAAACATGTTCCTAATAGGAAAAAAGTATATCTTGAGGTAAATTTAGTTATAAATATTAAAGTAGTATATATATATATATATTAATTTAATATAATATATAGTAACAAAACTCAAAATTGCCTTATTACAAATAAAGTGCATTTATTATTGAATTAAATCAAAATTTTCCTCCTCAGTATTTAATCTTCAGCTCCACTGTTGGGCTCGCCAATTTTGTAACAAAATTCCAAAATTTAGTATTTGTTTTCTAAGTTACAAAAAATTATGATATAATAAAAAAATTTTTGTTCAAAAAAATTTTATTTTTATTAATATAATAATTATTTAATTCTTTTTGATGTATTCATGTAATTTTTATTTCTTTTAATTATTAATTTAATCAATTTATTCGCTTAGAATGACAAGAATTGTTTTTTCAGCGTTAATAAGATTATCTCCTGTAATAATCGATTAGCGGTCCTTCGTTATTCTAAGTGTGTACTCCTTTAACGTGGTTAATTTCTGCTTTTCTTGTAGTCCAGGTATCAAATATTATTTAATATTCTTCTATTTATATAATTACAAATAAATAGAACCCAAAATTATAAAATTCAATGATTTTATTAACATAATAATAAATGATCGATTTTGAATCGATTAGTCAATCGATAAATTACAGACTCGTTTCTCAGGGCGAGTAAATCCCATATATAAAATATTAATATTAATTTATGGATTCTTTGAACTGTTATTATAATAGTCAGAGAAAAAGGGCAAAGCTGAAAAGTATAATGCGTATAATAAAAACTGCTTAAATATCTAAAAATACAAAATATTATTGAATAGACAATGTTAGTAAGATAAATTTCTCGAACCCAAACTGGTGATGCTGTTCTGTCGACACCGCACAGCCTTATGGGAATAGTCCAAAATGGCCGCCTCCGTGATGAATGTAAACGGAGCGTCTTCACTGCAAATTTCTTCCAAATAAATGTTGGTTATTTGTGTATTCCTCTTCCAAGTAGTAGTGGTTAAATAATTCTTCATCACTGTGTAATTATTCGGGAGTTGTGGTCAGTTGTCCGGCACGGCAATCAGTGTTTAAAGTGTTCTTGTTCCAATGGAGGTGAAACGTTACAATGTCCAATTCTGTGTCGATATTATTTTGAATTCACTTTCATATAGTTCGATTATCTGAATGACTACTTCAAATCTTCACAATTAGATTAATTTGGTTGATTCCAGGTTAACTCACTGTAGATTAATCATATTTTCAATTTCTCTGGGTTATTTTTTATAGGTTTGGTTATATCCTAAAATTATCTTCTCTCTTTATTAATTAATTTATTTGTCTGATCTCATTTCGAAGTGTCCATCTCAACGTATAACAATCAACTAACTCGCTTTTCTCTGCAAACAATAGATCCTAGCCGATTTAATAATAAATCTACATAGTTTCAACCAGATGGCATTTCCGCCTAAATAATTGACTTTTACATTATATGATTAATTACATTTTTACTATTGCTTAATTTTATTAAATACTAATTACATTTTTACCTTTACCTTTTTTAGTTAATTCTAAATTAACTTAATTAATACATATTATCTTTAATTTAGGGTTTCCTCTTAGATTCCAGTGTTATTACACTTGCATTTTTTCTAATAATATCTCATACATTTCTTCAATACCTTTCCAAAGTATTGTTACAATTATAATTCACAGTAATTGATTTACATTATATAATTTTCATCAATTTAACTAATTTCCTTTACTTAATTACTAATTACAAGGTTTGTAAGATTTACCATTTGGCCTAGATTTTATGTTAGTTCATTTACAATGTTTATTATTATTCCAGCTTGTTAATACCCTTTCTGACATATTATTCTTATAAAATCTTAACTAAATTACCCTCATCTAATTACAGTACGGTTTATTATTAATTAACATCATTAAACATAATAAATATTTTATAACAAAAGAAAAAATTATATCCATTCTCAAACATTTAAGCCTTGAGTTCAATGAACTACTAATGTAAACAAAACACATCTGTTTTTCATCATTTAAATTATTCCTTAAAATTAATTTTCATGCAGTCCTAGCTGTTTTTGTTTTATTATAAGGATTTACCCTTGATCACTCCACTATTTATTGTATACTCTTATATTATTTTTTGTCATTTTGCCTGGTATTGCATTATAAAGAATTTCACTTATATGAGATCATCAGGATTCACTTTTCATTATAAAGTTAAATTGCATTGGTACATTTTTACATTTATATCTAGAACCTTTACTTAAACATATTTTACATTGACTCATATTTTATTGCATTGTACTTTTCCTATTTATTTTCATATTTTTTGGAAGTTTTTTAATGTTATTACTTGTGGTTGTTTTTCTAACAGTTTTTTATTTATTTTGGATGTTTGTCTATACTGGGCATTTCCTGACCTGCTCCTATACTACCTGGGTATAATTACTTTATACTTTGGCCTATCATTAATTTTATATAATTTCTTATATATTGCATGGTTGTTTTGAATTTATTTTATCTCTTCGAACTATTATTTCACTACACTGTGGTCCTTGACTAATTTTTTATAGTAGTTCCTTACTCAAATCAATAATAGCTGAGTTTCTCCTTGGTATATCACACCCTACCAATATATTGAATGGCAATCCTGTTGCAATTAAAAACACCATATTTAAAGCTATACCCTTGCTAATAACATTTACGGACACTTGTTTTCTTATAGTTTTGTTCTGGCGACCAGTGGCCCCTATTAATATAATATTATTTACTGATAATATCGGCAATGTTCTACCACATTCATTTTCGATTCTTTCTAATTCAATGTTATTAATTATGGATACATTAGCACCCGTATCAACCATTATTTGAGTGAAAATCCCTTCAACTTCTGCGTTTATATATATTATTTCATTATTCTGATTATTTATGCTTGTTTCGTTCTCTTCTAATAATTCACTTCTTATATTTTACAAATAATTATTTCTAATAATTGTAATGTTCTTAAAGTGATTTGTACCTTGTAATTCTTGTTTATACCCAGGAGATAGGAGCAGTGAAGGGTCGGGAAAATTTATCACTGCCTCCTCCCGTTTAAATTATCGTTGTCGTTGTTATTATTAGGGCTGACCGGGAGGTCAGTCTGGAAACTTTGAGTCGGTTCCTGCCGCTCAGTACTATGGTCAAAAGGTGGTTCGTGGTTTGGTTGCCTGTCTCGATCCTCTAAACTGGTACTTCGTCGGTGTTGGTTGTATATCGGATTATCACGTCCTCCACTTCTCTGTTGATTATCATAATCGTGAAAACTGTTCCGTCTTTGAGGTGTATACCTCCTTTGACCATTATCTTCTGCCCTTATAAAATTCACTCTTGGTCTAGAAACCCTATTATTATTATTATTGTTGTTATTAGGTTGGTAATTCCTATTATTATTATAATAGTGTTCTGTATTACCTTGGTTGGGGTTTCTCTGACTATTATAATTATTACTGTTATGATAATAATTATTTCTATTATTTGGGTAGCTGTTGTTATTCCTGTTATGGTTCTGGTTATTATTAAAGTTATTATTATTATTATTATTATTATTATTATGGTTATTATTACTATAATAATTAGAGTTGTTGCGGTTCCCGGGGTAGTTATTATTATTAAAGTTATTATTATTATTAGGGTACTGATTACTTCTCAAGTCAGGCCTATCATTCCTTCTTCTACTTTGACGATAGTAGTCTTCGTTTTCGTAATTTTCTAATAATTCTGTCATAGCTTGCACCATTTTTATCTGGCTACCCCTCCTTGCTCTTTTTATCTCTTCACCATAGTGCTACGACAATTTGTTCACTAAACATTCCTCTGGTATGGTAGGTTCCAAATGTTTTGCCAAACACACCTTCCCTAGGAAATAGGCAGTCATAGTATTACCTACATGGGCATTGTACCTTCCATGACAGATATTATCACGTATCAAGTTCTGTGTTGTCTCCGACCAATACTTCGCCTTGAACAAGTTCTTAAATTGTTGGTAGTCCGTGATTTCATTCCTATTTGCCATCCACCAATTGTCGGTCATCTCTCTGAAAGACTCATCTAATAGTTCCCGGTTGTTACTCCATCTATTTCCACGATGTTTTGTAAAATATTCTTCAATCTTGGCCAGAAACTCCATAGGTTTTCTTTTATATTGGCGAAAATTCAGCCATTCTCTATTTTCATTAACAGGGATACCAGTAATGTTGGTGGGCCGATTCCGAATTAATTCGATCTCTTCTTGGCTCTGCCGTACTTGACCGGTTATATTAGTCATGGCAACATCAATACCGTCACACCTTTCCGTGACTTGGTTCCGTACCTTCCCTAATTCTTCCTGTGTTTCTCTTCAGGTTTCTTCCACTTTGTTTCTATTATGTTCTTCGATATTAGTTATTTTGGCGCTTACCTCTTCCTTAAAACCCTGTACTACCCGCTCAGTCTGACTACATCTTTCGTCAACTTCCCTAATTTGTTGTTTGATTCCTATTGTTTCTTCTTCTAATTTCTTGTTTGTGGATTCTTTATTCTCGTTGATCTCCTTGCTCAACTCTTCTTTTACCAACTCTATCCTTTCGTCTAACTTGTTGATATTTTCCTGGGTAACCTCCCTTAATTCTTCTCTTAAGAGTTGGTTATCCTCTTTCAATTCTTTCAACTTCTCCCCCATCTTTTCTTCCATCTTCCTATTATTTTCCTCCATCTTCTCTTCCATTTTCTTACTATTCTCCTTTAACTGTTCCCTTAACTGTTGGTTGTCATCTTCCATTTTCTTACTAGTTTCATCAATTATCTTATTTGTATTTTCAATTTCATTACAGAATTCTTCCTGTGTTGATTTGTTTTTCTCTTTCATTTCCTTACTCAATTCTCCCAATTTCTCCCCCATCTTCTCTTCCATCTTCTTATTATTCTCCCTTAACTCTTCCTTCAATTGTTGGTTGTCCTCTTTCCTTTCCTTATTCATTGATTTGTTATCCTCTCTCATTTCCATTATCATTCTCATCATGGTTTCCTGGAAATTGATGTCCCCCGTTGGTGTAGGTTTCTCGGGCTGTTCCTCTGGTTGTGCGGGTTGGTTCGGTTCCGCAGGAGGTAATCTTCCTTCTAAATCTTCAACCGGAGTTGCCTCTTTGTCATCCATATCGATCTCTTCGATTCCTTTTTCAGCTTCTGCCGCCCTTTTCTTGGATAGTGCTCGTTTCGGCATTTTTCTTACCTTTCCTGACTTTATAACAGCTGCCGGGTAAAATTAGGAATTGGGCAGATTATTCTTATCTTTTATGACCTATCAATCACTAATTAAACCCCTTACGTTGGACGCCAATTTTGTAACAAAAATCAAAATTGCCTTATTACAAATAATGTGCATTTATTATTGAATTACATTAAAAAAATTTCCTCCTCAGTATTCAATCTTCAGCCCCACTGTTGGGCTCGCGAATTTTGTAACAAAATTCCAAAATTTAGTATTTGTTTTCTAAGTTACAAAAAATTATGATATAATAAAAAAAATTGTTGCTGAAAAAAAATTTTATTTTTATTAATTATTTAATTCTTTCTGATGTATTCATGTAATTTTTATTTCTTTTAATTATTAATTTAATCAATTTATTCGCCTAGAATGACCAGAATTGTTTTTCAGCGTTAATAAGATTATCTCCTGTAATAATCGATTAGCGGTCCTTCGTTATTCTAAGTGTGTACTCCTTTAACGTGGTTAATTTCTGCTTTTCTTGTAGTCCAGGTATCAAATATTATTTAATATTCTTCTATTTATATAATTACAGTTAATAGAACCCAAAATTATAAAATTCAATGATTTTATTAACATAATAATAAATGATCGATTTTGAATCGATTAGTCAATCGACAAATTACAGACTGGTTTCTCAGGACGACTAAATTCCATATATAAAATATTAATATTAATTTGTGGATTCTTTGAACTGTTATTATAATAGTCAGAGAAAAAGGGCAAAGCTGAAAAGTATAATGCGTACAATAAAAACTGCTTAAATATCTAAAAATACAAAATATTATTGAATAGACAATGTTAGTAAGATAAATTTCTCGAACCCAAACTGGTGATGCTGTTCTGCCGACACCGCACAGCCTTATGGGAATAGTCCAAAATGACCGCCTCCGTGATGAATGTAAACGGAGCGTCTTCACTGCAAAATTCTTCCAAATAAATGTTGGTTATTTGTGTATTCCTCTTCCAAGTAGTAGTGGTTAATAATTCTTCATCACTGTGTAATTATTCGGGAGTTGTGGTCAGTTGTCCGGCACGGCAATCAGTGTTTAATGTGTTCTTGTTCCAATGGAGGTGAAGCGTTATAATGTCCAATTCTGTGTCGATATTATTTTGAATTCACTTTCATATAGTTCGATTATCTGAATGACTACTTCAAATCTTCACAATTAGATTAATTTGGTTGATTCCAGGTTAACTCACTGTAGATTAATCATATTTTTCAATTTCTCTGGGTTATTTTTTATAAGTTTGGTTATATCCGAAAATTATCTTCTCTCTTTATTAATGAAGTTATTTGTCTGATCTCATTTCGAAGTGTCCAGCTCAACGTATAACAATCAACTAACTCGCTTTTCTCTGCAAACAATAGATCCTAGCCGATTTAATAATAAATCTACATAGTTTCAACCAGATGGCATTTCCGCCTAAATAATTGACTTTTACATTATATGATTAATTACATTTTTACTATTGCTTAATTTTATTAAATACTAATTACATAATTACCTTCTTTAGTTAATTCTGCGTTATATAATACCAAACATGATATACTTTATAGTATTTGTAATTCGAAAAGTCAAATTTACCGTATATTAGAAGGTAGGCCTTAACTGTACTTCCTGTCACCTCAAATGGTTTACAATTTCTATTATGTTCTAGTTATCATTGAACAAGATCATTGCTTGAATTAAAATGGTTATTTTTCTTTAATTCTTTGTAATTTTATGATTTGGTTAACTAATTTACATATTATCTTTAATTTAGGCTTTCTTCTTAGATTCCAGTGTTATTACACTTGCATTTTTTCTAATAATATCTCATACATTTCTTCAATACCTTTACAAAGTATTGTTACAATTATAATTCACAGTAACTGGTTTGCATTAGATAATTTTCATCAATTTAATTAATTTCCTTTACTTAATTACTAATTACAAGGTTTGTAAGATTTACCATTTGGCCTAGATTTTATGTTAGTTCATTTACAATGTTTATTATTATTCCAGCTTGCTAATACCCTTTCTGACATATTATTCTTATAAAATCTTAACTAAATTACCCTCATCTAATTACAGTAAGGTTTATTATTAATTAACATCATTAAACATAATAAATATTTTATAACAAAAAAAAAATTGTATCCATTCTCAAACATTTAAGCCTTGAGTTCAATGAACTACTAATGTAAACAAAACACATCTGTTTTTTCATCATTTAAATTATTCCTTAAAATTAATTTTCATGCAGTCCTTGCTGTTTTTGTTTTATTATAAGGATTTACCCTTGATCACTCCACTATTTATTGTATACTCTTATATTATTTTTTGTCATTTTGCCTGGTATTGCATTATAAAGAATTTCACTTATATGAGATCATCAGGATTCACTTTTCATTATAAAGTTAAATTGCATTGGTACATTTTTACATTTATATCTAGAACCTTTACTTAAACATATTTTACATCGACTCATATTTTATTGCATTGTACTTTTCCTATTTATTTTCATATTTTTTGGAAGTTTTTTAATGTTATTACTTGTGGTTGTTTTTCTAACAGTTTTTCATTTATTTTGGATGTTTGTCTATACTGGGAATTTCCTGACCTGCTCCTATACTACCTGGGTATAATTACTTTATACTTTGGCCTATCATTAATTTTATATAATTTCTTATATATTGCATGGTTGTTTTGAATTTATTTTATCTCTTCGAACTATTATTTCACTACACTGTGGTCCTTGACTAATTTTTTATAGTAGTTCCTTACTCAAATCAATAATAGCTGAGTTTCTCCTTGGTATATCACACCCTACAAATATATTGAATGGCAATCCTGTTGCAATTAAAAACACCATATTTAAAGCTATACCCTTGCTAATAACATTTACGGACACTTGTTTTCTTATAGTTTTGTTCTGGCGACCAGTGGCCCCTATTAATATAATATTATTTACTGATAATATCGGCAATGTTCTACCACATTCATTTTCGATTCTTTCTAATTCAATGTTATTAATTATGGATACATTAGCACCCGTATCAACCATTATTTGAGTGAAAATCCCTTCAACTTCTGCGTTTATATTTATTATTTCATTATTCTGATTATTTATGCTTGTTTCGTTCTCTTCTAATAATTCACTTCTTATATTTTACAAATAATTATTTCTAATAATTGTAATGTTCTTAAAGTGATTTGTACCTTGTAATTCTTGTTTATACCCAGGAGATAGGAGCAGTGAAGGGTCGGGAAAATTTATCACTGCCTCCTCCCGTCTAAATTATCGTTGTCGTTGTTATTATTAGGGCTGACCGGGAGGTCAGTCTGGAAACTTTGAGTCGGTTCCTGCCGCTCAGTACTATGGTCAAAAGGTGGTTCGTGCTTTGGTTGCCTGTCTCGATCCTCTAAACTGGTACTTCGTCGGTGTTGGTTGTATATCGGATTATCACGTCCTCCACTTCTCTGTTGATTATCATAATCGTGAAAACTGTTCCGTCTTTGAGGTGTATACCTCCTTTGACCATTATCTTCTGCCCTTATAAAATTCACTCTTGGTCTAGAAACCCTATTATTATTATTGTTGTTATTAGGTTGGTAATTCCTATTATTATTATAATAGTGTTCTGTATTACCTTGGTTGGGGTTTCTCTGACTATTATAATTATTACTGTTATGATAATAATTATTTCTATTATTTGGGTAGCTGTTGTTACTCCTGTTATGGTTCTGGTTATTATTAAAGTTATTATTATTATTATTATTATTATTATTATTATTATTATTATTATTATGGTTATTATTACTATAATAATTAGAGTTGTTGCGGTTCCCGGGGTAGTTATTATTATTAAAGTTATTATTATTATTAGGGTACTGATTACTTCTCAAGTCAGGCCTATCATTCCTTCTTCTACTTTGACGATAGTAGTCTTCGTTTTCGTAATTTTCTAATAATTCTGTCATAGCTTGCACCATTTTTATCTGGCTACCCCTCCTTGCTCTTTTTATCTCTTCATCATAGTGGTACGACAATTTGTTCACTAAACATTCCTCTGGTATGGTAGGTTCCAAATGTTTTGCCAAACACATCTTCCCTAGGAAATAGGCAGTCATAGTATTACCTACATGGGCATTGTATCTTCCATGACAGATATTATCACGTATCAAGTTCTGTGTTGTCTCCGACCAATACTTCGCCTTGAACAAGTTCTTAAATTGTTGGTAGTCCGTGATTTCATTCCTATTTGCCATCCACCAATTGTCGGTCATCTCTCTGAAAGACTCATCTAATAGTTCCCGGTTGTTACTCCATCTATTTCCACGATGTTTTGTAAAATATTCTTCAATCTTGGCCAGAAACTCCATAGGTTTTCTTTTATATTGGCGAAAATTCAGCCATTCTCTATTTTCATTAACAGGGATACCAGTAATGTTGGTGGGCCGATTCCGAATTAATTCGATCTCTTCTTGGCTCTGCCGTACTTGACCGGTTATATTAGTCATGGCAACATCAATACCGTCACACCTTTCCGTGACTTGGTTCCGTACCTTCCCTAATTCTTCCTGTGTTTCTCTTCAGGTTTCTTCCACTTTGTTTCTATTATGTTCTTCGATATTAGTTATTTTGGCGCTTGCCTCTTCCTTAAAACCCTGTACTACCCGCTCAGTCTGACTACATCTTTCGTCAACTTTCCTAATTTGTTGTTTGATTCCTATTGTTTCTTCTTCTAATTTCTTGTTTGTGGATTCTTTATTCTCGTTGATTTCCTTGCTCAACTCTTCTTTTAACAACTCTATCCTTTCGTCTAACTTGTTGATATTTTCCTGGGTAACCTCCCTTAATTCTTCTCTTAAGAGTTGGTTATCCTCTTTCAATTCTTTCAACTTCTCCCCCATCTTTTCTTCCATCTTCCTATTATTTTCCTCCATCTTCTCTTCCATTTTCTTACTATTCTCCCTTAACTCTTCCCTTAACTGTTGGTTGTCATCTTCCATTTTCTTACTAGTTTCATCAATTATCTTATTTGTATTTTCAATTTCATTACAGAATTCTTCCTGTGTTAATTTGTTTTTCTCTTTCATTTCCTTACTCAATTCTCCCAATTTCTCCCCCATCTTCTCTTCCATCTTCTTATTATTCTCCCTTAACTCTTCCTTCAATTGTTGGTTGTCCTCTTTCCTTTCCTTATTCATTGATTTGTTATCCTCTCTCATTTCCATTATCATTCTCATCATGGTTTCCTGGAAATTGATGTCCCCCGTTGGTGTAGGTTTCTCGGGCTGTTCCTCTGGTTGTGCGGGTTGGTTCGGTTCCGCAGGAGGTAATCTTCCTTCTAAATCTTCAACCGGAGTTGCCTCTTTGTCATCCATATCGATCTCTTCGATTCCTTTTTCAGCTTCTGCCGCCCTTTTCTTGGATAGTGCTCGTTTCGGCATTTTTCTTACCTTCCCTGACTTTATAACAGCTGCCGGGTAAAATTAGGAATTGGGCAGATTATTCTTATCTTTTATGACCTATCAATCACTAATTAAACCCCTTACGTTGGACGCCAATTTTGTAACAAAAATCAAAATTGCCTTATTACAAATAATGTGCATTAATTATTGAATTACATCAAAATTTTCCTCCTCAGTATTCAATCTTCAGCCCCACGGTTGGGCTCGCCAATTTTGTAACAAAATTCCAAAATTTAGTATTTGTTTTCTAAGTTACAAAAAATTATGATATAATAAAAAAAATTGTTGCTGAAAAAAAATTTTATTTTTATTAATTTATTAATTATTTAATTCTTTCTGATGTATTCATGTAATTTTTATTTCTTTTAATTATTAATTTAATCAATTTATTCGCCTAGAATGACCAGAATTGTTTTTTCAGCGTTAATAAGATTATCTCCTGTAATAATCGATTAGCGGTCCTTCGTTATTCTAAGTGTGTACTCCTTTAACGTGGTTAATTTCTGCTTTTCTTGTAGTCCAGGTATCAAATATTATTTAATATTCTTCTATTTATATAATTACAAATAAATAGAACCCAAAATTATAAAATTCAATGATTTTATTAACATAATAATAAATGATCGATTTTGAATCGATTAGTCAATCGACAAATTACAAACTCGTTTCTCAGGACGACTAAATTCCATATATAAAATATTAATATTAATTTGTGGATTCTTTGAACTGTTATTATAATAGTCAGAGAAAAAGGGCAAAGCTGAAAAGTATAATGCGTACAATAAAAACTGCTTAAATATCTAAAAATACAAAATATTATTGAATAGACAATGTTAGTAAGATAAATTTCTCGAACCCAAACTGGTGATGCTGTTCTGCCGACACCGCACAGCCTTATGGGAATAGTCCAAAATGGCCGCCTCCGTGATGAATGTAAACGGAGCGTCTTCACTGCAAAATTCTTCCAAATAAATGTTGGTTATTTGTGTATTCCTCTTCCAAGTAGTAGTGGTTAATCATTCTTCATCACTGTGTAATTATTCGGGAGTTGTGGTCAGTTGTCCGGCACGGCAATCAGTGTTTAATGTGTTCTTGTTCCAATGGAGGTGAAGCGTTATAATGTCCAATTCTGTGTCGATATTATTTTGAATTCACGTTCATATAGTTCGATTATCTGAATGACTACTTCAAATTTTCAAAATTAGATTAATTTGGTTGATTCCAGGTTAACTCACTGTAGATTAATCATATTTTTCAATTTCTCTGGGTTATTTTTTATAGGTTTGGTTATATCCGAAAATTATCTTCTCTCTTTATTAATGAAGTTATTTGTCTGATCTCATTTCGAAGTGTCCATCTCAACGTATAACAATCAACTAACTCGCTTTTCTCTGCAAACAATAGATCCTAGCCGATTTAATAATAAATCTACATAGTTTCAACCAGATGGCATTTCCGCCTAAATAATTGACTTTTACATTATATGATTAATTACATTTTTACTATTGCTTAATTTTATTAAATACTAATTACATAATTACCTTCTTTAGTTAATTCTGCGTTATATAATACCAAACATGATATACTTTATAGTATTTGTAATTCGAAAAGTCAAATTTACCGTATATTAGAAGGTAGGCCTTAACTGTACTTCCTGTCACCTCAAATGGTTTACAATTTCTATTATGTTCTAGTTATCATTGAACAAGATCATTGCTTGAATTAAAATGGTTATTTTTCTTTAATTCTTTGTAATTTTATGATTTGGTTAACTAATTTACATATTATCTTTAATTTAGGCTTTCTTCTTAGATTCCAGTGTTATTACACTTGCATTTTTTCTAATAATATCTCATACATTTCTTCAATACCTTTACAAAGTATTGTTACAATTATAATTCACAGTAACTGGTTTGCATTAGATAATTTTCATCAATTTAATTAATTTCCTTTACTTAATTACTAATTACAAGGTTTGTAAGATTTACCATTTGGCCTAGATTTTATGTTAGTTCATTTACAATGTTTATTATTATTCCAGCTTGCTAATACCCTTTCTGACATATTATTCTTATAAAATCTTAACTAAATTACCCTCATCTAATTACAGTAAGGTTTATTATTAATTAACATCATTAAACATAATAAATATTTTATAACAAAAAAAAAATTGTATCCATTCTCAAACATTTAAGCCTTGAGTTCAATGAACTACTAATGTAAACAAAACACATCTGTTTTTTCATCATTTAAATTATTCCTTAAAATTAATTTTCATGCAGTCCTTGCTGTTTTTGTTTTATTATAAGGATTTACCCTTGATCACTCCACTATTTATTGTATACTCTTATATTATTTTTTGTCATTTTTCTGGTATTGTATTATAAAGAATTTCACTTATATGAGATCATCAGGATTCACTTTTCATTATAAAGTTAAATTGCATTGGTACATTTTTACATTTATATCTAGAACCTTTACTTAAACATATTTTACATTGACTCATATTTTATTGCATTGTACTTTTCCTATTTATTTTCATATTTTTTGGAAGTTTTTTAATGTTATTACTTGTGGTTGTTTTTCTAACAGTTGTTCATTTATTTTGGATGTTTGTCTATACTGGGCATTTCCTGACCTGCTCCTATACTACCTGGGTATAATTACTTTATACTTTGGCCTATCATTAATTTTATATAATTTCTTATATATTGCATGGTTGTTTTGAATTTATTTTATCTCTTCGAACTATTATTTCACTACACTGTGGTCCTTGACTAATTTTTTATAGTAGTTTTCATTGATGTCGTTGCATTTTTATTATATATATGATTATTTTTTTAAATTAAAACAATGTGGATAATCTTGTCATGCAATATATATATATATTTATTTTCTCAAATCATATTCCAGAACATGTAACGTTTTTTGTATCTTGTCTCTACAATAAATTCAACCCTGGCTGAATTTGTCCATTGCGAACATACTGCAGTTGCAAAATTTTACTACTATGATTGCCACGATTAAAACAACGAAGCATGTGTGTACACCGTGAGCGCACATGCGTGCAATTACCAGTGTGCGTGCTGGAGTCAATGCAAGGCGCGCGCTTGCACTGACTCCCAACACGCAGACTGCATTGCAGGAAATGTGTCGGATCAGCGGTGAGGTGTGAGTCTGTACGCGCAGGCAACACACGCGCGCGCTTACCAGAGTGCGTGTTGAAGTCAATGCAAGGCGCGCGCTTGCACCGACTCCCAACACACAGACTGCAACGCAGGACACGTGTCCGCCAAACGGGTGTGTGTGTGAGTGTGATGCCCGTATCCTAACCGTGACAGTCAGAGTGGCAAAAATTCCATTACCTGGAGTATTTCACAGTGGGTAAAGAAGCCACAAGCTGAAGTTATCTGCAGAGACACCAACAGGACACATCTGTTATCGTTGCCGTTCTGAATTAAACTAAATAATTTTATTTAATTTCTATCAATTGCTTAGAAACGAACAACTTATTGTTATTAACAATTACAACGATGAAAAATTAAATTTTTTTACTAAATGCTTTACTATTATACAAATAAAAAGATAAACACAAGTTACCGGTTAAGTCTAGTTTTGACTAAACTTGTATTGCAACCACTATCACTCTATTATACTTTCCATAAGCACTTTCAAGCCCAGGGCCGCTGCTACCATATGTGCGAAATGTGCACCGCAGACGAGCGGCCATATTAAACTGGTGGCCATAGACTGCCAAATTCATCAGCAGATATTGACTTTTAAAGTAAATTTTTTATTTAAAATCTTAGATGCCGCTATTGTTTCAATAGATGGAAGATTTCAGTTATTTCAACAGTATACTGATGTTTTTAAGATAACGTATTGTATAAAAGAGTGTGAGAATGATAATGAACTTAAATCGTATTGTAAAAATATTCATCTAGTATTGACCGACAAAAACTTCGACGATAGTGACATTAACGCCAATGACTTATTTCGAGAGATAATGCAATTCATTCCTATTTAACATCAGAGAAGGGTGCAAGTAACATACTTGAGTATATTTTTAAATATAATTTATCTTCATCTTTTCCAAACTAGGCATTGTTATTCGAATATTTCTCACATTGCCGGTTATAGTGGCAACAGGCGGAGGTTCGTTTTTAAAACTAAATATTATAAAAAAACTATTTACAATCTTTCATGTTAAATACGGTCTATTATCTCAAAATACACTCCTAACTCGTTCGCTTGATTCAGGTTTAAGTTTTAATGGTTTTCTTCAGCTATAATTAGGTTGATAAATTACATACGCTCATTTCTGCATCTCATTATTTTTCTTATTTATCTCCCAACGGGTCTCAAAACCTGTATTCTTTGATCTGTGTGAATCGTATTTGAGCAAAAAAATTCTTACAGTTTAGTCTTTAGTTATTTTTTTCAAAAATGTTTTCCATCTTGCTGAAAATGCTCGTCTAATAAATAGTAAGTATTCTACTATGTTTTATTATCTTGTTACAATATTGATACTGTACATTTTTTGTGATTAAGACATCGCTTTATGACTTTGAATCATTAAAATATTGTTCTAAGTTGGTAGTCATATCAGCATGTAATATATTTAATGAATTAAAGTGGAAAAACAACTTAGTGTTTTTTGTGTTACACTTAAGTATGGTACAATTATTGATTAATAAAAATTGAAAGAATTAATGTTATATAGAAAAATATATCTGAAAATGTTTTTTTAGTCTGCTCTAAAAAAAGCAATAATTGAAGAAGAATGGACTACAAATTGAAAAGTGTATTTCAAACTAAAGCCAGTGTGAATTGTAGTGTGACTAATTGCTCAAACTGAAAAGTTTAAAATGAAGACTGCGAACAGAGAACATTATGTACTTCCATTAATTATTCCTTTTTAATGAAACGAACAACGTAGCAGTAGGGAATGAGCAGATTCTGCCCGACTTTTGAGTCTGAGTAATAAGTCTGTACCGGTAGTATGAATTAGTGCTATGACTAATAACTAGGAAACTGCGGTGTAAACAGGCCGTTGCTTATAACTAGTTCCCACTGTTAATTGGCTGAAACTCCAAACCTGTAACATCTCTAACAAACAGGACTCAAAATAATCACACATATAGAAGAAGAGATTGCAGTATTTCAACGGGGAGTACAATCATAGTCAAATTTGGTCAACGAGAACTTACTATTGCGCAACGTCTGTAATTATATAAAAGGTTTTATAGCTTGAACTTGGTAAATTATGCTGAAATCTTAAACATGTTCTTAAATAAATATATTGCCTGATTATAAAATCCAACAGAATACATAGGTACTCCTGATTTTATTATTAAATATTTTAATTTTTTCGTTTAATTATAATTAATTTGATTCTGTTCAGTAGTCACTGAGAAATCGTGTCCACACTTCCTTCTAAGTTTTACAAACTACATTTTGTCTCCTATATTTTGTCAGTTTACGGCGATTATTCACTAAATCACAAAATTTTCCTTTTAATACTATAAAATTATTTGTATAGCAAACGCATTTAATCTACTGTTTGTGTGTTGTATTGCCTTTAAAAATTTGAAATTATGCTTACGGTACAAATTCATGTTTATATCTGTTGTTTTAAATTTTATAGAAAATGGTGAGTCTGAGTGTTGTGTGTTGATATTAGGTTGGTACGCGCACGTATTTATAAAAGGGAATGAGAGGAAAGGAGAGCGCTTCCTTATATCTATAAACCAATTAAGTTGAAAATATTTGTACTCTTCGGAATACCAAAGAGTAAAGATAGGTAGTTTGTGTTCGTATTAAAAAAAAAAGAAAAAATTTATTGATAGTCTATCATCTAAAGGCAACAAAGATGATAACACTGTGTATTGGAGAGTGAGAAAATACGTAAATGAAGTACTAACATATTATCTTGGTTTATGCAAGTTTTGTAAATTTTAACTTTTGATAAATCAGGAGACGTCTCTCGTTCATCTGTAAACTGATTTGATAAATCACTGATCTGTCGTTTAAAGTTATTTTTTATCTTTTCCAGAGGTAACTACATGTTTTCTTATTGATAAACTTTAACTAGTAAGTTATAAATTGCTCCAAGGCGTTTCTTAAAGTTACAAATACTTTAAACGTGTTCAAAACTGTTTTAAAAAATTATATTTAATACAGTACTCCTATACTAAGATGGTCATTTCTTCGTAAATTTCTCGTAACTTTTTTAATCAGCAGTTGTTCATATGAAAAATTCCTGTAATACTATTTGCACAGTCAGTGTGCGATGGTGGTGTAATGGTCAGCATAGTTGCCTTCCAAGCAGTTGATCCGGGTTCGATTCCCGGCCATCGCAGATAGCTTTTTATTATTTTTAATAAATTATATATTACTATATAAATCGTTAACATGTAAATTTTTCTAAAAACAAATGACTAAATTGAATGCGACTGATAATTTTAAATAGAAGGATACACGCATATTGAACAGAGGTGTACAAATTATAAGCATACTCTTATAGTGATAAAAAATGTTGTTTTATCTTAAAAATAAATGCAATACGTTAATATTTGTTTTAATTTGTAGGCTTAAATTATTTCCCATCCTTTAATTATACTTTGTGTGACAAACCTGTTTTTAAGAAACTCTGTTTAGAATTGTGTCATATTGCCTACATTGCGTAGACAAATCAGCTGCTCGCAGTTACTCTTAAAACTAAGCATGTTATATTTTGGTTACACAGTATTATTTTGTAATATTACAGTTACTTAGCACTTGCTTAGCGTTTATAATTTTTTAGCAAATTTGTAACATTTTTATTTGAATTATTAATTTTGTAGAGCATTTTTTGAATCTAGTCAAGACGAATGACCATTTCTATAAAAAAGTGATTATACTTAAATGTCTTCCACTATAAATGTATTATACACAAAGACAAACAGCAAAGTGTGTAATTTTACAGTCGACGGTGTGAAGATTGAAGACGAATTCGATTATATGTTTGTTAATCCAAGGTATCTCCATTAGTAAATATGGAAATAGTAAATTCAGTTAAAGAACAAATGAAACTCATTTAAATTCTCATGGAAAACAATGTGAAGTTTTACTATCATAGACTTAAAAAAAGTATGGAAAGGTAAGGGTTAAGTATTATCTATTTTATGTCTGTAAAACACAGTTAGGTGTTGATTTCATGCATACCTTCTTCAAAAAAGAGTAAAATGCTATTATGTTAAAAAAGCTTTGTATAAGCGCAAGGACTCTAAGAACAATTTAAAAAACTAAAGCAAAGCAAAAATAGTTAACTTTTCTTCAACAAACGAGTATATTTAGAGCTTCTTTTGGCTTAAAATCAAGAAACAGTGTATACTGAATAAGGACAAAATATTGATATTATTAATTTTGTAATACTGTACAGTAGTGTGCAGAATGAGTTTTTGTTTGACAGGCATATTACTTTGATCAACCTGTATTTATAACAGCAGACAAGTCTGATGTGTTTATAACGACGTGTCTGATCACGAACGTTATAACAACACAGGTGAAAGTGCGTGAACAGAAGCATCGTGTAAAAGCTGAGCGTAGCACAAAGGTTCAAGCTATTACAATATATATAACACGTTCTTCAGTCTTCAGATATGACAGACAAAGTTTTAAGGTATCTAATATTTGTGTATTTGTGATTGTCTATACGTTTTTTATGTAGTATACAGCAAGCAGAACTGCTATTGTGGGAGAAGGGCTATTTGTCGTGATCATATTCAGTTAATGACAGAAAAGTAGTTTTAAAGTATCAATTGAATAATCTAAAACATTACTCTAAATTACACATGTTGCCCAAATGTCTCCATTAAACTTTAGTGATCTACCATTTTATTATCACAATGAAACAAAATCTTACTTTCAAAATCATCTGAGTTCCATATTTTTTCTATATTATTAAGAAGTGTTGATATACTGTATTTATTTACAGACTTGCCAGAGGTTTTTTAAATTAAAAAATGGAAAATGAATTATTGAAACTAATTAAACTAAAATTTGCTGAAATATTGGATTTATATAAAAAAGATATAAAGGAATGTTTTAAAAACGACAATTATTCTACAGATTTTTATACCCCTGTGTGATATAAAAGATATTAGGGAAGGATGGAGAAGTTTTACAAACAGATAGAAAACATATTTTGTAAAGGTATGTAAATGTCTTTATGGCTATTTTTCTAATGCTCTTAGTCTGTTGGGTTCAAACCTTGCAGTAATTATTGTAGTAGACAGTGACTTTCTGACGTTGACTTTCCGTCACTGAGAGGAAGTGACTTTTGTTGCAAAAACAACCCTAATAATAGTTTAATTTGTATTCCTCGAATTCCTAGAAAACTGTAACTTTGCACGTAAGGAACGAGGCCGTTTTATTAACAAGAGTTGTTAAAAATTATTATATCATATATTAAGACTTCCACAAGATTTTTAAATCTCTGTCCAACATTTTAATTCAAGTATAATTAAAGTTATCAGTGCCTACCAATTTTTAGTTTTTTGTTTTTAAAAATGTTTATCTTATAAAGATGTTTACTTTAAATATTAAATATTATTTAGAGATAACCATGATGTCCGGTAATCGAACCCGGATCAGTTGCTTGGAAGGCAACACTGAATGCACTTCTCGTGAGGCGTCTGGAAAAATTTCAATAAACTTGGATTATCAGTGTTAATGGAAAACCTGTAATTCTTGTAGCTACTACGTCAGAATCATTACTTTAGTCTGATTTTCATTAATTATGGGACAAACCTCCGACGGACCAACACGTTCAGGTTACACACGCAGATGTTTGATGCACGCAATCTTAACACTTTCTACGTCAGTTATTAATAAAAACACTATGGACTGACTTGGCTGTAGATTATTATAAAGTACTAAAGCCCGTGCGCAGGACAATTATGTTCTCTTGAAAACAAAAACGATTTTAACGACTACAGAAATAAGTTTAAATCCGTACCATTAAATTAAAAAATCAGTATGAAGAACCATACATGACTCCCATGTTCTAAAATTTATATTTAAAATCGTTTACTTGAAATCCCTTCGATAATTTCTAAAAAAATATTTCCACCGTCAAATTACTTTTACTATTTATGGATATTTTTGTTATTATGGGGTAGTCGTCTAATATAATTTTTATTTCGAATCACTTTATGTATAAAAGATAGGTACTTTATTCTTATAACGAAACTGAACTACGCAGATAATCATCCCTCCTCCTCAACCGATCTCACCATTAATGATATTTACACTTTCATAGAGTAATAGATTACACTATTATCAAGATTTAACTTTTCAAGTGTAAAAGATTACACTTTTATCATATGTAATTTCTAATATATCTTACACTTCAAAATTAAATACTCGTACTTTATTTGATATCAGCAAAGTAATTTTCAAAAAATCACCCCCTCCCCCTTCAACTACCATCTCCATTTATAGATATCTGATTTACCATTTTACAGTGGAATAACAAGACTTTATTTTCGGGGCACTTGTTTATCAAAATTAAGTACTTTACTCTTTTTAAAACACAAAACAATGCATTCGACATCAAAAAGGTAGATTTTGAAAAATTACCCCCGTCCTTCGACTCCTCTTTACTCCTCTTTTCATTTATAGATATTTCATCTACCTCTCTAGAGTGGATTATTATGACCTTTTTAGGATATTTATTTATCAAAATTTTAAATACTTTACTTTTGTTAAAACGTAAAATGTTGCAGGTAATCTACCCCTCGCCCTTTACCGATCTTCACCAAAATCAAAAGGCCTACAACTCGGGCACATATTCAAAAATTGTTTGATTCTGTTTGAATTTGCGCATGTTATTGTTCGTATTCGCCATAGACAACTTTCACACACACACACACACACACACACACACACACACACACACACACACACACACACACACACACACACACACACACACACACACACACACACATCGGAAAATGACTTTTCTTCATGTTTTGAGGGTAGTACAATCAGAATCAGCCCGTATCTCGAACACGATTTTTTTTCTCAGTCAACATACTTCCATTTCCTTACGGAACATGAAAGTAAAATCCAGCTAAAATCAAGCTTGGCTTTAACACTTCACATACCGATTATTTTAGTAGATTATTTCTACTTGGCCAAAAGGTTTATGCAAAATCCATTTACTTTTAGTGTATTATTTACTCTGTAGACCATATCGGTTAAACAAATATTGTAAAATATGCCCAGTTTTTATTTAGTTAAAATTTTTGGTATTTCATCAACTCTTTAAATTATTAAGTAAATATCTTATAGTATAAAATTTAATAATATAATTTTTATATACAGGTATCTACGTATAAAGGAATGACGTTTCAATTTTATAGTGAATATTTTACGTCCAAATAATAAAAAAAAGAAACACTGTAATATTGAATCAACAGTGAGTTCTCTACTTGATAAATTTTAATTGTTTGAACTACACGATGTACAAATAAAACAAAAATTATTTACTCGCTCGACATTGGTTGCCTAGCAGCCAATACCTTCTCATTATTTTCTGTTTTTTAAAACTCGTAGTGGTTTCCATCAACTTCTTTTACCTTATGAAATTTTGTCATTACACTAAAAAATTGATAAATAAACCCATAGTTTGGAAAATTGAATTTAAATTTTCCAGTTAAGTTGCCACTGCAAACATAATCACGATATGCACACAGACATTTGATACAGTGAATTCATACTTTGCACGTTAATGCTTTTACACAACAGAAATGTATCCTTTGTCAACATGTGCACATTTTATATTTCAAAGAAGAAATAGAACAAATAGGGAAGATGAGTATGGGACAGATTGGCGATACGTAAATTAACGGATTTTCTCTAAATTACAATAAATAAGCACAGGAGACTCTGCCAATGGATAAACATTGCGTCTCCGTTGTGTGGAATATGTCTGCGTACGATAAGTTGTATGAACTTAGCTTCGTATATCGTAAAAAACAATAAAAAAAAAAGATTAGACAGAATCACCCGACAAATTTACACAAAAACCTAATTTAAATACGAGACTTGCTGTCCACAAAGAATGTCCTTCATGGTTAGCGTAGATGCGTCTACGTCAAATTGTGATAATATACACCATTTTTAACCAGCAATACAGTCACGTTTTTGTGTACACTTACGTGCCTTGTGACTAGCTGATTACATGTGTAAGAGACTATTCATGTCCATAAATAAAAAAAAAAGAATAGCTTCAAATAAACTGGATTAATTATTTATAACGAATCATTGATAGTTTTAAAAATTATAAAATATATTTTAAACAATCTCTAACAACAGGGGAAAACATTAGTTCAATCATAAGACAAAACCGGCTTCAAAAATAAATATAGTTAAACAATGCTCAATAACTGAAGAAAATATTAAACTGTAGTTATGACTTAACATTGTTGCATATGACTTATTTATATTTATTTCATTGTTTCCATATAATACTATCTGTAGAGTGGTATTTGTCAGTCTGCAAATTTTGAATTATCTCACCTCACCTAGAGTTCAGTATGTATTTCCTGTGTTCCACGTGTGCCGCCGTTACTCACAGACATCACATTTCTACGCCAGTCCCAATACTTTACCACCTAATATAAACAGTTCACAAGCACTTTAGTTGAATTGTTAATTTCGAATGTCTCCATGTGTGTACAATAATACTCTTATTTACGGACTCACTATTAGTTATTGAGCTTTGTTAGAGTGTGATTTGTGTTTGTACTATCAATTTATTTATGTTTTGTTAGCAGTGAACCTGTATGTACTTTTTACAGCTCAGAAGTAGACTAATTAACAAATTAATGTTTACTGTTGTAGTTATTTTTAAAGAAAATGTGTAAAGAAATTAAAATGAGACAGTTAACAACTAAAACGGCATGAACAGCGCCCCCCAGTTACGTACCAACAATCTCACCATGTAATCACACACAATATTACAAATATTAGAATTTTTACAAAATTGCAGATCAACGTGCAGAATCCTGTACGAAATATCAAACAGACGCAATAAAACAACAGTAAAAGAAAAGACGGAATGAGAGCAACCTCAGCACCCATTTCTGAGAACATATTAAACACAGTTAATATATAAACCTAAAACACGTAGAGTATTTACTGAACATATTTACTTAACACTTAAACTATTGTAAATTCATAAATTTTAACTTACAAATGGTTACATTAGTAAAACCGGTACATGTAGTGAATAATAATAAGTGGTAGATTACTGTAACAATACCGGTTAATTATTGCCTTTGATGATGCAACACTGAATGTAATTACTGTGTTGTATTAGAATGTAATTCTCTACAGAAATCTCTTTCCTTTGTTTAATAAAAGCTTGCATAACAGCAATTTATGAACAGTACTGCTTGCTTAGTTTACCGTATCAGCGTGTTTTCTTTGTGTATGAAGAGGAATAATATGTTACAGCCCTGAAAGTACATAGTACCTAATTCGGATTCCACGTATACAAATGTACTTAAAACACACACACAAACATTGGAAATTTTTCACTAACTCTTTTGCTCCTCCCATTTTCTCATTTATCTCTCTGTACAAGTGTTTTCTGTGGTTGGAGAAACAATAAGTCTCTTACTCTTTCATATTGCTCATTAATTCTATACCCTAACAAGATAGACTGTAATGTTACGACGATCAAACGGATCGCCACGTTTAAACAATGTAATAATATAAGTGAACAGCAGAGAAATCGTTAATTACAATTAAACAACATTTTAAATAATAAATTTGTAGTATTAAGTTTGTTCCTCTATAAGCCTATCCGTCTCGAACTGGCAAATCCTAATTGAATTAATATCACGTCAGGAGGTTTAGCTAAACGACCTTGTATTTCGCTTATCCTTGTCGTTGTATTCGATAAAGAGAATCACTGAATCTCTTTCTCACAGTGTAAGGAACCTAAACGACGCGACAAAGAAAAATTACTTTGCGTCGACGATACGCTCGAAAGTTTGTCCGGAACTCAGTGGTTTCCTACATTAAACCTAAGGTCGTATGTTGGCAAGAATGTGTTTATCAAGAAGATAAGGGAGAGACAGCGTTCTCACCTCCACGTGTCCTCTTTCAGTTTAACGTCACGCCATTTGGACTCGGTAATGTACCATTCACATCTTAAAGGCTAAAGATTTTGTCCTCCGAGACATAGGCATGGACAAATCGTTTTGTTTACTCATAGAGAATATTTATTGCAAATATTTTAAATATACTTTTATTAAACTTAAGACGCTTGTAACCAAATTTTAAGATACCCATTTTGAAATTGTACTCTATTTAAAAAGGAGATACAATATTTGGTTGATTTTGTCTCAGCAGCTGGTGTTAGTTTGGATCCCAATAAAGTAGACACAAAAACGTCTCGACATACTTAATGTTCGGATCACTGGAGACTCAGTTTCAGGATCCCCATAATTATTCTTCTCAGATGAAATAGAATGTGTGAAATGAATCGGCTGATAAGGTGAAAGCTGAATACGTCCAATGGAAAAATGAAAACGCTGTCATAATTTGGATTTTGAGGAAGGAGACTAGGTTATGTTGTATAATGCCAACCGCTGTTGTCGTCGCTGCCAAAGTCATAGACTGATTGGGAAGGCCTTTTCTTCTTGGGGACGAAAATACATGATGTTGTATATCGGATGCAAGCAGAAAGGCAACAAAATTCTAGGTCATCTAGGACAAAGTATTACTGCAGAAACGATTTGCCAGTTCGTTACAAACAGGCGTAGGTCAACGGGATAGCCAACGGGCACGCCATGTACGTCACAGGGTCTGGCAGAGATACAAACTCATCAAACGACGCAGTTTGTGACTATCAGTTAGAAAAAAATTGACAATTATATCTTTTTTAAGGTAATTCAAGATTTTTTAGATAATTCGTAAAGCTTTTAGAACTAAAACAAATATGCTCATTTAAAAACAAATATGCATTTATAATTTTCAACAGACATTTGTATCAACTATGGAAACGTGTAATTTAATGTTGTAGATTACTGTTTACTATTTTATTTGTTAGTACTCCTTAATTATTATATTTTTCACTGTAACAAATTAGTTACTTAAGTTTAGATTTTCATAGTGGGCAACTAATTTATTGAAATTATATTTAAACATTACTGGTAAAACATATCGTTCAGGGCTACCAACACAAATTTCAAAACTTCCCGTTTCTGTCAATCACCATGTCTATTACTAACAGACCCTTTATAGAGTACAAACAGAACTATCACAAAAATTATTTCTGTATAGATGATAGAAAGTTTAATAATAGAAAGTACTTTTATTAATAAAAAACTGTGAGAGTTATACTAAAGGATTCAAGTTACCAAAGTTTTAACAATTTGTTTATGAGCTTGTGAGTTTGAATGGAAATAGTTTCATGAAGTCGTTTCCAGTTAAACAGCTTATGGACGTACGATGAGCCTAGCACTAGAACAGAAGCGCACATTCGCTTTTGTGTTATTATTAATCATACTCGTAGTAACAAATAAATAGAGGCGAAACTAAAATTAGACATATAAAATTTACTTAAATGTAAGTATTAAAAGTTTTGTATTAAGAAATTCTAATTTACATTTGCCATTCATTGTTTGAGAAGCAATAATTTTTAAACTTTGGCTAGGCAACATCTGCTTTGAAACAACTGTGAAAGTATTGGCTACAGAAACTTTTTACTTAACTAGATAGCTGGTGGGAATTGAGATGTAATTAAGTTATTTCTGTTTGGTTTTATTAGTCTGTAGTAGCAAACTTTAGTGAAAAATATATTGAATCATTATATTCTATGGGAATATTGATCTAATATTACATTTAGATTATTTATTATTTTTGTGGGGCTTTTAATAATAATAAATTTATATTCAATCATTAGTATTTGGTTTTGATAAAATACATTTTTTATTTATTAATGTTTTTATTAGTAAACTTTATTTATAGTTAATTAATGGGCGTAGTAGTTATTAATTATTAAATTAGGTCTTCATTAAATAAAACTTTATTGCTTCTCTAAAGATTTAAATGTTCATTTTACTTGTATAATTAGGGAATTGTTTTAAATTAGTCAAATTAAAGTATGCTGTTGATTCAATTCACTAATGAGTGTGGTAAACCCAATTAAATATATTGCAGAGGATTTAGCAGAGGTTGTTTACATAAAACAGATTGCATTGTATTACTGAATTGATTACATTCTCTTCTGTTGCACAAATAGATAGGAATCAAAGTCAGTTTAAAATAAATTATATATAATAGGCTTAAAGGAATTAAGCTGATAAAATTTATTTTTGTCGGTGCAGATAAATCATCTATTAAGTTTTTGTGTTCTTGATCCTCTAAATGTCTCCTTTAAAAAATCTGTGGTTTTGAGACATCGAATACGCGCGCGCGCGCGCGCGTGTGTGTAATAGCCAACATATTTTAATTGATATCGTAAGAAAAGAAAGAATTTTGAGAAAGTTAAAGGCACTACAAGGATATTAATATAATAAAAAACAAGGACATTGAAAATATCGTCTTCCACTTGGTAAATATATGTAAAATAATAAAATGTAAATAACGTTCACGTAATGTAAAATAACGCTTAATCTAATGATGAATTTATTATTTATAAATAAAAGTGAAACATACTAATGGAATATGTAGGACGTGCGTTGAGTATTGTTTAGATTACATGAAAGTATCTCATTAGTGTCAGGTTTGATTAAATTTGTAGAATGTGTTAATTGTAAAAAAACACAGTCATAACGTGCAGCATAGAAAAAAACGTTTTAATATAATGTGTGAATATAAAAAACTGTAACTACGATGGAAAAATAGAATTACTCGATGGCATGTAAAATTGTTGCAAGAAAAACATTTTCAAACTGGTAACAGCAAGAATATTCAGGGTCCGTAGTAAGTTATACATAGCGTTTTCAAGAACATTCTAATACTTATTGTTTTAACAGCATTTAGCTACTAGATCAGCGTCAGAGACTGGTATTGTATTTGAAGAACGGTGTATTGCAAATTACAAGCCTACTACCACTTAAAGTTGAACAATAGTTTAACTGCTACTATAATATAGAACGGTGTAAATGCTATAATGTGGCCATCTTCCAACAAACCACTATAAACCACAAAGAGGGATTTAAACGCAATAGCTTGAAAAATACAGCACTTGAACAAAACAGCGTTTTTAAAATAATACAGAGAATACGATTGTTAAAGCGTTTGTGTAAAACACACTTGTCTTAATCATATCTCATTCTTCCTCATCCTAAATGTATGCATTCTTTTCTGGTAAACAGTTTTTTGTTCTTGAGCTGTTCTCTTGAATCTTACGTGTTGACAGAGGAACACTTATAAAAGTTTCAAGAAATGATCAAGTACATTTACATTCGACTCAACTCGATTGCTTAACAGAGACCGTGGGTCTCACCGGACTAACAAGAAAATGTCCTGAGTGTAGACCAAACTGAGATGGAATTTCATACAACAACGATACCAAAAACATCGACATTTTTTAGTAAAATAGTATCGATTTTCGTGCAAAAAATGACAAGATGATGAAAACATTAATTCTCGAATCAAGAGGAAGTAATTGTATTTGAATATATGTGCTCAATAATAGTCACACGAGAAGTACAGAGAGCAAGAAAAAGTACCTCTACGTGTTTTAGTGACCATATATTTTACGTGAAAATGAGGTATAAAGACCAATGTGGAAGATTTGAGTGGAAACAAACGATTCCTTGTAAGGAAGAAAGAAGTTTTTAGTGATGGACAAATTCCATGCCATTTCTTATTGATTATCTGTTAAGAGTTGCATTGGGGACGATGAGGTTTAAGCACAGGCTTAATTACCTCGTTATATACAGTGCTGAAGGCAAATAGAACTTAATTGTAAGAAACAAACTTCTACTAAGGATTAGAAATGTCGAAACATTACGATGCGTAATAAACCACTTAAAGTAACAAAACACTCAACTACTGATGAGTCCAATAGATGACTATATGGGTTTCTATAGCACAATTTGCTTGCGAAAATCTTCAACGGCTTTATCAAAGCCTGCAAGCCTTTGTAAGCTACACGCAGTAGGTGATAGTTTAATTATATTTACAACGCTCCCATGTTTTACTCCTTCTCATGTAGCTTTAGCTAGTTCATATCAGCTTATGTCATTCTCAATTTACATCGTAACGTTATCTTAAAATCTCGTTTTAAAACCATCACTTTTGTACTTTACTTCTGACTGCTACGATGCTGCACGGTGCGTATAGCCTGTCTGAAACAAAAAGTAGACATATTATTACACAGTATTACACAGTTTCCAAACAGAATCACTCGCTTGCACATACGTGTATCTTACAAAATAAACCAATTCAAAATAAACACTCTGGTAACCCTTGCCTTCACTATGCCACAGTTGATCGTAGTTGGACACACATAAGCAAGTACAGGGCGGATCAGTCACAATAAAGCCGGTTAATTCGGTTCCCTGACAAGTTTACGTTGCAGCTTTTATTCAGAGAATAAATAAACTGTCATTAATTGCGGCCTACTGGATTAATGAAAAATAGATGTTAATCGTAAATATAGGGAACATAAACCTCTTGCAAGAAAATTACGTTTTGAAAATAATTAGTAACATCTATATACATAAAACTCATAGTCTGAGGATTTATGGGTACTGAATACAAATCCACACCGTTACAGCGATTGCCACCAACTTTTGCACAGGTAACCTTTGAAAAAAAGCAAAAAATACTGTTTAACTTAGAAGTTGATATTTTGCCCCGTTCGCACGATTTAGGCTCTTTTATTTATGCCTTTTCACTGACGCGTACAAAGATGTCAGCAACACCATGGAGACCACAATTAATTACCATAGGAACAAGTAAATAAACAAAAGGTTTTTAGCGGCATCGAAACTGTACATTTATCCATTCCTGCAGTATATTTTCGATGTTTTATATAATATGTGATTGTATCGATATATTACGATGTGGAAAACAAAAACTGTACTAATTGTAAATTGTCCTATTTCTTAATGAAAATTTAAAATACATGTTGTTTATATTTGTGAGGTTAGGTAACAACGATTTTTGGTTTTTAGTTTACTGCGGAAATAAGTAAAAGCCATGGTTGAGGAAAACATAACGTTTAATGTGTTATCCAATGCTTCTGACACAGTGTGACGATTTAAATTGTGACAATTATAAAAATAAAGAAATAAAAAAAAAAAATTTTTAAGTTGCGAACAACTAACCATTTAAATCTCACAATGATAATAAAAAACATGTAGGTACTAAGTGTGAATGGAAGTAGTAATTAAAAGGGCAAAGAAACGGTAAAGAAAAGACATATTGTAAATAATTATTATTGTCGCATTTAACCCTTTGCTTGTTATCAGGCGCCTACCTGTTGATACCGGACTCGACATGTTTACCGAGTCTTCTGTAATTAAAATAATATAGAAAAATAATGTTAATAATCAAAGAATCTGAAGACACAGATAGTCACGAAAACAACTAATTTAAATGATGTATTTTTATCTAGCGATAGTTTGTATAAATAAAAAGTTTTATTTAGAGAGAGACCGGGACTATATTCTCGCGGAATAAACACCCCACTACCTATTGTCCTGTACCAGTGGTAGCGGACGAAAAATCTCGCTCTCGCAATGACGACTCCAAGCAGTGCACACGCACGAGCAAAATGCTCTGTTGAAATGTTATGTGATTGGTTATTAGTTTGGATTAATTCTTACGTATTTTACTAACTGCTACAAAAGAGTGTAATATGTAACGTTAAGAAAAAGAAAAATTAAAAAAACGTTGTAACAAGAAGAAATATGTGACAACCAATAGTACGAGTGTTAGTAACCATAACAGCTATCTTCTCCGATTGACGACTCTTCACAACATCCTACCTGGAGATATGAATCATCAGAATTACAACTCTAGTAGACCCGACCGATAATGCAGTTCGAGACATCTGAGAATCAACGAGTACCTGCGTAGAAGGCCCACTCTATCCTGCAGACGTTTAAGCCGTGAACAACTGAGACCAGACCTAGACGAGGACGACGCTCTTCGGATTCCCAAGATGTAACCATATGGAGGAGATTTCTACATCCCAAATTAAAGGTGACTCGATAGCACGTCTATCGGGGAATAATAATAATAGTAATTGTAACACAATACTCTCTTAAAGAGACTTTCAGAGACTATTGACTTTATAAGAATATAAAAATTTAAATCTAAGAATTTAATTGTAACTATTCAGGTTTCTTACAATTGTAACAGTTTAGATTTTAACGTAACGTAGTATAATTAATACCATTCTTCAAATGGAATAATAATGAAACTTAAAAGTAAAAGTAAAAGTAAAAGTAACAGTCTTGCAAGCTAATATCTTGAATTGAATATAATTAAAAGTTAAAGACTAAATACCAATGGTTACCCGGATCCGGGGAAAAGCTAAATATAATTTTTTGTGATCCCGCAGTCTATATAATGCAATTTAAATAATTTAATAATTTAATTAATAATGTAATGGGATCTGTCTTTTGAGTAAATGTCATTTGTTTTTTAAATGTTTAATAAAGGGAAATCTTCTTGTTGCACACATATACTGAGTACATAAATCAACAGTTTTCCCTTCCCTGATTCCTTTTATATTTACTGTGTGTTGTTCTGTTTTAATTTCAGCTCGTCCCAAATAAGGCAGCCTGAAGTAATTGGCAGAACCAATTACTTTGGGTTCCCTCTGTTATAACTCAAGAGAAGAGGTTATAACAGTAACACGTAAAATACAGAATTTAGCGTTTTTGATTTAGCAAGTACTTTATAAATATCTCCAAAAGTTTTATAAACGGTTACTTGTAAATCTCCAAGGCTCTTGTACCAACAACGTAATAGAGTACAAGTTAAAATAGTACAAGTGTTGAAAACAGCTTTCGAGAGGATTTGACTAATGAGTACAAAATTTTTATACGAGCTGACAGAACGCCATGTAAACATAGACAATAAAAATTATTTTAAAATACTTATTAAAAGTCAAATATTCGCGTGCGAAACCGCGGATAACAGCTAGTTAAAAATAATTAGATCTGTAGTAAGTTGTACGTAGCATATTGCAGCACGTTATACTACTGAATGTCTTTTCAACGTTCAGGTACTAGATCAACCTCAACGACTGCCTATTGAAATTAGATTTTGGTAATATTAACTTGGCGTCTTTTATTGTTGCTGTTATAATAATACATAGATAATAGACAACTTTATGTCTAGGAGAACTAATGTACTACAGTTGACAGTGTTGTACAGAAATGTAAATGAAAATTATGGCTGTCACATCCTCTGACGTTTACTGATGTATTCCACCTACCTACTCAAGAATAGTTACAGTATAGTCACGAAAGTATGTTTTATGACACTAGAAATTAAAGTTGTACAATAAGTATATTGCAATCCTTATGAAACAAATATTTATTCAATTTATTAAAATTTAATAAATTATTTTGTGTTACTATTATTACGCACTTCAAAGTTTATTTAGCTAGTGACGCAATTTAAAAAAAAAATTGTATCCATGACTAAAGTTAAAAATTATCTATAAAAGAAGCAAACTTTAAGGACGAAAACGAGAAAGAAAAGCGCAAAGCGAAATAAATCGTCATGAACATCATACAGAATATTGATTTCAAACAATAAATCCCCAAAATCGCTTTAGTATGTACGAAGATCTTATCATCTATTACAATTACCGTGTCTCTAGTCTCACTGTGCAGTGTCACATACAGAAGTATATATCACTTGGTAGTCACACAATGTAAATGCGACCTGAATAGAAAATAGAAAATACAAAATATATAGTTTTCAAGTGGCGTGATTAACAAATATTGGTTTTTATCTTAACTGCTTATTTTTACTGAATTAAATAATTTTACACTTTTTTATTTTAAATCAAAAAAGTAAATTGCTTGAGTGTTAAATACCTTCATTGTGTACTTAGAGGTAAATACGCTTTTATTTATAAAATCGGCTTAGATCTCTATTAAGCCTATAGTTTCAATACCCAGCAGTTCTAATTCTAAAATGAGTTGAATATACTCTGCTAGTATGATATTTATACGCCTATGTTTGACCCGACACTTTTCACGCCCTGAGAAGCACCATTCAAGCGGCCACTCGAATGTCTGATGACTTTCTCAAATCTTAGACTAGAATTTCTTTTAATTCAGCGCTAACATTCTGGTTAAAAAGAAATATGAAAAAAGCATGTTCCAATACAAGAACACAGCCAGGTACTTGTCTATTCTATTGACGAATGACAGTTTGAAATCCTTACGGATATTTTTGTTTCTACATTCACGTAAAAGATGTCCTCATGTATTCCATGTCCGGTTCGGTAAGGCAGCTTTGAATCAAATTATAAAATGTAATGTCATTTAAACCCTAGCTGGCAAATTTTATTAAACATCAGAAACTTAAATACAAAAAGTCTGTACATTAATGAAATATGTACATTATAATATAATAATGTATTTTATTATATTTATAATATAATTATAAATCTAATTTGGCCACACATGCAGTGAACACTGGACATGAATTCCCAGACATAACCAACATGACATTAATAAAACACATACCACACAAAGGCACCATAATGAACATTTGGGAAAATTTACAAATATACAAACATAAAACACAAAACAAACTAATACCTGAACAAATACAAATCAATACACAACATAACACAATTTTCAAAGCACTTAACATCAAAAATACACAAAGTACTAATACATACAACACAATCACACACAATAATACCGATTTAAAGTACCAGAGGCCAACAAGAAACCACAATAACAACCTACCAACACACAAGTACTTCAATGGACTCAAAATCAGGAAGGCTAAAGATGGAAACACAATGCTTCCCGAAACATGTTCATAACAAGAAAAAAATATCTTGAGGTAAATTCATTATAAATATTAAATATATTATAATATAAATCATATAAATCTTTACATTATAAATGAAATATGATTTTTGTAGCTTTTGCAAGCACACGAGAAAAGGAACAAATAATCATAGCATTAATCGTGAATACTAGACCCTATAACAAAGTAATTATGTTTTTCCAATCACCTTAAAATAGTATTAACGTTAGTTTTTTGATATTGTAACCTTTATATTACTAGTAACTTCGATTATCTCACACTTGTCAATTCAACTAATTTTTGCCAATTCAACTGTGTGTTGTTAAATGTTGCTAACACCATGTTTGTGTCACTAGTACAATTACATACAAACACTGCATTAAAAATAAGAGCTCAAGTAGGTTTCAGTGGACGGCAGTAAAATTAAAACGTTCATAAAGTTTGTCTACAGGCGAACATTTTGTTCATAAAGTTCTACTTATTTGTCTTGGCGCTAACAAACTACGATCGTTTATTTTAGTATATTACTTTCTAAAAAAGAAAAGTCTTTACATAAATAAATTGACACTGTTTAGAATTACTGAAGATGCCAACAACGCAAAGTGTTAAATGATAAATTTAATGGCGTTCAGGAAGCGTTGACAGGACGACTTTTAAGAAACGCTTATCAACTTCACCCCTTCTACTAAATGTGTCGTTTCTAAACTAAGAGTTTGAGTTATACTACAGTTGATATTTTCACTGAGAATTTTATTTATAAAACGTAGGGTCGGTTTAAATGTTTTTGTTGTTTTAATTGGTACACACCAATGGCTTCAAACTGTTTCGTAAATTATCACTTTCCACAGTCAGATCTAAGACAAATCTGATAACGTACAGATTCAATTTATAATACATTACATTACATTATACAATAAATAAAAGTGGTTTAATATGTCTAATACAGTAATAACAAATGAAAAACTTGAATTTAAAAAAAAAAAAATATTTAGTTTGGTAGAAAAATGAAGAAAGTCAAGTGTATAATGAATATTGGTCCGATATACCTATTTTAAAAAAATTTTCTTTAAGAATATCTCCTGATTTTAGTTTTACGTTCACCTATGTGTGCTCAAGCACATTTCCAATAACTGTGACCAGCTGGTAATAGCATTCCTCTTTTCTCAAAAGTATTCTAAATTGATTTTCAATAACACGTTATTTGTTATTAAGTCTACAGGCGCATAGATAATAGACACGTGTCATGAAATACTTCTTTTATTACAATCTGAAAATTTAGTATACGACGCCAAAATTGTTCGTAGTTTAACTGCTTAACGTTCTATTTGTGGGAAACAAACATTTTAAAGATTTAAAAACGGAAATTTGTTGAAATATAAAACCAGTCACGATAGCTTTATTGATAAAGTATAGAGTCCAACCATTATGAAAAATCGTAATTAATCTGTCAAACCACTCAATGAGTTTTATGTGTCATAATTTTTTACTAGTACTAGGCTCCTTTCTTTAGACAGAAAACAGAATTTTACAAAATTCAAAGCGGAAACTGTGTACCAACAGATAATTCACATATACCGTAACAAAAACTAAGAATTAATTAATTATAAACTATACCTAACCTCAATAATACATTACATTGTAAAATAAATAAAAGTGATTTAATATATCTAATACAGTAATAACAAATGAACGACTTGAATTAAAACCGAAGTGACTTAATTTAGTACAGTAGCTAGGTCAAATAAGAAGTTAGTGCAACCAGTCCTTTTACGGTTAGTTTCCAAGCAGCTATTGCCAGCGAGAATTTTAAAACTTATTGTTTCCAAAACAATGCAAGGTAATAATAAATATTAGAAACTCCTTTAATATTAAAAACGTGAAACGCAAAGTGTATGTTCAGATATAGTGTGCCTAATAATAAGATATGGTGTTAGTATCATTAAGCATACAAATAATTATATTAAAATATAACATTTATTTAGGTATTTACATTCATGGAATGTAAGGCTATATTAAATACAAATATACATAAATTGAGAGAAAATATAAGATGTCTCGTGTCTAAACTTTGTACGTAGTCTAGTTGTAGGATAGTTACTGCGCTTTTTATTCAAAAATATGAAACATGGTATTAGAGCCGCCCTTAGTAATTAATTAGCCGCGGGACCTCTTATATGTCTAAAATCAAATGTAGCCTACTCAACCGCTCTTCACAATGTAGACAACAATCTCTTAAACTTTCAGTAAGAAGTTAACATTATCAAATTGAATGTAAATTCACATTTAGTCATACCGTTGTAGTTTGTAGACTATATACGATTTAATTAATATACATTTAGTAGTATACATTAAAATATAACAATAAACAGTGACAAGTTTACGAAACAGAATAGGATTAATTGAAAATGTGCAGTCCATTTTCTCACTTTCTCAATCACTCTCATCTTCTCATACATCCTCTCATCACTTCTATCTTTTTTTTTTAACGGGTGTGGGCGTGACGCGCAAAAGATTTGGGTTCTGTAAACCCGTATGTATCGCACACTAATAGGGGCGTTTTTTCTTAGTTTCTGTGTAATAAATATAATCTAAAACATGATATCTATTATAGAATGATTTGGAAATTTATCACAGTTTCATTTATCCTACAGTCAATACTATATTTCATTATATTCTACATAGAATTAATAATGAAGCTTAAAATTTGTCTAAAGTAAGTTTAATTAGCCATTGGATGCTTAGGATAAATACTTTATGCAACAAGCTGTATATGGAAAGGTGTTTACTTAAGTATATCATAATGTATGTGCGTAAGGTATTATTTTTTAATATATTTACTGAAAATTTCAAGGGGATAAATAATAGCCAAAAACAATTTAAAGAAGGTAAAAACGAGTAGATTATCATCTAAAGATGTTATTTCCATGCCAGTATACATATTTAAGAGTGCAACATTTAAAAGGGTAAAAGCATAGAAGTTGTAGGGATAGATTTCCATGAAATATGTTTTATATATTTTTCGTATGTAAAATCAAAATATCATAATTTTGTCACATACGACAAACAGCATATAGGATAATTCCTATTTCCCATATGTGTAACGAACAAAGATTACAAACTTCTGCTTTCAACTCTACGCTGGGAATTTAAAGTAAGACATCTTTGATTTAGTGGTCATCATATTGTCTTACTAAAAAGAGACAGAGCTAACATTTTAAAGAGTGCAGAAATGGGTTTAAAACTCATACTGTTAAATTTGAAATCATACTTGGCTTGAATACATCATATACCAATTAGTTTAATCGGTTATCTCTTCTTGGCTGAAAGGTTTATACGAGATTCAATTTACGTTCAGTATTTTAAGTACTATATAGACCACAACGATTAAACAAATATTGTACCCAGGTCCAGTTTTCCTTAGATGAAATGTTGTTATTTTACGTACTTTTTAAAATTTGGAGTAAATATTTTATAGTTTAAAATAGTATTATATTTCTGTATGCAGATACCAACGTACAAACAAATCCATTTTGAAATTTTTAATTGAATAGTTTAGTTCCGAATAATCAACAATATGATACAATAAGATAAAATTAACATTGGGTTTTTATTAATTTTACTTGTTTAAGCCATATGACATTCAAATAAAACAAAGATTATTAAAACTATTCACCATTAGTTAGTTAGTTAGTTTGTGTGTGTGTGTGTGTAATTAAACTAGTTGATCAAGCCAAACGTGCCCAGGAAACATTGTAATCCGATTAGTTAATGGTTTTTAAAGCTTGTAATACTTTGCACTAGAATTTTTTTTACCTTATATTGTTTTGTTGATAAAATAGTTAAAATTGATAAATAATCCTAACGTTTGGAAAATTAAAATTACATTTTCCAATTAACCATTTTAAATAAGTGGCGTTACACTCGATGAATGGAGCGTAATAAATAAACGTATTTTCTCTTAACTAAATAAATAAGCGTACAGTAAATTCATTTCTTACTAGACTGTAGCAGTATAAGTAATTTTCATGGGAAAGTGACAGTCATATTTCTAACCTACTAACAATCTGCCAATTTGTGAAATAAAAGTGTTTAAAGCTTGATATTTGTAAATATCAGCACAAATTACTAATCAGTATACGATAGGTTAATTTAATAAACTTACATTATTAAATGTATTAAGAACTTACATAATGACACTTAAGAGACCAAAGCACAATTTACACGATTTAACAATTTTTAAAATTGTAGAGTGTGTTTCGTGGTGTTAACTGTAATTCCTGAATGCTTGCAAGTTCAACAAAATATTTTTATTTGGTGACTTTAAGCTTTTATTTAGTCAGACACTAAGTATCTCAACAGAAAAATGTTTGGTTGTGTTAAAACAATTTTTAAATAGTAATTGAACTAGGTTAAAGTATGTTTGATCTCTTGGCAACGCCCAGCACATTCATCCAAGTATTAACACTTAATCCCACAATTAGTGTTAAACAGTAAGACTACAAATTCTTAAAATTTGACATAGATTTAAATTACTCACATTATCCTGATGTTGTAAAGCCAAACAAAGTCTCTCCTCTGTAGGCTTGTTATAGACCTATGTAGAACAAATTACATACATTATCCTGATGTTGTAAAGCCAAACAAAGTCTCTCCTCTGTAGGCCTGTTATAGACCTATGTAGACCTAATTACATACATTATCCTGATGTTGTAAAGCCAAACAAAGTCTCTCCTCTGTAGGCTTGTTATAGACCTATGTAGAACAAATTACATACATTATCCTGATGTTGTAAAGCCAAACAAAGTCTCTCCTCTGTAGGCCTGTTATAGACCTATGTAGACCTAATTACATACATTATCCTGATGTTGTAAAGCCAAACAAAGTCTCTCCTCTGTAGGCCTGTTATAGTCTTATGTAGACCTAATTACATACATTATCCTGATGTTGTAAAGCCAAACAAAGTCTCTCCTCTGTAGGCCTGTTATAGACCTATGTAGACCTAATTACATACATTATCCTGATGTTGTAAAGCCAAACAAAGTCTCTCCTCTATAGGCCTGTTATAGACCTATGTAGACCTAATTACATACATTATCCTGATGTTGTAAAGCCAAACAAAGTCTCTCCTCTGTAGGCCTGTTACAGACCTATGTAGACCTAATTACATACATTATCCTGATGTTGTAAAGCCAAACAAAGTCTCTCCTCTGTAGGCCTGTTATAGACCTATGTAGACCTAATTACATACATTATCCTGATGTTGTAAAGCCAAACAAAGTCTCTCCTCTGTAGGCCTGTTATAGACCTATGTAGACCTAATTACATACATTATCCTGATGTTGTAAAGCCAAACAAAGTCTCTCCTCTATAGGCCTGTTATAGACCTATGTAGACCTTATTACATACACTCATATTTATACGCACAGATGCGCGTTGTTTTTGTTAGTCGCGAGTTATCTAATGATCCCTTTTTATCATACGCTCTTAATGAATGGAGCACCTAGGACTACATAACCACAAAGCAAACTGTAGTTTGCTATCTGAGGCTATAGGCTGTAGTCTATCTTCGTTGTGTTTTACCTGTGACTCGCCAATTTACTCGGGTGTCAGATGGGCTCTGCTTTAAACTCGTGTCCAAGCAAAGCCTAACATTTTCTGTTTTTAACCGTTCTTGCTGCACTCTAAAATTTGCTGTTTAACATTTTTGAAGTTATTGCATAGTATGTTGTGCTCGATTTACAGTTGAAACCGTTATGACTGAAAAGAAATGTTTTTTCTAGCCCTTTTGTTTGTGTTTGTTAAAAATGTATTTTTATAGTGCAAAGTAACATTAAAAATGACATTTTTCCTAAACCACCTATGCCATTTGTTAACAAAGTAACCTTCGTTATTTTGTGTAAACTTTACCGATCAATGAATAATTATTGAAACAAATAATCGATTATTTCCTCTCTACATTTAAACACGCTATATAAAATATCTCAATTCTTATAAACAAAGATTTTATTTACCAGTCAACATAATTGTTCTAATTACAGAGTTTTACTATTAAAGAGTTATTAATGTTATATATGTTAAGACTCTTTCATGAAGACTACAATCACGAATAGTCTCTTACACATGTAATCAAGTAAACACAAAGACACAGGTACGTACACAGAAAAGCGAGAATATTCTTAGTAAATGACGTATGCTACTTCTAACAGAAATTCTTACTGAATAATACGTCTTGTATGTAAACAGGTTTTTGTGCATTCTTGTCGAGTGAGTAAGTCTAGTTTGTTTGTCATGAGATTTTGATGTTGTTTTCACAAATATACGAAACTCCGACTAAATAGAAAATAACGACTAGAATAGGCGTGTATTTGCACACGGTTTGCATCCACTTATTCCTGAAGAACGGAGCAGTAGAGGACTAGTAATTTTCTCCAACCATCTTTCTTTCTCAGTCTATCTGTCTCTGTCTGTCTGTCTGTCTGTCTGTCTGTCTCTCTCTCTCTCTCTCTCTCTCTCTCTCTCTCTCTCTCTCTCTCTCTCTCTCTCTCTCTCTCTCTATACCAGTCCCCCTTCCTTTGAATAATGAGTCTGATGCTATAATAAAGCTGTATAATAAGTAGGACTGAGTTGTAGACAGACCGATGGATATAATTAATTCTAATTGTATAAAGTTGTGCTTCTGTTGACACTCAGAGAACTTACAAAACGGCTTTTCAAAAGTCAGTGAAAATATATGGACATTTTGCTCAATTGCTGGTTTTGATGCTGTATGAATTTGGCTTTGCACAGACTGTACAACTAACGCAACTACGAAGAGTGATTTATGAATTATGCTGAGTTAACCGAAACGTAACTCTTCATTTATTTCCTGTGTTCGTTATAAAACAGACGTTATGTACATAAGTAAAAACTAAAATTTAGAAATAACGTTTAACTTGCTCTGGTTTATACAGGATACGGATGATTGTTTCCGGAAACATATTGCAGTAGAGGATTCTGATTGAGACAGCTGCTGCAAAAAATAATAACAAACGCATCAAAATTCTTTGGAAATTTATCAGCGATTTATTTTGTAAAAATGGTTGGAAATATAGCTTGTGACTTGTATCAAGTCTAAGAACAACAATGGACACACATGTCATGTTTGTTGAACATTACCGTAAATTATACAAGATATTACAGCTGCTTGTATTATCAGTGCATGTATAATAAGAATATATATGCAAATCTTCTGCACAAAGTAAAGTTACCATTAATAAAAATATAGTGTATATTTTTCTTATATCAATTGAACGTTATTGAGTAATTTTTAGAGAGTGTAAAATAGTTGCGATTAAGGTATGTTTACTCTTAGCACGTTAAAACCTTAAATTATTTTATATCCAATCTTACCAACAACAGTCCCTTACAGCAAGATGACTTACTTTCTATCCACAAACATTAACGGATTGTGCATTAGGTCTAGTCACTGTGATCGTAAAAATAAGCATTAAACTAATTAATGGTCGAAATTTGATTGTGAAGAGTAAAATTAAGCCATTCAGTGTGGAGTCGTAAAATATAGTAGAAGAGATCTAGGATTCGGATAAATTGTTACCCCACTTTGAATGACAAAAATTTATTGGTAGCAGGAAAGTGAATGTGTACTTGTACAGAAAATTAGAATAAGCGTATTACTAAGATTAATCGTATCGTATTGAGCTTCGTTATCAGTTACACATAGCTGGGCCTATTTGTTTACAATTCCGGGTTTGGAAATGTTATTATTATTTTATTTTTATGTAGTTATGTATCTAAAGTGAGTATTTTGGTAAACTGATATGCACATAATACGCTAAAATATACTGTTGTTTTGGCATAAACAACACAGAATCATTCATTCACTTAATGTAGTAATGTCTGCTAATATAACATAATAGCAAATGGAATGTTTAAAAAGTACAATTAATAAAACAACAATTATTAAAATAATAAAATATGTAACGAGTTCACCTCAGTAATTTTAAGTTGATAAAGTTAAAAAAGACTTTCTTAATATTTTAAATATCTCCATCCGGTTAGTCGTAGTAGATTTTTTAAATATAATGGAATATTTGTCAATGATGCCGAGCAACATATCTTGTGTCTAGTAGGGAATGGGACTTAGTAACTGATGATGGTATGCATTTAAAATGCGGTAGTCTAGATAGTAACAAACATTATCGTACAAAAAATAATTACTCGAAAGTATTTTACAGTATAAATTACAGAAGGGAAAACAAATAAAAATTTGCGAAAACCCTTTTAAACTTTGTATAACAAATTTCATCTCAACGTTTGACTGTTGCAAAACATTCTTATAATTTGACTAAACATTCTGCAAAATTACTAAGCCTGCTCCATAATAATAACAATTATTAATATTACAATTATGAATTCGCTGATAAGAATAAATCACTGTCATATTTTTGTTGTTTCACGAGCAACTAAAGTTCGCATGAAAATAACTTGTAATATTGAATTTAGCATTAACGATGGAGTCTACCTGACGGAAAACCTACATTGTAACGTCTGATTAATTTTATCTCATGCCGAACGTAACCACCTTGACCCAGTTCCCGCTGTCTCGGTTCTGTTTGTTGTACTATGTGGGAATTAATATCTGATAAATGTTACGGTATTAATGATGTCTGATATCAGTTTTGTGTCTGTATGATTTACGTTTTTTACCATAGAAGAGAATAAATAATGAGAATAATAGTACGACAATAAATAGTATGAGCATTTAAAAATGCTTATCACAAGAAAAAGAAACTTTAAGGAAAATAAGCAATATTTCTGAACATAAATAAAGTCTAAAATTTCGCATATCTGTTAGAGTTAAAAATGCAGCACTTCTGTAAGTAAATATTCACAATAAAATAAATAACAAATGAGGAATGAAACTGGCAACTTCAGTTTTGCTGGGAGTATGAGGATATAAGTAATAAGAACTGAATACGAAATTTCCAGAAGTAATTTTATTTTATTAAGGTTTCCTTATTTATAAAGTTTTTCAATCAGAAGAGATTTACTTTGTACGCACAAGCCTATACATACTGAATTAACTTACATACTTTAACTAACTCATCTCTAGCAGAAATCCTGTATACTGAGAATTTCCATTAAAAGAAAATCGTATCTATATACATTATTTAGAAGGAGTTTGTAGAAATACACTATTAAATAATCAAAAGATCTTGACATTTTATTAATTATAATACTTTAATTTTTACAGTCGCGACACCAAAAGAATAAATTACTCCTGTGATTTAAACGCACCCATATAAACATGGGTTCCTATAAGAAGGTGCGGCCCCCCGGAGATCCAACTCTACTTGCAAGACTTGGATTCGCGGATTCGCGGGGGGGGGGGGAGGTAGGCGTCAGCTGTCATTCTTTAGCTGGGTAAGAGGGCTGTGATAATTGAGTAGTGACACGAATATGTGATCTGCTGAAAGTGACACCTTAAACCACAGTGGGGCCGCTTGGGTGGATAGTGGAATAGTGAGTCGCGATAGATGGGCTCAGTGTAGAAGCTGTATTTATTCATAGCCGTACTACTTGAGCGCTCTGCTGTAGTGGTCTGTTTATTTTCTCGTTGCAAGTGGGAACTATAAGTTTGTTTCATAGACAAATTCCGAGATTGGTGGCTTCCTTGGAAACCCGGAAGTTGACCTACAGTCCCTGCTTTGTCTCTTAGTATTTGGCTAGCATTGACATTCGCTGGATGCGTTTCTCTCACATTTGTGTCTTTCCCTATAGTTGACCCGGGATGACTTATAACATTATTTGCAAATGTGACAGTGGTGCTGAAATATCTATATATATAAATCTCAAAGTCTGATGATTTATATGTATTGAATACAAATCCGCAACGTTACACCGATTGCCACCAAATTCTGCACAGCTAACCATTGACACAAGGCGAAAAATATTGTCACACTTGGAATTTGATATTTTCCCTGTTCGCACGATTTAGGCCTTTTTAATTATGCCTTTTTGTTGACGCGTATAAAGATGTCAACAACACCCCAGAGACCAGAATTAATTACCATAGTAACAAGTAAATAAACAAATTATTTTTAGCGGCATCGGAACTGTACCTTTTTTCGTTCCTGCAGTTTTTAATGTTTATAATATGCGATTGTCTTGATAATATTTTGTAATTTTATATACAGATACGTCTATATATTTTGTAATTGTCTTAAACGATTATAAAATTTATACTTATACGCATTTCTGATGATGCAATGAATAAGTAATGAAATATATTAAATACTACTACTAAAGATGTCAGCAACACCATGAGGACCAGAATTAATTACCATAGTAACAAGTAAATAAATAAAAGCTCTTTAGCGGTATCGGAACTATACATTTTTCCATTCCTGCAGTACATTTCTGATGTTTTATATAATATGCGATTGTATCGATATATTACGATGTGGAAAAGAAGAAGTGTTATAATTGTAAATTGTCCTATTACTTAATGCAAAGCGAAACTACATGTTGTTTTCATTTGTGAGGTTAGGTGACAACGGTTTTTAGTTTTCTGCTGAAATACATAAAAGACATGGTTGAGGAAAACAACGTTTAATGTGTTATAAAATGCTTCTAACACAGTAACACTTAAAATAAATAATTTTTGAATTAACAGGTACTTTATAAATATCTCCAAAGGCTTTATAAATGGATACTTTTAAATCTCCAAAGGCTGTTGCACCAACATAATAATTTAGTACAAGTTAAAACAGTACAAGCGTTGAAAGCAGCTTTGGAGAGAATTTGACTAATGAGTACTGAATTGTTACACGAGCTGACAGAACGCCATATAGACATAGACAATAAAAATTATGTTAAAATACTTATTGAAAGTCAAATATTCGTGTGTGATGCCGCGGGTAACAGCTAGTTTATGAATAAAGGGGACTTAACAAAAGCGAGTTCCTTTTTGATAGAGCAATCTGCAACCGCTTGTGCTGGATTAGCCGTCCAAGGTATCACAAAATCCGCAGCTGGTTTGCTGACAGAGACCCCAAGTTACCAGAAAGATTCAAAGTTGTAATAGCTGCAAAAAAATAGGGGACAAAATTGTAAAAGTAAGTCCTCGTACCACTCTAAACACCTGTTTAAACTTTGTACTTGTTTATAAGCTGTACGCGGTGTACCGCCGCAATACGGCACGAGCGGATGACGTCACGCGCTTATCAAACGCTGCCACCGGTCATCACGGCCGTCGGCAGACAAGTTTAGTTTAGTTTCTAACAAGGCTCCGAGCGCATCTCTCGTAAAACACTTCTCTTCCAGCCGCGGCTTCTGGACATTCTTTAAATATGTATTCATAAGATTCAATTTAATTCAGATTACCTGCGTCCATCTACAATGGACCACGATTTCGTTCAAAATTAATTTTTCGGGCGTTATTGCCTCAAATGCATCCGCACGTGCCGATCACAACCAATACTTTAAAATTTTCAATAAACGAATGTCAAATATTCGTAATACAGTCCACTTATTTCTTATATACAATCCAGCCTTTCCTGCTTAGCGTCTTTGGAATAACTCGCGATTCATCAAGAGCTTCCAAACCGCAACATTTTTGGTCCTCACGGGCAGGATTTCATATTTTTGGGCCCAAAAACGACATCATTTTTGGTCCCACCGGGCAGGATTTCTTATTTTCGGCCCAAAATGAAAACGTTTTTGGTCACCACGGGACGGATTTCTCATGTTTGGGTCCACAGCGACAGCATTTCTTTATACGCATCATTTCTGGACCAACCGATCTGAATTTAGTCACGCCCTACGGGCATCATTCTCGTCCTGAGCGACACCATTGTTGTGAATCACATCGCAGTCATCTCGACAAGATTCGGCCAAGCAGTAGACCATAGACGACGGGACACGGCAGGACAGCATTTGCGAGGTCATCAAAAAAGATTCCACAGCTTTAATTCATGGAGGGTACAACATGAGGCGTCGTCTGACCAGCAGAGACAGGAGGTGCAACAGCTCCTAACAGGATCGAACAACGGGATCGAAGCCAGCTTCATCACGAATGGATCAACGGCCACGTGACTATAAACTTTTTACTTATATTTGATGTTTAATAATATTTCATTTTAGTGGTTATTTCTTAACACATTTGTATAAATAAACACCGTCATTACACAATACAGCTTAATAAATGGTTGGCAGCTCATTATCAGTTAAAACTTTAAAGATAAAGATATATTTTGTTATCATTTAAATTCATAATTTTAATAATTTAATTGCCAACAAAGCTTGATTAGTTAGAGAGAGTAAGTTTATGTTCTAAACAACGATCGCTAGCTACCGAAACGTATTCAAATTCATTCAAACTTAAGTTTATGATTCACATGCTCTATGCTCAATTTCTTTCAAGATATTTTTCTTTTTTCTCTTAAATTGTAATAATGGCCGATGTAAGGGCTCTAATAAAAAAACGAGGCACAATTAAGGCCTCAAGATCACGCGTAAATACTTTCGCGGATAACTTCGATTTGGTAAACAGCGATCCTCATTCGCTGAAAATAAATCTGCGTCATTTGATGGAATTGTCCACCAAATATGATGAGATTCAGTCCCAAATCGAAGCTGAGGAAGCGGACGTTGCTTCAACGAGTGATAGAGTACAAACGGAGGACGATCTTTGTAATATAGAATGTAAATTACAACACCTGCTGGAGCAAGCTGAGCATATGAACCAAAAACCAGTAATTAATGCTGAAAGTAAACAGCCTAAAACACCCCCCATTCAATTGGAACCAATAAAATTACCACGGTTTGCGGGTAGTATTGTTGAGTGGCAACATTATTACCATATTTTTCTTGAATTAATTCACGTCAGAGCAGATCTGACGGATATACAGAAACTTCACTATTTGCACTCGTCATTACATGGCGAGGCGCTTAACGTAATAAAATCGTTACCAATCACTCATGAGAATTACGCGGTGGCTATCGATCTGTTGAGGAATAGATATGACAGTAAGCTAAGTGTTTCCGCCCATCATGTAGGGAATGTCCTGGACGTACCATTAGTTCAACAAGAATCCCAAGTCAGCATATCGAAATTTATTGATGAAATCTATGCCAATATAAACGCTTTAAATAATCTCAAACTGCCAGTCAACACGTTCGAAATTATTGTCGTAAATTATTTAGCCAAAAAACTTGATAATTACACTTTCCGTTTGTGGAAAGAGAGTTTGTCGGAGCATAAGTTCCCCGATTTTAATAATTTTATGAATTTTCTAAATTCACGAAGAAAATTACTGCAAAATCCCGATAACGCGACTACCCCAACGAGCAGGTTGAACAAAAGCGATAAGTCTCCTTATCGCAAGGCAGTTAAACAGATAAGCGCTCCAAAGGGCGCATTCCATTCTCATATCATAAACAATTTATGTAGGCTGTGTAACGGTGAACATAGGCTTATCGACTGCCTACAATTTACATCGCTGTCTATCCCTGACAGAAAAAACGTGTTAATAAAAAACAAACTTTGCCTAAACTGCCTCCGTTCGGGACACGAAAGCTCAAAATGTCCCTCAAAATTCTCATGCAAAAAATGTTCTAGGCGTCACCACACCACGATTCATGTCCCCAACAGGGACGTGACTTCTGTTAACAACCAATGCTCACTGAAATCACAGACCAATAAATCGGTATTGTTATCTACCGCCGTCTGTATGACCGCTAATAAGGTCGGTAGAAAATTTCCCGTTAGGATATTACTGGATCCGGTTCTCAAGCGAACTTTTGCACAATGGATTTCGCCCGCAGAATGGGCCTCCAATTGGTTAAATCGCAACTACCCATCACGGGTATAAACAACTCGCTTTCCCAGGCTGACTTTAGTACTAATGTAAGGTTACATACTCGCTATAAACCCTTCACGTTAAACGTGCATTGTGCCCTATTACCCAGTATAACTAATAATTTACCGGCGGAGTCGTTCAATCTTGCCTCTTTGAATTTACCCAAGCGCATATTCTTAGCGGATCCTCACCTACATTGCTCGGCGCAAGTCGATATATTACTCGGCGCTCAATATTTTCTCCAACTAATTGAACCTATGAAATTTACGCGCGGACCACACTTTCCTATAATTCAGGAAACCAAGTTAGGATTTATTTTGGCCGGTGACTTACCCTTCAACGTCGATATAACTAAAACAGTTTCGTCCTTTATCGTCTGCAAGGATGACAATCAGATTTCCTCGCAACTAAAAGAATTTTGGAAGTTGGAGGAGATCTCTAGTCGCGAAGCCCGCTATGAGGACTCGCCGTGTGAAAAACATTTCGTGGAAAACACTAGCCGTAACCGCGATGGGAGATTCGTGGTATCCCTGCCCCGCAGATCCGATAAATTTCATTTGGGAGATTCTCTCCGCGGAGCCATCCGCAGATTCCAATCGTTAGAGTTCAAGTTCAAGCAGAACACTATCCTTCATAAGGATTATAGCGAGTTCATGAGTGACTACTTGAAACTTGGCCACATGTCGCCACTTAAAGACTACGATTTGTCGCTTGACAGCTCAGAGATTTTTAATCTGCCACATCACGCAGTCTTCAAGGACTCTAGCTTAACCACTAAATTGCGCGTGGTATTTGACGCCTCCGCTAAAACCACAAATAATCTGTCCCTCAACGATACTCTAATGGTCGGTCCTACGATCCAGCAGGATCTGTTTTCGATAATGGTTCGGTTCCGTACCCACCGATACGTACTTATAGCGGACATAGAAAAGATGTATCGCCAGATCATTGTTAACCCTAAGGATTCAAACCTGCAACGCATCGTTTGGCGTGATGCGCCGCATAAGGAATTGCGACATTACGCTTTAAGGACGGTTATATATGGCACTGCTAGTGCCTCCTTCCTTGCTACACGTTGTCTGGCTCAAATAGCCTACGAAAATAAATCCGACTACCCTACAGCTTCTAGGGCCATAGCAAATGATTTCTACGTAGACGATCTCATAACGGGTTCGGATGATCCGAACGGCTTAGCTGAAATGAAATGCGAGATCGTGAAGTTGTTGAGTAGGTATGGTTTCACGTTACATAAGTGGTTCTCTAACCACCATAAGATTATGACCCTTCGCGCCCAAGTAACCCATGACTTCAGCAAAGGTCAAAACGTGCGTACATTGGGAATCCAATGGAACGTTGAAAGGGATAACTTTTTATACACCGTTAGGGGTGATGATAATTTAACCGTGTTCAACAAGAGAAGCGTGTTGTCGGTCATCGCCGGGATCTATAATCCATTAGGTTGATCGCTCCCATCACATTTTACTGCAAGCATTTCGTGCAGCAGTTGTGGTTGGCGGGCACAGATTGGGACGAACCCCTACCTGGGTCATTAGCCAATCAGTGGTTGGAATTATACTCTCAATTAGTCTCCGACACTCATTTTGAGATTACGAGGTCGGTTAAGAGTTCGAACAATTACCCAATTAGTTCATTACAGCTGCACGGATTCGCCGACGCTTCGGCTAAAGGTTACGCGTGTTGCATTTATGTGCGGGTGGTCTATTCGAACGGCGCCATATCGTCAAACTTGTTGTGTGCTAAATCTAGGGTTGTGCCGCTGAAACAGATAACGCTACCACGTCTTGAGCTTTGTGCTTGTTTATTGCTGGCGCAATTAACGTCCAAGGTTTTAAACGCCATCAATTACAATTTTGACGGACTATATCTCTATTCGGACTCGATGATAGCTTTGCATTGGATACCTCAACAATCTTCCCGCTGGAAGGTACTTGTGGCCAACCGTGTCGCGGAAATACAGCGTCTTTTTAGCAGCAGGGGAACCTGGCATCATGTAGTATCAAATGACAACGCTGCCGACATTTTATCGCGCGGTTGCCTCCCTCATAGTTTGCACAGTCATACTCAATGGTGGCATGGTCCGTCCTGGTTAGCGCATGAGTCAGCATCATGTCCAGTCAGCGCGTTCGACATTAATACTCCCTGTACTTTTCCCGACCTTGAGGAGGAACGTCGCAAGCAGGTTCAAACCTCACTAATTGTCGCGTCCTCAACACATAGTTATGTTGAAAATTATTCATCACTTACGAGGCTTATTCGCGTCTTCGCATATTGCCGCAGATTTTTTCGCAATTCTAGGCTCGCGGTTGTTGATAGAGACACGTCCTTTTTGTCGGCTCAGGAATTGTCTGACACGCTCTTGATTTTTGTCCGGCAGTCTCAGCAGTTGCATTTCAGCGTAGAAGTTTTGGAACTTGAGGCACACCGGTGCCTTCCTCGCAGTAGTAAAATTCGTGCTCTCAACCCATTCCTGGATGAATCGGGCATTTTAAGAGTGGGTGAACGCTTGCAATTCTCCCCACTTAGCTACGAAAGTAAACACCCGCACTCTCATCTCACGAGATTAATAATTGAATACGAACATATCCGTTTGTTGCACGCTGGAGTGCAATCAACTCAAGCTTCGCTTAGGCGAAAATATTGGATCATACACGACAAATCCTATATCCGCTCAGTGATACATAAGTGTGTCACTTGTTTTCGTTTCCGGGCTAAAGGCGCGAATCAACTACTAGGTCAGTTACCCCCTTCTAGGGTCACGCCTTCAAGGCCATTTTCACAGTCGTCCGTGGACTACGCCGGTCCTGTACTTTTGCGCCATGGCGGGCAGCGCTCTAAGTCCACGACCAAGGCATACATCGCGCTATTCATATGCATGTGTGGGTGTGTGTGTGTGTGTGTGTGTGTGTGTGTGGGTGTGTGTCCATGTGTGCGTGTGTGTGTGTCCGTGTGTGTGTGTGTCTAGGGATTATCTGCACCAGCTGCAGCAGCGCAATAAATGGCGCACCCCGTTAAGGAATTTGAATGTCGGACAGCTTGTCCTCATTTTGGATGACAATTCCCCCCCTCTAGAATGGAAGCGTGGGGTAATTACCAATGTTTTTCCGGGTCAAGATTCCTTAGTACGCGTCGCAGAAGTTCGCACCGCGCTAGGTATCTTACGCCGACCCATCCACAAATTATGCCCCCTTCCGGTGGCAACAAACTAATCGTATGGGTGCCATACGAGACATACGAGGTGTGTGTGTGAGTGTGTGCGTGTCACATTGCCTGGACTACGCCCGGGACGTTCCCCGGGCGAGCATACAAGTCAATTGTATCATAAACATTGTAAGTATCATAAGCATTGTAATATTGTTTACGTGCCGCTAGCTATTACTACAATAGTGACTGTGTTTCATATGTACTATCAATTATTTATGGATGTTGTGTATTGTCAATATGTTTATATAATTCAAATTCTGAGAACTACAAGTGTTACTTATAGTGTCAATTATTCTACGTATGTATTGTATTTTCTAATGGACATTATGATAACATTATGTACGTGTACATTATTATGTTTCTATTATTTCTATTACTATATATGAAGCAGTGTTCAAGATGGTTTCTCTTATATAATTTAAAGTTGTCACTTACGTTTGTCAAGGTTTCAATATATGTATTTCTTGTCCATATGTTATGCTTCAAGAGAGATCATGTTTAGTTATGTAAAGACTCGTTTTTATCATGATTTTTATTTTTTGTACCTTTTCTAGCACAGAAATTGTTTTCTTTTGACTTAAGTTTTTGTGATAGCTTAATGAATTTTGTTTTCTACAAATTTTATGTTAGAAGTGAGTTACTTTAATCCAAGAGTCAATTTAATGTATAAGCCTTTAAGTGTATTATATATTATTTATATATATACATTGATAATCTTTGTAATATACTGTTCCCAGTTAACGTTTAATGTACAAAATCGTCCCGATTTTGGCGGGCAGTATGTTTAAACTTTGTACTTGTTTATAAGCTGTACGCGGTGTACCGCCGCAATACGGCACGAGCGGATGACGTCACGCGCTTATCAAACGCTGCCACCGGTCATCACGGCCGTCGGCAGACAAGTTTAGTTTAGTTTCTAACAAGGCTCCGAGCGCATCTCTCGTAAAACACTTCTCTTCTAGCCGCGGCTTCTGGACATTCTTTAAATATGTATTCATAAGATTCAATTTAATTCAGATTACCTGCGTCCATCTACAATGGACCACGATGTCGTTCAAAATTAATTTTTCGGGCGTTATTGCCTCAAATGCATCCGCACGTGCCGATCACAACCAATACTTTAAAATTTCAATAAATGAATGTCAAATATTCGTAATACAGTCCACTTATTTCTTATATACAATCCAGCCTTTCCTGCTTAGCGTCTTTGGAATAACTCGCGATTCATCAAGAGCTTCCAAACCGCAACAACACCACTAAGGAGGGTACTATGCCAGGAACTGCTGAACTACACAGAGAAAGACATTTAAACGAAGCTTATCCTACAAAGAGTTGTAGTTTGTCGTAGGCTAACAATGCGAAGGGATGGACAGAGTTTGGGAACTTGCAGAAGAAAAAAAGACAAAGTGGGCCAAAAGTAAAGCCACAAAAGTAATCATTATCTATAGAAACTGTTTTTTACTTACTTGTTCCGTAAGGAAATGGGTGTATGGTGATCGCAAAAAAATCGTGTTCGAGATAATGACTGATTCTGATTCTACTACCCTCAAAACATGAAGAAAAGTCATTTTCCGAAAACTGTGTGTAGAATTTTTTCTACGGCGAACGATAACTATCAAATAATTTTTTGCATATGTGCCCGAGTTGTAGAGGATTCAAGGGCTATTCATTTTGGTGAAGATCGGTTAAGGGGCGGGGAATTTTATTCACGTTTGGTATTGATTTAATGAGTTTGACAAAATTAAATAAAATATCGGTATGGAGAACCAGACATGACTTCCATGTTCTAAGATTTACATTTTAGATCATTTTTTAAATGAAATATTTTCATAGAAACTACTTCTTTCTTCAGCCTTAACCACAGTACTGTGGTCACTAACGTATACCGCCTCATATTAGCGCACTCGATTTTCACTGAGTTTGGCAGCCGATGCTACTGCCGAAACGTCTGATTTTGCAGAAAACATTGAACCACGGCCAAACAGCCCGTGAAGGAATTTTAACAACAAACTACTTCTTTGTAGCCGATAACATAGTACACATGTAACAAATTATCTCCTCCCCCTTCAACTAACATTTTCATTTATAAAAAAATACCCCCTCCCCCTTCAATTACTGGTACCCTTTTTGTTTGTAGTTATTTCATCTACCTTTCTACAGTGGATTATTATGACCTTCTTTTCAGAATACTTTATTTATCAAATTTAAGTACTTTACTCTTGTTAAAACATAAAATGTTGCCGGTAAACTACCCCTTCCCGTTAACCGATCTTCACCAAAATCAACAGACCAACAACCCTCTACAACTGAGGCAAATATGGCAAACGATAACTGCCGCAAAATCAAACAGAATCAAATAATTTTTGCACGTGTGCCCGAGTTGTAGAAGACTCAAGACGTAAAGATTCTGGTGGGTTAAGGGGGAGGGGTAGTTTACCTGCAACGTTTCACGTTTTAACAAGAGTAAAGTACTTAATTTTGATAAAGTATCCTAAAAAGAAAGTAATTATAATCTACTGTAGAAAGGAAGATGAAATAAGTTATCTAGAAATGAAAAGGGTAGTTGAAGGAGGAGGGTGTAATTTTTTGTATTGACGTTATAATTTTATTCGACCGAAAACTTAAATTTCAATAAAATATAACAATTGATATCGTTCCTTGTAAACAATATAGTAATTAAGGGTACGTAAACAAAATAATTTTTCGTTTTCAGAGATTCACAGATTACAAACGCTGGGCGGTATTCGATTTCTTTTGCGTTGTTTAAATAAAAGATAATTTAATAAAATTACTTCTTTATTTCTAAAATATTAACAACTATGTACAATTTGTATTTTGATTATCTTTTTCAGCGTTTTATCAAAAGCATGATTGTATATTTAGTTTTGTTCTGAGTGTACAGATTACAAATAATTTTAATTTTTTAGAAAATGGAAGTCATGTATGATTCTTTCTCTATACAAATTTTTTAACATCCACCCTGGAGATCATCTTTCAGTATAATATAAATTATTGTACTTCACGTAATTTAGAACTAAAGATGCTATTGGCCAGACACACAGGGATATATATGTGTGTCGGCGCGCGCGCGCGCGTTTACAATAGACATCACAGCAACAATGTAATATGAGGGGTTGTTAGTCCTTATGCTGCAGCGTTAGATCAAACATCGGAGCTAGGAGGTCTCTAAAACACAGTAGCTATATTTCTTAGTAACACTTATGCTGCTATCGTGTCCCTCTCGCTACGCTTCTGGAAGCAGTAGCTATCAGTTTGCTGCAGTCACTGAAGATGACAATCTGTTGAATATGTCTATTGGATTCCACGTTGGGAGCAAAAGATCTACAGGATCTGACTGAGCATACTACCATCTGACAGGATCCACCTTCTGTATACTCCTGGCGGAAGACTTGGAGCAACATGCGGAACAAATGTCGCTTGAATAAGAATTGAAGGTCTGTTGCTAAATAATGAGCTTGTATTTTTAACACCGGCGCGAATATGTATTTTAATATTGAAAGTGGCATTTTATCTTTAATTAATCTGTCGATTTGTAGCCCGAATCATGCTACAGGTTTGTCGTTGAGATTCTTCCCAGACCTTTACTGAAGCGAATACTTCTTACCGTTCGTAAAAATGCAAACGCCAAAGACCGTTTCTGCATGTCACATGTAATACGTCGCGCGTCATAATTACTTATTGCTACTCTACTGGCAATATCAAACATTTCAGGATACCAAAACTGTAGAAGGAAGCAATCGTCATCCTGCTTCTAACATATGGAAAGAATCTCCCTTATATCAGAGAATTAACATCAGAGAGAGACTGTCTCTCGTGAACAATCAGTTCATCTGGTATCTAGAAAGACACTGACTAATGACCGTATACCAGTTTGTATGCCGAAAACATCAATAGTACCAACCAACTAGTACACCTTTAAAACGCAGTTCAAAACAGTTTCATTAAAAGCAAACAAATAACTTCTGGATTTTTCTTTTTGGAAAAAGCGTTCAATAAAACATAGAGATACAACATCATTAAGCGCTTACAGAAATTGCAGTTCAGAGATAACTTGCCCTAATTCATCTCTACCTTTTTCACGGAAAGGACTTTCCGATGTTAATAATACTGTTTTACTGCAGTTTAACGGGGAAAACAAGTTTTCAGATACTTTCTAACAGACACTTAATTGGAAGTCCCATGTTAAAGATAGATATAACTGGAAATTATCATTAATTCAAGTTGTACTGCACCTGTACACTTTATTAGTGCTATGCAAAATGGATTACGGTCCAGTGTATTCTTCAGCCAGAAAGTCACCCCTGAAAAAGTTAGATCCTGTGCACAATTTTGGACAGCGTTATGCCTTTGGGGCCGTTTACACTTGTCCAGCACAAAGCATATATTGTGAAGGAGGAATTACGTTATTACATGTCATACGTTACGTACTGTAGCTAAGATGTGCGGCCTAAGATTTTAACACTACCGAGCCATTTAAACCACATGCTGACTGGGAGGCACAGACTTGTAAGAACATGGAACTTGAACGTTGAACGTTTACTTGATCAGCGAGCATCCGTGCTTTTGTAAGAGTTCGGCATTACAAGGCCCAAGCGCACGATGGCCCAAGCCCAAGTTCCATGCAAAGTGCTTCCCTCGGTTCTTCGGAAACCATATTTCCGGTTGAATGTTGCTAGTATAAACAAGAAATTGTGCAGTTCAACTGAACTGAAACTCGTTCTCAGATCTGTCCTATTGGAAGTTATTGATATTTTGAATACCGAAGTGAAAGAAAATTTGTTATTGTCATGCATTCACTGAGGTCTCTAACTGCCCTGACATAGTGGATCAGCTATTGCAACTGATAATGGTATTCTGCCAGGCACTGAACAACCTAGGTTTATCATTTGTTTGGTGTCCGGGTTGTGTAACTGAAGCTTTGTATCCGTTATATAGAGAAATGTATCGCTAACCTCATTAATCTATCCGTAACACTGGGACCTTTATATCCTATATAGAATTTATTATTTAGACATATTCTTCCTGAGAGGAAGCTTAATAATCTATTTTGTCAAACAAGTAATATAAGAAATAGCGTCTACTCTAGTGTGTCAGAATACAGGCAGAAACAATTTTCAGATGGTGAAGAATAGATTATTAGGCCACGACTGGATGATCGAGGCTGCTCTCCCCCACCACGCGGCCGCTTGTAAGCGAGGTAGGGTGAAATATGTGTACTAGCTGTTTGGTTTGCCTACGCTAGTAAGAGCACAGTTCCCCTCTACTCAGCGTCAGCAAACTGACTTCTACAAAGGCCGTAGTTTCAAGTGTTCAAGTGTGTATTAATAACTTCCCCTGTAAATGTATCCCACATAAATCATTTTTGTATTCAACAAAAAAAAGACGATTAAACGTACGGTAACAAGCGGTGTTGAAAGTTAAAGAAATAGCAAATTTCATTATGTACGAAAACTAAATTTTTATTATTTATCCAATAATAAATTTATGTATTTAGCACATTAAAACTAAATACACAAGTACATACAGTGAACTTAAACGTAATCTCTGCTATATGAAAATACGATCGACTTAGTTTAGCTGTGAATACATGTACCGAAATAATAATTGTAACAAATAATAATGGGCTACAAAGGCATATGCCAAGTCCGATCACAAACTCTCACCCTATGCACACGTGTCTTCTTCTGATTCATCATCGTCATCGTCGCTATCGTCGTCGTCAACATGAACTATGAATTGTTCCATGACGTTCTCCATCAAACCGTCCGTACTCCAATACTGTTTTTCCAATTTTTCTGTGTGCTCACAAAAACCTTTCCAGCCTGCGGAGTTTATACTTTGGATACCTGAAAATCAAAAGGACACAAAACTAAAATTTGCAAACAGAAATCTTACAGCATAAACTAATTTTAGCACTTGCATCCATACTGGCTGGTGTAAAAAGTGTTTACTATCGGCGCAGAAAGTATGTGCACTCGAGTTTGAAGATGAATACAAAAGTAACCAGAAACCCTACAAAAAAACAGATCACATCATAAAAACATACTGAATCCTGCTCTTAATGTATTATCAGAGATATGGATATCAACAAACATACTAGTAAATAACTACTGTACAGATGCAAGTTTTTTGGTCACTCTAATGATAGCTGGTGGCCTTGCAAGAGATTGCACACCTGACTACGCTCATCTGTGTGCCGTGTTTGTGTGTTATCTGACTTCCTGTCGCCAGACTGTCTCCGTATAACATTGCTGTTAGATAATTCAACAATTATCTTACTTTTGTTTTATAGATTCAACTTTGATTCTGTCGACCAATTCATTTCAGATATGGATCGTTTTCTTATACAAACTGATAATGAACGTACTCTTTTAGCCTAGACTAATTATAATCCTTCTACGAATGTATTCCAGAAATAAGCAAAATCTTTTGTAATGTACATACAGTATACCATAGTGTACGTTGTATTGTAAAACCACACATTTCACATGGGATGATGACATGTTGTTTTTCTTGGATTTCGTTGCCCATGACGTGTCCGTTACTTAACTAAATATAATTATTTCACTACCGACTCGGAAAACATTATATTCCGAGTCGGTAGTGAAACAATTATATTTATATCGTATTTTTCGGAATTTTCCATTTCTTAAATGGTTGCTACTCGTTACCTGTATATCGTTTGTTGTTTTGCCGCGAAGGCCTAAGAATAGGTACTTTGGGGGGGGGGGAGTGAGACGAGGTAATGTTATAGATTACAACATCCCCACTTAACCTACCGTAGTACCCGACCATGCTTCTCCCACCTTACACAATGCACGATCATCGAATCGCGGCCAGACAGATATAAATATTATTCCTTTGTTAATAAATACGTTTAAGTGTGCGAAAGTTGTCAGATGATAGCAAATACGTTTCTGTGATAGATTTTCATTGTGCCTGATACGTCTTTTAAATATTAAAAAATATAAAGTCAAACAGAAAGACTCAGCAGACTAATGAGTATACAAATTAGTGAAACATTCACTCCATTAAATAAAAAAAAAACGTATACTTGGGTTGAATGGTTTATGTACAATTATTTTAATAGTTTTATCGTACTTAGATAAAAGCTACAACTAAATTTCTATTTTCGTTCAGTGGTTTATGTATTTCATACAGTAAAACAATTAAACAAATTTAATGTTGTATACATGAGCACATATTACTTGTTTTCAACTTTGTTATTTCATGTACTCTTTTTTCAAATTATAGTTTATAATATATTTAATGTTTTCGCTACTTTTAGATACAAACGTACAAACGAATTACTTTTTCAATTTTTAATTGAATATTTCACGTACGACTGATCAGCTAAAACACTACTATACTATAGAACCAACGTTGTGTTTTATAATCTGATATACCTTACCTTAATTGTTGAACTACAATATATTTAAATATAAAAAAAATCTATTAAATCTATTCAACACTAGTTGTTATCTGTAATCAAACTTGGTGTTTACTCGACGTTCGTTGCCTAGTAACAGCTGTAATTTAATTATTTTTTTAATTCGTATTAGAGTCATTATTTTTTACGGTATGCTGTTTTGGCGCTGTTAAAAAGTTTAAAAACTGATTATTAAACGTAACATTACGGAAATTTAAATTAGATTTTCCTGTTATTCTGCGTAGAGTAATTGGCGTTGCATTTGATGACTTGATGTTTCTTGGCATAATTAAATAATAAAACGTATATTATTATTATTCGTAAATGTCAATATTAGTAAAAGCAAAGCAGTACTAGTAACTGTCGTTGAGAAGTGTTGGTCGCATTACTTGCCTACTGTATCATTGAACTGTGCAGTTATTGAAAGAATCCTACATAAGACGTAAACAAGAAATATATTGTTACGTAATGCGGAAAAAGTGTACATTACAGAACATGATACGTGTTTCTCGGCTATTCCAGCGGAGCCCGGTTATAATGTGTGTGTGTGTATGCGTACATATTGCTGCTGCTACTTTGAGATGAAGGACAATTACGTGACACTTGTTACGCGTCCGTAGCCGAGACTGATCCAGATTTTACGAGTCCGTGCGCGCTGTGTACAAGGCCGCAATCAATTACGTTCTGGTGTTTTCTAGTAGCGTTCTTGACGCGTAGTATGGACTATTCTGGAATCTCAGCGGGGTATAAATACAAGTATTTAGCGACTTAGTCAGTTTTTAATGCCGATTTATTCCAGTGCAGTTTGTAATATTGTGGCCAAGTGTTACATGTTTTATAATTGTGCGACTATATTAGTTGACTTTATTATTGCGTGTGAACAGTTTTTATTTGATTTGTTGTAAGAGACTATCTTGTAGATTATAAACTGTTTAATTATTGTGCTAATTAAAGCTGGTGATTAGTAACATCATTGGTGTCTTGTATTTAGTTTTCCACTGTACCATACAACGATTAGTAGACCGTCGTAACAATATGATTTTCTATAACCAAGGTTTAGTTAAAGTAAATACAAATTTGCTTAGAAAATGTTACTAATATGTAAAGAATCTCTTTCACAAATTAAAAATAACTTAGAAATTATCAACTCTGTAGTGAAACTAATCTGTTAAAGTTTCATTCCTAAAAACGAACATAGTAAATAATTATGAATGAAACCAACGTGAATTTGCACGGTTTGCTTCAGCTTATTAATGAAGAACTAAACAGTACAGAACGAGTAATTGCTCCTTCGCTTCCTCTGTTAGTCTGTCTTTGTCTCTGTCTTTCTGTCTGTCTCTCTTTCTGTCTCTCTTTCTCTCTCTCCCCCTCCCTGTGTATTATAAGTCTGAAGTAAGAATAATGGTGTCTAATAACTAAGATTAAATTGAACAGAGGCCGCTGCGATTAATTAGTATTATTTAAATATGAGTTTCTGTTTCTGTTGGAACTCAGAGTAAGTATAAAACGGTTTTTCAAAAGTTACTGAAGATATATGAACACTTTGCTCAAGTGCTGTTTTTGCTGCAAGCAGTCTGGAAATACTCTGCGAATGACGTAATTACAAAACGTTGTTATTGCTTAGAGTGATTTATGAATCATGTCCAGGCACACAATAAGCTGTAAAATCCAAAAGTAACTCATCTTCAAATAGGTGTTATCATTGCTTAGCAATTGCGTTAATAAAAATAATGTTTCTCGCAGTGTTCCATATTTATTTAACATTGAAACATAAAACATTTATGAAATTAATTTTTATCAGCACTGTCTGATCTTATAAGTGTACGTGTAATATGAAATTTATAATTTACTAGAAACGTTTACCGCTTCACGAAACAAAATCAGATAAATTTACACAAAACTATTATTATAATTACAAACACAAATACAATAATATAAAGAATTACACTATAATATAAAAGAAATAATGCAATTTATAATAACAAATATCGGTATGGAGACCCGTACATGACTTCCATATTCTAAGATTTATATTTAAAATCATTTACGAAATGAAATGTTTCCATAGAAACTACTTCTTTCCACTTATTGCTTCAGCCTTAACCACAATTCTGTGGTCACTAACGTATACCACCACACGTTATCGCACTCGATTTTCACTGATGATGGCAATCGACGGCACTGCCGAAACGTCTGGTTTTGCAGAAAATATTGGACTACGGCCAAACAGCCCGGGAAGGAATTTTAACAACAAACTACTACTTTGTTACCGATAACGTAGTACACATATAAAAATTATCCCCTCCCCCTTCAACTATAATTTTCATTTCTAGAAAATTACTCCCACCCCGTTCAACTAACCTCTTCATTTATAGATATTTCATGTACGTTTCTACAGTGGATTATTAAGATCTTCTTATCAGGATAATTTATTTATCAAAATTAAGTACTTTACTCTTGTTACAACAAAAAATGTTTCGGGTAAACTACCCTTTCGCAGTAACCGATCTTCACCACAATCAACAGGCCTTGAGTACTCTACAATTTAGAGACGTATGCAAAACATTATTCGACTATGTTTGAATGTGCGGAAGTTATCGTCCGTCATAGAAAAAATTAACCTTGTTATGACATAAAACGTTGCATGTAAACTAACCCTTTATTTTAACTGATCTTCACCAAAATCAATAGGTCTTGAGTCCTTTACAATTCAGGGATGCATGCAAAACATTATTTGATTCTGTTTGAATATGCGGCAGTTATCGTTCGTCATAGAAACAATTGCTCTTGTTAAAACATTAAACGTTCCAGGTAAACTACCCCTTTCCGTTAACTGATCTTCACCAAAATCAACAAACCTTGAGCACTTAAAGCTTCAGAAATTCATGCAAAACATTATTTGATTCTCTTTGAATATGCGGCTGTTATCATTCGTCATAATAATAAAATTACCCTTTAAAAACATAAAATGTTGCAGCTAAACTACCGTTTTTTCTTAACCGATCTTCACCAAAATCAACAGACCTTGTGAACTCTATAATTCAGGAAGGTGTACAGAAAAGTATTTGATTCTGTTTGAATTTACGGCAGTTATTGTTTGCCATAGGAAAAAAATTACCCTTGATAAAAATAAACGTTGCAGGTAAACTACCCTTTTTCCTTAACCGATCTTCACTAAAATCAACAAACCTTGAGTACTTAAAACTTCAGGAATGCATGCAAAAATTATATGATTCTCTTTGTTTATGAGGCAGTTATCATTCGTCATAATAATGAAATTACCCTTTTAAAACATAAAACGTTGGAGGTAAACTACGTTCTCTACGTTTCTCTTAACCGATCTTCACCAAAAACAATAAGTCTTGAGAACTCTACAATTGAGGGCTGTATGCGAAACAGTATTTGATTCTGTTTGAAGTTGCGGCTGTTATCGTTTGCCATAGAAAAAAATAACCCTTGTTAAAACATAAAACGTTTCAGTTAAACTACCCCTTTCCCTTAACCGATCTTTACCAAAAACAATACGTCTTGAGTACTCTACAAATCAGGACAATGTGCAAAAATTATTTGATCCTGTTTGAATTTGCGGCAGTTATCGTTTGCCATAGGAAAAAATCTGTAGACAGATAGACACACAGACAGACACACACACTGACACTTTTCAAAAAATGACTTTTTAGTACAATCAGAATCTCCAATAATGTCAACCACGATTTTTTTTTGCCATCACCATACTTCCATTCCTTATGGAACACGGAACTAAAATTACATTATAATTTTTTTAATTACTGTATTATTCATATTAATAATTAATAATTCAAAATTTTTTAAATTTCTTCAATATTTGAAACTGAAAACAACCATGTTTTCATAGATTTTATATTATTTGTATCGAGTATCCTGAAGACTGACATACGGCATTAACAAATTAAAGTAGCAAGAAACACTGCTACTATAAAACTGCTGATGAACAGTAAATTTGACCGCGGAACTTTTTCACTCTTTCGTAGACCACAGTCTTTATCTTTAAATTTATATTTATTATCACTTCTAATATAAAATAGATATTAACTTTATACCATGTATAAAGTTATAACATATATGTTAACATGTATATATAACATATATGAATTTTAAAAACATACAAATGTCTTAAATGAAGAATTCGAGACTTTTGAAAAAAGTGGTCAAGAGTGTTCAAAACTTACGTATCTTAGAAATAATTCTAATAATTGCCCTTTGTTATATACCAACTGGCTTAACGATGCAATGTACATTCCTCTCGAACAACGAAATCTGTAATTGATTTATTTTAGATCTAAGCAATGCATAATAGTTTGTGATCACAGGGGCGTATTTACGGGGGGGGGGTGACGAACGGGACCGGACACATCTGAGGGTTGGAAAAAGTTGACGAATTTTGTTAAGCTCTTAATTTTTAGGCTGTTTTATTTTTTCAGCTGCGTACGATAATATAACAGTAGCTTTTGATTAAATATACAAATAGATTTATTACACAGCATAAAGCTATAGGTTTGAAAAATGATATAAAAGGAAATCAATTCTGTCAATAAGTATCTTTTAACAATTTTTTAATAACGAGTATTTGTATTGTTTAATGGGATAGATTTCAGGATGATATCACGTGAATTTCAGCCACTTATAAAGATTGTAATATTGGTTAGTCTCAACTTGTTTCTTTTTTTTTATAAAGCCCACCCAACCCCGGATCCCCTCCCAAAGCCAAATTCTAGATAGCCACTGTGTGATCAGCAAATTTTCGGGACAAAAATATCGTAAGAAATAGAATTTTTGCAAGAGTGTATACAACTCTTTCTTCACGTTACAATGTGCCCTTTCCATGAGAGATTACTGTTAAACCAAGGCGTTTCATTTATTTTGTTCAGTCATCAAGCACCTGTAGTCAAATTCTTTTTGACATGATAATCCATAACAAACAACACGAAAATTCAACCTTTCTCTCAAAAAGAAAATCGTGTATTTTGTTTTTTCACTTAAAACCATAGTTTTTACTAAATCAATACCTTAATTTATGTAATTCGATAATCATTTAACATTCTACAATTTTAACGTATTCTGAGAAACTAGAAAGTAAAAAATACACACAATTGTTATTTGTTTATAATTTATGAGTCACTTCTTTATAAATAACTTATTGATTTTCTTAGACGATTCTTGCGATAAAATAAAAACTAATAAACATGGGATAACAAACATGATCCAACAGCCTTAACACAACACGCTCGCGTATATGCTACACCTTCCATTTCGGCAAAGTAAAAATAATAAATATCACTATTACATTAACGACTCGGAACACTAGGTTTTTTATAAGTAAAAGCATAAAGTTTTACCTTATAGCCTGAACCGGTTTTCTCCTTTAAAAGGCTTCTTCAGAGGCTGCCGCTGGTAGCGCTGTCCGTCTTGTTGTGGGGATCGAATTTCGAAAGATCGATGCTGTGTGTGTGGGGTGAGATATGTTCGTATAATGCGTGCGATTTTAAAGGAGAAAACCGGTTCAGGCTATAAGGTAAAACTTTATGCTTTTACTTATAAAGAACCTAGTGTTCCGAGTCGTTAATGTAATAGTGATATTTAGTTAAGTAACGGACACGTCATGGACAACGGAAATCCAAGAATAAAAATAATACATACAGAAACCAATCCTTTTAAACGGCAGTTCCTTGAAATAACAAGTATTGAAAGAAATAAGCAAAATTCCATTAACAAAAAATAAAAAAACCAAAAACTGACGTACAGGGCCTCAGTAAGTGTTATTCAAACCTTATATATTCCCAGAAAACAAACATACAATAGATATCTAACAAGTCAACAACCCCATCAACCCCTCCTCCACTGGTACCGTATAATACCTGACAATCATTTTTAAATATAGTATACGATTCTTGTATAATATATATATTAACTAGCGAGTACCCGGCATGCGTTGCAATGCCACTCAAAGAAAGAAAGTGTTTGTATATATATAATATATAAAGACTTCGTTCGCGTGGTCTTCAATTTAATGCGATAATATATTTAGAACAGAATCTATTCCATTGGGTTGCCATAGTAACCAGATCTAATAAGTTAGTTTTTTAAGACTCCAAAGGACCCCCCAGAGGATCGTATCGAAAAAAAAACACCTGTCCTATGTTGGTTCTCCCGTTGCGTAAAATATTTGTGCCATGTTTGGTTGAAATCGGTCCAGTGGTTTAGGAGGAGATGTAGAAGACCCCAAAGAACCCCCAAAAGAACCCCATCGAAAAAACACCTATCCTATGTTGGTTCTCCCTTTGCGTAAAATATTTTGTGCCAAGTTTGGTTGAAATCGGTCCAGTGGTTTAGGAGGAGATGTGGAAGACCCCAAAGGACCCCCAAAAGGACCCCCCGAAGTATCATATCGAAAAAACACATATCCTATGTTGGTTCTCCCGTTGCGTAAAATATTTGTGCCAAGTTTGGTTGAAATCGGTCTAGTGGTTTAGGAGGAGATGTGGAAGACCCCAAAGAACCCCCAAAAGAACCCCATTGAAAAAACACCTATCCTATGTTGGTTCTCCCTTTACGTAAAATATTTGTGCCAAGTTTGGTTGAAATCGGTCCAGTGGTTTAGGAGGAGATGTGAAAGACCCCAAAGGACCCCTAAAAGGACCCCCCGAAGGATCATATCGAAAAAACACATATCCTATGTTGGTTCTCTTGTTGCGTAAAATATTTGTGCCAGGTTTGGTTGAAATCGGTCCAGTTGTTTAGGAGGAGATGTGGAAGACCCCAAAGGACCCCCCAATGGACCCCATCGAAAAAACACCTACCCTATGTTGGTTCTCCCGTTGCATAAAATATTTGTGCCAAGTTTGGTTGAAATCGGTCCAGTGGTTTAGGAGGAGATGTGGAAGACCCCAAGAACCCCCCAAAGGACCCCATCGAAAAAAATTCATAAACCTTCGCGGGCGTGCGCACAACAACTCACCGAAGTTTCATCGCAATCGGATGAATGGTATAGGAACGTATACGGGACAAAGAAAGAAAGAAACAAACATTCATTTTTATATATATTAATATACAACAATTTAGGTTAAAGTAAGACGAAAAAGTAAGAACATTCTACATACAGAAGTAATAATATTTGATAATATACACAATATGTATTACGACTTCATATACTATTTAAACAAACAAATTGAACGAGACTATACAATACTTGTGTGCCGTAAATATGTAAATAAATTTATTTTTAAGAAAAAGATCTTTGATACTTTGCGACTTCAATTTGATTTCTTAAAAACAGACACTTAACATATCCCGATTGCCGTTTATAGTATAGGGGACATTTTTTATAAATCTACTTGTTGTATTTTCATAGAAAATACCTTTGTAACCTTTGTAAAGGTTGCAACAAATATAAAAAAATAAATAACTATAAATTATAGTGGTGTGTTATACTTAGTACGGTTAAAATTAAAATAAATCAAAACATATTGTATTCTTTTACTAAATTATTTTCTTTATTAAACCATTTCTGTTTTTCCAATACATATTAAAATGTATAGAAAATTATACATAAGTCTATAGTTCACTATAGAATTATATAAACAAATATTTTGTACAAAATATGCAAACAATGTTCCTTACAAAAATGCCGATATATCATATCCTAATACTGGATCTCTCAAAAACTGACCTTATCATAAAATATATACAGATATTGAACCCAATTAAAACTATGGTAAGATTGCGAATAAATACACAGATTGTATTCATTAAGATATTTATTTTATTAAAATTATTTACTGTATTTCATAAAACGCATAGGAGTGCATAAAGGCTGGTTAAAGATAACGTTTGTTCTCCATTAACTAATGCTCAAGTTTCCAAAGTTCTAATATTATGATCGCCTTAATGAAAACATTAGAGCAGGTTATTGTGTGTGTGAGGGTCCAACGTGGGCAAATACTTTTAACATTCACTATGGAGCGTTGCTCAGAGTAAATCTGCGAATCTACAGTGTACGTTTCACAGAACAGACAAACACGCGGAAAAGAAGGAGCGCTCCAGAGTCGCTCGCATGAACCCTGAGCACATGCAGAGGGTCCACTCCCTAAAGACGAAACGTCTGTCTGTGAACCGTTACACTGTACACACGTACAGTTACACTGGTCAGCGATCCACAGGAAGCGAATCTCCGTCCACGCTGGACACCACTTCCGCTTGCACGCGTGAATGTATGGATTACGGAACTTTTCATTTAAAATACGTGCAAACACAAGCAAATAAACGTGAGTTAGGCCAGAAATAACGCGATTGTGTGCGTGTGTATGTATCCCGCCTGCCTTTTGATACCGGTAATCATAACAATAAAACTTTGGAAACGTAACATTAATTAATGGAGACGATATACTTGTTAGCCAGGAACTTCATCTTCACGCGTCGACGATTTATATTGAAATGAAAACAAATTTAGTTTAATCGCCTAGTAACGGATTTATTTTATTTTTAACAATTACCATTGTTTAACCCAGTTTAAATATATTTTTATTTAAATTCCTCATAGTTTTTCTTCCAAGGTGACCGATATTTCTCGTTCTATGTGTGTGAACCAGAACATAATATTATTTGAATGTGCCAATTTTTTAACAGTCTTTTAGTTATAAGACCGCAATAACTGAAGATTTAATCTTTCTAACTGCATTCAAATCTAATTCGTTACCATGGGAACCATAAATCTAAGCTGCTACATACTCCCAGACATTACACAAACTAACTTATTTTATCCAACCAAAAATTTATTATTACTATTTTAATACACTTTATTAAGGCAGACAATTTGATTTCAATATTCACTGTAAACATTATACTAAATGTTAATACAAAATTGAAAATATCATTTAAAACATACTATTTATTGTAAATATTACAGGTTAATCTAAAACATTCCATATTAACACCGGACACTATTTCCATAGGTTAATATTCCAAGTTAACGTTCCATTTTTGTTACAACGTTGGTTGATTTATATAAAAAACATCAGCAGACAGACTTTTTGAAAAGCTTCTTTTCAGAAACAATCTATATCATAAAGAAAGCACAAAATTATTAATTAAAATACCTTAAACTAAAGAAAGCATTTGACTGTAGAAATCATACGAAGAAAAGAAATCATAGAAATATTGGTATTCTCCCAATAACCGTACCTACACTATATTTTCGATGTTTTAATTACGTTTTAATATCGATATACTACAATATGAAGAAGAAAATGTGTACCAATTTTAAATTATTTGATTCCTTAACAAGTACACGTTAACTCAAAAACGTTAGGTTCTATATTTTAAGTGTTATAGTGTTATAAGCACTGTACAGTATATTCACATTAAACGTTGTCTTGCTCAACCATGAATTTTATTTATTTCAGCAGTAAACTAAAACCCAAAATCCGTTGTCACCTATTCTCATAAATGAAAATAACATGCATTTTTTGCTTTGCATTAAGAAATAGGACAATTTACAATTAGTACAATTCATCTTTTCCACATCGTAATGTATCGATACAATCGTATGTAAAAAACATCGAAAATGTGTTGCAGAAACGGATAAAGGTACAGTTCTGATGCCGCTAAATACCATTTGTTTATTTACTTGTTACCATGGTAATTGATTCTGGTGGTGCTGTTGACATCTTTATACAAAAGGTCATAATTAAAAGCGCCTAAATCGTGCGAACAGGGCAGAATATCAAATTACAAGTTAGACAATGTTTTTCGCCTTGTGTCAAAGGTTACCTATGCAAAATATGGTGACAATCGGTGTAATGGTGTATATTTGTATTCAAAACAAATAAAAGATCCTCAGACTTTGAGTTTTATATATACAGATTTTGCTTGTAACTAAAGGTTAGTTACAATGAAGCCTCATTCGTCATTTATTGTCTATCCTTCATTCAAACTCACGTACTTTCCAAACGCTTGTTAAATCTTTAACTTTTTTAACAAAATTGTTGTATAATTTTACTGTAGCCTACATATATGAAACTACTTTTTGAATTTACATCTACAGTATTATTGGCTCATCGTACGGACGAAAAATCTCTCGGACATACCATCTTACCGATTTATCAGTCTGCTGCAAATAATTCCTTAAATTCTTTTAAAAAACGTATACAAGTCTCAGAAGATTGCCACTTTATCTCTGTTTATCGATTCGTCTTTGCCTACAGCACTTAACAATATAAAGTGCGTATAGCAATCTATACGAAAATCTATATCAAACACAACGAAATCTATATGTGCGAAAGATAATGTGTACAATTTGCCTCATTTTATAAATTAAACAGATAAAATTTATTTAGTTTACTTTGTTTAAAAGATAATTTATTGAAATACTGTATAACTTATTTTTTGTATTAGAGGCAATTTCATGTACTACTTTTTTCTAATGTGCACTTAATCCTTATTCACCCCACAGAATTTGTTTTTAATCAGTTTCTAAAGTTTTATTTTGTTCTGTTCATTCTTGTTCCACATGATGTACTTTTTTATTTATTGCATTTTTATACCTATTCCAGTTGCTATAATCTTCTTTTTGTGATTTCTTTAATACTCATGATTCTGGCTACCAGATCGACACTGTAGTATCACGTTCTAGAGTATGCCTATTCTTGAGCCACTGGTGTTTCTATTTTCTCTAGAAAGGCGTTTTTTAATTAAAAAAAGGAGTTTATCTAAAAAAAGTATTATTACAGTTTTACCTTGGTTTTGAGTCTGCATAAGTTTGCTTGGTTTAGTATCATCCTAATAACAGCTTTTTATTCAAATGTTGTTTAAACAATTTTATTATCATTTCAAATTGTTATGATATATTATTTTTGTATGAGTGTCATTTCCATTCATCTATTTGAATCGTATTAATTCTTTATTTTATTACTTGTCTTAAAAATCCCAAATTAAATTTTTACTGCTTTCCTTCTATCTCTGTTATTGCTTTTTTTACGACGAGTGAAAATAATGTTGTACTCATAAAAGTATATTCCAAAATTCTCCGCTTGATTCATGTCTTAGGGTTTTTGGCTTTCTTCAGTTATGGTTTGATTGTCCAATCATGTACGCTCATTTCTACTGTCCTTATAAACTTTTCTATAATTTATCTCACAGTGGATGTCAAATCGTATATATTGATGTAGTCTGAAACGAAAATTATGTTTTATCCAAATAATTTTACTGATTAGTCTCTATGTTGTCTTAGTTATTTTTGGGAAAACGTTTTCCACATTGCTGAAAATGTTCGTCTACTAAATAGTGAATATTTACTTTGCTTTACTAAAGTGTATTACTAAAGTACTCACCACTGTTTAGTGATTAAAAACTTCCTAGCGTACTTCCTAGTGATTTAAATACTGTTCTAAAGTAGAAGCCATATCAAGTACTAATTTACTAATTAATTAAATTTAAAAAATGAAATTTATAATTATTTATGTTAAATTTTATAACGATACATTTATTGATTTATAAATCTTAACTAGTTCGTAAGTTTATAGAACAGTACTGATATAGTTTTTACCGTCCAGTTCCAATTGAAAAGTGAAAATGTAGGCTGCGGTCAACGAGCGTTAGCCTATGTAAACATTAATTAATTATTCATTTACGATGGAATAAGCAAAGTAACGGTAGAGGACGAGTAGTTTCTGTCCGACGTTTGAGTCTCAATAATGAGTCTGAAGTAAGAGTGTACTGTCTAACAACTTGGAACTGCGAAATCTAACAACTTGTAGACAGGCCGCTGCTTGTAACTTATTCCAACTTTGTATTGTGTAAAACTCTTACCTGTGTAGGAACTATGGTAGGTAGCGCTTAAAATAACAGTCACAAAGATTGGAAATATATATGTATAGATTGTAAAATTAGATGTCGTATAACAACATAGCCAAATAGGATCAAGTAAAACTTATCACTCTACAAAATCTGTAATAATATAAAAGGTTTTTAAGCTTAAACTGGTTAAATTATTTTTAGTACTAATTAAGTTCTTAAATAAATATTATCTGTGTTCACAGAAGTTCAGATTAAAAATTATGTGTGTGTGTGTGTGTGTGTGTGTATGTGTGTATATTTGAAAGATGGCAAAAGGGGAGAAGAGCACACTTTATACCTTGTATCTTCTATGTTGAAATTATTTTATAGATACCGATCGATTTGAGTTAATTCGTTTTCAAGAATAAAGGAAAAAGTTTTATTAACCAAAGGAAAAATTTTATTAACTAGAAATATTAATTAAATGTGAGGCTGGTTTATGCAAGTTTAATAGTTTACACCGTTTGAGAATTTAGTAGACATAATACCCCGCGTCTTATAACACTATAAAAAACTGACCTGTCGTTTTTATTTCTTTTCTTTTTACAGGTGTGATAAACATTGTGACTGTACGTGATCCTACTATTAAACTTTAGAGAGCAAACATAAATTGCTACAAGGCCGTATTTTACTTTTAGTTACGCTTACGAAAACGTATTAAAATCTAAAGCTTCAAATGAATTCATATCTATTTATAAGTTATATTTAAAACACTAAAATAAAATGTACTGCATACTTTCTGTTTAACGTCATTTTAATTAGCAGTTATCCGGGTTCTTTAATGTAACGTGGATAGCCAGTGTGCGATGGTGGTGTAATGGCCAGCATAGTTGTCTTCCAAGCAGTTGATCCGAGTTCGATTCCCGGCCATCGCAGTTAGCTTTTTATTATTTATAAAATATGGTATAATACTAAGTTAACCTTCGTTAAGTAAACTTGTTTAATAGCAAAAGCCAAAATATTGCTTTCGAAACACAAATTTAAATATACTTAAACACGTATGTTGAACAGATGTGTAAAAAATATTAGCATACTGTAACTATAAACATTTTTGTGTCACATTCAAAGTAATATGTATTTCAATAATAATCAATAATAGTTTATGTATTGTATATATATATATGTATACACACACACAATATAATATAGTAGTTTATTAATAATAATAATAATAATATAATATTAGACGAGATCGTCGTCCCGTAAAATCTTATTCTCAGGGTTATTAATTTAATATGGGGTCTTGTTGTTCGTTTATTATTATTTTTCCTCGTTCTTTATTATTAAGTTGTGGGTTAGTGATTTATTCCACCCAATTCAACCTATTGTTGAATCCGGTAGTAAATAAATCGGTTACTTACACTCTTTACCGTCGTTTGTGTCAGTTTATTTAGTTTAAAATGTTTTTTAATTCACTTTCTCGAGTTGATTCGCTGGAAGTTCCGTTGACTCTTCGAATATCAGCTGTGGTGAGTTCATCAGTAATATTCTGCCTATACACTAACATAAACATACATAGACATGATATTTACTATAATTCATAATGTGTAGCAATATATATAGGATGGTGCGGTTGGTAAAAATCATTCCATTTGAATGTCCGCTCTTGAAGTCTGGTACCAACCGTCTCGGATTTCTCACTAAGCTGTATCTACTGTTTACAATAAAAGCCAACTCTTTTAAAGGTTCATATGACAATAGTGGTTTATTCAACTCTAGAACAATTAAAATTTGATCAATAAGAAAATTTACTTTCCTTTTGATTAACAGTTAAATTAGAACATGGACTCTAAAACATTTAAAAATCTAAGGTTGGTATGACTGCATTTGGCTAGTCGAATACTTTCTGTTAGTAAACAAATAGGTTATAATGTGTTATAAAACTTGTAGTGGTAGTAGGTTCTTTGAGTCTGCAAAATACACATATCTAATAAAAAGTACCACTGTAATAATAAGTAGACAAAACATAAAATCATTGATGGTTAACTTGAAATAATATAAAATATGAACAACGGTTCATGGTTAATCTTTGAAGTTAATACAGGGTCGTGTGACCTGGTTTGTTTAAAATTTATTAGTTATTTTTCATTAATGCATTAATTATTTAATATGTGATAATAATTATTTGAAATCAATGTCATGGTTTTGAATCATCTCCTAGATTGGATGTACATAACACAGGTACTTGTACTTCATTTGATACATTTAGGTTACCCTCTTGTGTAACTCTAAGTTCAATTACTGTATTAAAATAAAATGTAAACATTCTTAACTTCCTAATGGTTAGGGTACAGGTTCCCTTCATTGGTTATACAATGTCTTTGCTTATGCTAATACATTAGAATCATATGAATAGTTAAAATTGTCGTTACTGAAAGCGTTCAATTTTGTCATTGTTTATTTATATTTCTAAGTTCCCTTCCTTTTGGAATTGGGCAATTTATCGATTAACTGACGTTGATTCGATTCTCTATTAGCATTCTTTTACTGATATCTTACTTGACAAGCATAGTATAATAGTTGTGGGTATTGATACTTGCGTAACTGGTCTTTCGTAGGATTTACACTTTTTCGTATTTTTCTCAATTAATTAAAATTCTTTAATTAATTAATTAATTTTAATAACAGCACTGCACTCACTCCTATGCGCATATACTCCGAATTAGTTCACTTGAAAATATACTGCACTATCTTTTTCAGTTATCATAACCTCCACTCCAGGTTTGAGGTTAGTGCGTGTGTTTACAGCTGTTCGCTGTCAAAAGCACGTTTTTCTGGACGATTGCCGAGCGTGTAGTTGCTCTCGTTGCTGGTGAAAAACTGTCTCCGATTCCTCTGTCGGAATGATGCATTTCGTATATTTTTTATAGGATCTGATTGGTTAATAATTTTTAATTCGTCTAACCTCGGCGGGCTTCGTTAAAATAGACGCTTAAAGTCGCGTCAGTCGCTGGTTTTGAGATTATGAATCCGTGGTTCACAGACCCAAGCGCAAGGGCTAAGCATCTCACAGTTATTTTTATAAGTCAAACATCTTAATTATAACTGCACTGATGTTATTTTTATTACCCTTATCGTTTCTAATTTTTAATGATGTATATTTTGAATCCCCTCATCATATATTTCGGATTCGGGGTTGCTGACATCGCACTTGGTATAAATACATAGTGTCCATTAAGCTATTAATTATTTTTAATACATTGTTTTTATTCCATATTTGATGGTAATGACGTATTCTTATCTTACTATTCACTTTTCCCTTAAAACTATGCCTTAATAATTACACTATGTCTGTTTTCATAGGTTCAATCCTAAGTCTATGGCTATACATATTGTTTATTACTTATATTATAATCATATTAACATATAATTACCTTCTAATAGGGCCTATTTACACTTCATTGGTTTTAGTCACTATTGATAGCGTTCTTTTTCCTTATATTGTAGGTTTATGGCCTTAATTATGGTTTGCCAAGTATGTTTGCCATACTTCATGGAGTTACATTATTATATGTTGAATATTCTCTCCATATTATTTACATTTGTGTCTAAATGACTCTTATAATGGTTTTAATGACATTGTTCTCAATGTGCAGCAGTTCGTTTTGCATTTGTACTGGTTATCACCTTGGTTTGGATGTTATTAAAATTGCTTGCAGCTAGTTGTTAATATAGTTTTGTTGTTATTATCGTTATTTTTATTATTTAGGTAGTTATGTTTGTTGAATTTATTCAATTGAACGGCATTCTGTCCCACTCAAAGTTGTTAGTTGAGTTATTACTCTTATATAATTAGTTTACAACATAATTTGGTTGCATCAGGCATCTTTGCTATTACAAGCATATAGTTATATTGGATTACATTAATATAGCTTGTATTAATTCCATTACATCATCTATTGTATACAAAACGTTCCTTATATCATCTAGTTACTTCACATTATAATACACTTTGGTTTGATATTATTTTGGTTTTGTTTTTCTTTAGTTTTATTGAAAACTGGTTGCCCAGATTAGGTTATGTTGCATACTAGGTAGCATTAATGTGTTGCTGCTGGATTTGTATCTCTGTATTATATCTAATTGATTTGCTTTCATGTAATGTTGGTACACTTGTTGTGAGTTATTATAGTACCTTTTGTTTACTTTTTATTGTCTTAATTTTTGTTAATTAGTGGGGTTTTTCTAACATCAATTCCACTGTACAACTGGTTATTTATATTTTCGACATAGTCTTCTTTTTATGTCTACACATCATTTAGCTAAAATAAACTTATCCTAGTCTTATTCATTTTCTTGGTTATTCTTTATATACAATAATTAGTCCTTATTGATTACAGTTTATTTTACATGGACAAGGAATGCATTCATTAAATGAGTTGTGGTCAGTGTTGACTTTACCATACAGCTTAGGGATTTATATAATAATTACATAATTATAACATAATTAATTAAAATTTCTTCTTTCTTCTTGTACCATTATTCCTTCATAGGTTTATGTTAGTTTGTTATATTTCATTTTATTTCCCTTTTTGTGTCTGGTCTGGATATCTTTCTTCTTTTCTTCACTGATCTCTTTCTCACTCTTATTTATTTTATACATGATATTGTTTTCACTTGTTTCCTTCTGTTCTTCTTTCTTCTTTCTTGAAGTCGTTATTGTTGTGTCCTTCTCACTGATTCTTCTTTCTCCTTTTGGTTCCATTGTGTCCTTTTCATTGATCTTCCTTCTTCTTTTGGTTTCCATTGTGTCCTTTTCACTTATCTTCCTTCTTCTTTTGGTTTCCATTGTGTTCTTCTCACTGATCTATTGGGTAAGGTATGTCAGTCGTCTCGTTGTTAGTCTTCTTTTCTTCTTTATCGGTACATTTACTAGTAATTCCTTTTTTATGATAATTCTCTTAGTTTAACGTATGATACTTTCTCCTTCTTTATCCATGGTGGTATTCTTGACCTTTTATGTATTCTTAATAGTAGTGGCTTTCAAATTAATTTTTGGTACGTTGGTGTATGTAGTGTCATATGTACCGTTACAATAATAATAATAATAGTTTAAATTTTTTTCATTTTTTGAGATTAGTTTGAAAGATACTTTACACAATATTGAGGGATATGCCTGCATTTAAGGAATTCTACTTGAAATTGGTCATGTTGCTTTAACTGCAGAGAGAAATTAGCTGAACAGTAGTTGTAAATTAAATCTAACAGTATATTATATATTGGCAATGTAGAATTATTTAAGGCAGTATAGCTGACATGGCTATTCTGAACATGTTAACTGATGAGATGGTCCTGCTGATGAAAGACGAAACATATTTTCATTTATCGGGCACACTTAGCTAACAAAATTTCCTTTATTGTTCCAATACAAATCCTCAGTAGCTGTATATGCGTCCTCTTCAGTACACGTGTAACTGTCTAGTGTGCTATGGCAAATTTTGGGATCATAGGGCCTCATTGCCTCATTGAAGAGGAATGTGCCAAACAGTGACAGTCACTTCTGTTCAATATACAGTGATGTTATAGGAATTCCTTGCGCCTGAACTGCGTCGTCGTGGGATCAACTTGAACACTCTGTGGTTTCAGCAGGATGGAGCAACAACTCACATTGCCAGATATTCCATGGCGATAGTTTGAGAGATGTTTCAAGGCCACTTGATTTTCAGAGAAAGAGATGTTGCATGGTCGGCACGATCTCCCAGGTCTGTCAGTATGTGACTACTTTTCCTGGGGTTACCTTAAGTCTACAGTGTTTCTTAATAAACCTAACGACATTAACTAACTCAGAGCCCCGTACAGGAAAAAACTAGCTATACCAAACAACACGGTGCTAGCAGTGGTGTGAACTCTACGGGACAGACTGCAGCAGTGCATACAAAATGGTGTGATTTAAAAAATGATCTTACACCTGTAAATGGTATCAAATCATTTACAATGAATGGGGCATGCGCAGAACGTATGTAAAGCTACTTTCTGGCGTGAGAACGCTGTGCGTGACCAGTCTCTAGTTTCGATACCAAAAAGCGTTACGTTTACCAAGTAACGTTATGTTGAAAACTAAAACGATATGCATGGCACTTTATGGTAATAATATCCTACCACTTATTCAACACAGATACTCGTTAGTACAAACCTAACAACACAGAAAACGTCGATGAATCGTCGGTTTCTGTCCTACCATCACAAATACCAAACAAGAGGCCATGGACACACAGTAAAAGAAAAGTTTGTAAATTTAAAACTATGAATTACATATTGATAAATCAGTGAAATAGGTAGATGTTCTGTAACGGCTACTTACGGCCGTTACGTAAAAATTTAATAACTAGACCTTTGGCCTAGATGAAGCAAAAATGTGCTGGAGCCCATAGTGACAGGACTTGCAATAAAACACTCATTTAACAATAACAACCTTTTATTAAAATTTCCTCATTTCAACATTATACATGTTTTGCTATGTAGTTCGACAATTGAATAATATGTATATTTCAGAACAGCATTTAGTTTTCATTTTATCCACAATATCTCTCTCTCTATATATATCCAATATATATTCATCATAATTAACAATGTTACTAACAATGAGAATTAATCAAACAATATAACAAGTGGATCCTTTTAGCACAGTTAATAATATAAATCACAAATATAGGTGTGTCCACAGGAGTGGTTCTGACAAAACGTTAATCATTATAAATGTGAAAATACTGTTCATCGGTATAGCTTTTATATCAAGAAATATATATATATATATAGATCTATATTCAATCTGTACTAACCATCACTAGAAAATACTATTAACAACAAGTCAATCAAGCAGTAGAACAATGGATTCTTTTGCAAGTTTCAAGAAAAATATGAATCACGGTAGTAAGTTATAAATTAACTATATGAAAAGTTTTAGCGCAGCTTTTGACAATTAGAATATTACTCATAAGTTACAAATTTAAATCATGTACAAATTCTAATCACAGCTCTCAAAATTGGATCTCAGTTAGGAATTACAAAATTAAATTATCAGAAAAGGTTAATTGCAGCTTTCAACAGATTAAATCTTAATCACCCATTACAATTTCAATTATGAAAAGTATAACCACAATGTTAATGAACCGGACACTGATGGGCTTCTGATACCCATACGAGAATGGGTTTGTACATGAATCCAGAATGTCATTTAAATTGATGAAAAATCGGTGTACTGGTGTTCACTGATTTAATAATTGGAAATCTCCCACCTGTTCTGAAGACTGACATGGCAATCTGTAGAGCAGTCTGGTTGAGATGGGTGGTGTGTCGGAAAGCACAGAAATTTTAGTTGATTTATCGGGTCAGCCGTGTCCTGGGATCTTGTGGGTGTAGTGCTGCTGCATCCGACGGCTTCGGGGAGTAGCACGTTATCTTGCTCTGCCGGTGGTGACAGATGACATTGTCACCATCATCGCAATCCCTTCTCTCTCGTCTAAGCGATGACCCTCTAAAAATTGTATTTGTAGTTGCCGTCGTCAAATAATATTCAACTCCCCAATCTCTCGCCACCGAACACACACTACACTCAATGTCATACTCTTGTTAACACTCCAAGTGCTCTTATCGTATCGAACTTTTAATTAAAAGATAGCAGGAATTTTAAATTCTAATCGCTGCAAGTTACATATAAACCTTTTCATTGAATACCACATTTACTTTTAGTTATGAGACCCTTTTAACGGCGAATTCGCCACGTGCTCACAGTTACCGGAAGTAATTGTATAATTTAATTTACATCAGAAAGTATTACACCAAAACTGACTTTACACTCTTGGATCACACACACATACACAAGTATAACATAAATACCCATCATTAAATTAATGTCGAACAAAATAATTACTAACCTGAAACGCCTTTACTTGATTACACAGCCATAATAGGTACAACGTTACGTATACGACAAGTGACTCACCCTGGACCTTCAGATGAGTTTGGCTCGGAAGATGAAAACGAAATGAGAGCGGGTAACGTATTTCGTTAACCGAAGAAGGTATGCAAAGCAATCAGTTAGAAATTGCCAATGATGACGGATCAGCTGACGGGGTGGCCGGCTAAATTGCGTCGCCATTCAAGGTCGCGGCAGGCGGTTTTACTAGATAACATTGTCGCTGACCGCCACGGCCTAGCGATCAAGGCCGCCCAATCTCAAGTGGCAGCAATTCAAATTTAAAACCTGCCGGGAAACTCCTAGTCCCGGCACAGTACACTAAAAACTCGTTTACCCGAATCGAGTTTATCCGAAAATCCGGTTTATCCGAAACAATTTTTAGTAAATTTTAAAAATACACAGAAGCATTTTCCTGTTGGTATAATTTACATTTAATAGCATAGACAAGCGATTTCATGTGATACAAAGTAGAAAGCTTAGGCAAAAAAGTATGACTGATTACTGTACAAACAAGCAATAAGACTATTCCAATACTGTAGAAACTATAATTTACAGTGCGGTGCCGTTTTATATTTTATTGTGTCATATTGGCTGTAAGTAACTTTTAAATTATTATTATTAAATAAAGTTACTGTACTTATATAACTATTACTATTTAAATAGAATTTTCGGTTTATCCGAAATTTCCTTTATCCGATGCGGTCTTGATGCGGTCCCATCAAATTCGGATAAACGAGTTTTTAGTGTAGTGATAGTAGTAAAAATAGATTAACGTAATAGTAGCAGTACGTGTAACAGTAATAGTAGTAAGTAATTAACGTACGAAAAACTCTGTTCTTTGTTTCATAACAGCTGGTATAAGAGTAATTTTCGAACCGTACAGCTTGTTAAGTCCAACGTATGAGTGTGTTTGCTTTGTTCTGGAACAGGAATATTACGTTACAACCCTCAAGGTACTTTGTACCTATTCAGGATTATACGTGATCACACACACACACACACACACACACACACACACACACACACACACACACACACACACACACACACACACACACACACACACACACACGCACACACACACACACACACACACACACACACACACACACACATTTTCTCATTCACTGACTATGCCTTTTTCTGTCTACGTTTCCTCCTGTTTCCTGCTGCACACACGTTTTCTCTGTGCGGAGAAACAGTTAGATTTTTAGTATTTTATGTTCTTCTTAATTTCTTCCTCCTGATTTCATAGTCGTTATTGTTACGACGGTCACATGTATCGTCATGTTTAAACAGTAGAATCAAACTAACGACCATCAGATATATATTTGATTACACTTTAATTACAGTTAAAATAAAAAAACACGGCTATTCACCAATTCTTTAAATTTGTGACTGTCATGCCATTTGGACTCGGTAATACACTAGCCAAGTTTGAAAATCTAGAGACCTTGTTTACATAGACGACGCCTGGTAAATCTTTTAAGATTGTTTGGAAATGCTTAAGGGTTTTCAAGGATGAGACTGCTGAAGAATACTCTTTTTCAGAAGAAAGTACTAAAGTTTGGCTCTTTGGTCTCTGCAGCTAATGTTACTAGATTCTGCATGACGGGGCACGATTTGGTCAAACAGTTACCATGTCCATTACTTCTACTTGGGAACTCCAGCACCCGCAGACCTACTAGGAGTTGTCAAAGGTTTAAGAACTGAACATATATCGTCAAACAACGCGCTTGTCTTTTTGAACACAATCGAGAGCAAACATTTTAATTTTGGAAGTAGCACTTTTTTATCTGTAGCCCAATTCTTGCTCTGCGTCTGTCGTGGAAAGTGTCCGGGACCTTCATGGGACCGACCACTTCCCAGTCCTCATAACAACGAAAAAGCATAAGAGCGTTATGTGCATGCTGAAAAAATAGCGCATGGATGGAGCTGGATGGATATGCTTCAAGGCTGCTGTACTACCTACAGATGTGAGTGGAAACGTACAGGAAGATGTACACAGTTTTACAACTGCGATCACTTCAATAGCTACGGATCATATCCTGAACACTAGTACCGTGGTGGAACACCGTTGCGAGAGACGCTATACGAGATAATCGACGAGGCTTAAACAAGTACAAACGAATGACGACCGAAGACAATTACATCACTTTTAAGCGACTTTGAATGTCGCTTATAGAAAAATACTCGCTGCTGAAAGTTGAAGCTGGAAATACTACGTCTCAACCATAACACGATCGACCTCAGTGAGTGAAGTATGGAAGAGGATCAGAGCAATCGCTCGCACGTCAGTGTTTAGAGTACGATATGAATTGATTTTCGACAGCTTGGTTGCGAGCTATGCCGAGGTCAGTAGTACAGGAAGTTATCCTTTCAATTTTCTCACAAGAAAAGATGAAATTGAACAAGATTTTGACTTCTCCACTGAAGGCAACTTTCAACGTTCTTTTCACGATGAGGGAATTACAGTCTGCTCTCCGCGCTGCCGGCGATACGGAAACGAAACCGCACGATATTCCTTACAACGTTATACGTAACTGACGGGTGTAGCTATTGCTACACTACTGGAAGTTTACAACGCCACAGAAAAGCAAGAGGACTACGCTAAATGATGGAAAGAAACGATCGTTATCCCGCTTCTGAAGACCGGAAAGGATGTGCGTAAAGCAGAGAACTATCATCTAGTATGGTTGACGACTGTTTAGGAAAATTATTGGAGAGCATGTTTAACAAACGGTTCACCTGGTGTCTTGAAAATTACGGTCTTCTGACCGCACATTAACTTCTGTACCGAAACCACCATTTAACTATTGATCAGTACTGGTGTATTAATAGAACGCAGTTCAAAACAGTTCAATCAAATGGAAACACATAGTTGCTGTATTTTTTGATTTGGAAAAAGTATTAAATAAAACTGGAAGATACAACATAATGAAAAGTTACAAGACTGGTTATTTAGAGGTAAAATGAAAAGTTTATCTCCAGCTTCCTCAGGGAGAGAACTAACTTTCCGGGTTCCGGTAGAACAATCACTGTCGGCCCCACACAAACTGGATAATAGAGTACCAGAAGGGTACCCTTCGAGCTGTAGGCTTTTTGCAATACCCATCACCGAGATCTTTGAAGGTTTAGGAACGTCAGTTGGGAAGTGTGTGTACGTTGACGATTATACGTAGTTTTACTCGGCTAAAGCAACGATAATGGTCATCACAATTCAAATTGCTATGGACAACTTGGTTGAAAATGCTAAAATCATTGGCTTTTCTTTCCACTTTCCACTTTCCACTACCGCTACTTTCCACTTTCATTGAGTAATTAGACTGAAGGTGAAAACCGAAAATCTAGGTCGAGCAGCACTCCTTGTCGACGTCATTGAGGTAAAGATATATAAGTTACTAAGCCCTCAAGCCCTCAAAACTTTAAAACGAAAGTAAATTAAATAAATTTTAACTTCATTTTTTCTACGTGCTTACATTTTGACACGAGAATATTGGATGATATGTAGCCTATACATTTATGCTGTTAAATTTATACAGCTACGTTTTATTGAAATAATATGAAACTAAATTAAATTGCTAACGTACAAAACCTATCTATCAAAATCTAAGGAACATCGATAAAAGTAAATAAAAATGATGATATGAGAAATCATTAATTAATTTAAAATACGTGTGTAATCTAAAATTTACTACATTATTAAAATATGTGACAGGAAATTTAAAAAAATAATATATGAACATTGTAACATAACAAATTATCACGCTAAACATTTAGCTTAATGCAACATAAATAAAGGAAAAAGTTCCATAGTGAGTGAGAAGAATAAATTGTTTTAAGGATTACACTAGAAACTGCATATTAAGTCAATAAAATGTTAATAAAAATGAAAAATAACAAAGAAAACCATTGATTAAAATAACTTACTATGTAAAAACCAGTTAAACCAGCAGTATACCCAGTAGATTGGGGAAGCAGTACAAAAGGGAAGGACCATAAAAAAGGAAATAAAAGGATGAAACCATATTAATAAGGAAGAATAATAATAAGGTCAAGATGCAGAGAAACCACAAGACCAGAAACTACTAATGTGATATTAAGAAGAGGGACAAAATATATGAAGATTCCCACGAAGAGACCAGAACCAGGAAGAGATATTCCAAAAAATGATAGTCATGTAATACATACCATGAAACAAAATTAAAACTGATATATGTAGACCCAGAACAAGTTACAAGATACAATCCCAGAAAACCAAATTGTATACTAGTTGTAAGAATAATATGTCAAAAAACTATTAAAACAGACTACTATTAGTGTAGCCAAAATAAAGGACACCTTATAATAAAGTGTGATATAAAAAATATATTAAAACAGACTACCATTAGTGTAGGAAATACTGGATAAAAACGAAAGAGACAGTCTAATGACTGAGTGTAATTTAGATAATAAAAGTGTTTTAGTGTTTAGGCATAATAACAATATGATAGGTATAAGATGTTTTTTATTTTATTGTATGAACAAATTAAGTATAGGGAACACAAAAGACAGTCAATAACTGCAAGTGTCAGTAGTTATAAGATGTTTTTATTTTATTGTATGAACAATTTAGGTATAGGTAACACAAGAGACGGTTAATCACTGAAAGTGTCAGTAGTTATAAGATGTTTTTATTTTAATGTATTATCAAAATAGTTAGAGTAATTCAAAGAGACAGTGAATAACTGAAATTGTTACTAAGAATAAGATATTTTAATAGAATAAGGTTGTGATAAAATGAAACATAAAAACAAAGGACAGCCAAAGACTGATAATAATATGTTCTCATTATAATTCTAAGTATAGAGAAAATTAGGCATGATTCGAACCGATCACAAATCAATATCATTTCTGAGAAGATGCAAGTTAAGCCATGGTAGATTGACCAGATGGGTACTCGCCCTGCAGGAATACGATATACAATGGGAGTATGTTCCTGGAAGTAAAAATGTAGTAGCCGACGTATTGTCGAGAGTGAATCTGGAAGAACAAACGTTCGAAGGCGAAAAGGAGAGCATCTTGAAAATCTATAATATTATTAAGGACAGATCCGATTTAGAGAAGATAGTGCAGGACATCAGCAAACACCAGCAGTCCGATCCGAAGTTAAACCATATTAAACTTCGTCTCTCCAACCAAGATGACACAATAACCAAATTTTATTGTATACATAATGGAATTTTATTCATCAAGACATCCCTTGATGAAGAGATATGGAAGATCATGATCCCTACTACAATTGAAAAGGATATCATCCTGGACTATCATCTACGATACGGTCACATGGGAGCCATGAAGGTGATCAAGGCAATTGAAGAGAATTGTCATATAAAAAGTATCAATAGAAAAACGAGAAACTACCTCAAAACCTGTCTGATAGTCAATTGTTGAAAACCAACAATGAGAGAAAGGAGGGTATGATGATACCAATTACCTCACAAGCCAAACTGGAAAAGGTCTTTCTGGACATATGTGGTCCATTTCCCCGCAGTGGCGGACGCCATCGATACAAATATATTATTATTATGATGGATCATTTTACAAAATTCACAAAACTATACCCTGTGAACAGAGCCACCACTCTGAAGACTCTAGGAATAATAACAAATCTTTACATTCCAGAGGTAGGAAGCCCGACATCCATAATCACAGACCATGGAACGCAATTTAAGGGTTGGAGGTGGAGAAACACTCTGAATACATTGGGCATTAAGACATACAAGACATCTGTCTACCACCCCAGCAGCAATCCAGCGGAGAGGGTACTGCGAGAAGTCGGAAGAATATTACGGACTTATTGTTATAACCAACAAAAGAAGTGGCAAGAATATTTATTAGCTACTGAAGAATTCCTTAATTTGTCATATCACCCCGTTATAGGTACCACGCCATACACGGCAATGTATGAAAAACCGCCTCCGAGAGAAATACAAGACATAATAGAGTTCCCCAGGAGTCAAGAATACAAATTCAATCGAATCAGATTCTACAATAAATTGGCAGAAGACCAGGAAAGGCGCAAGAACAAATATCAAAAGGCTGTTAAGAAAATAATAAGCTATGAAGTCGGAGAAAAGGTACTGCTAAAAAACAGGGAATTACCCAGTACTTTGGAAGGCATTACCAAAAAGTTGTTACTGCTGTATACCGGCCCATACCTGATTATTAAAAACAATAATAACAATACGTATGTACTAAAGGATATCATTTCAAATAAAGTAAAAGGAACTTATAATCAGTTATCCATTAAAAAATATTTGGAGGAGGAATAATAAAACTTCAAAATTCAAAAACATTAGTAAGTACAACTTACACAAAATATTTGAAAGACCATTATGAAGAAATTATGAACTTTGAGAAAGAAAAACTTCAAAATTCAAAAACATTAGTAAGTACAACTTACACAAAATATTTGAAAGACTATTATGAAGAAATTATGAACTTTGAGAAAGAAAAACTTCAAAATTCAAAAACATTAGTAAGTACAACTTACAACAAAACATTTGAAAGATTATTATGAATGAAAAAAAAAAAAAAGAATTTTGAACATAATAAATTTTAAAATTCAAAAATCAGTAAGTACAACTTACACCAAATATCTGAAAGACTATTATGAACGAAATAAGAATTTTGATGGAATAATAAAATTTCAAAATTCAAAAATCAGCAAGTACAACTTACAACAAAACATTTGAAAGATTATTATGAATGAAAAAAAAAAAAGAATTTTGAACATAATAAACTTCAAAATTCAAAAAGTTAGTAAGTACAACTTATACCAAATAATTTGAAAGATTATTATGAACGAAAAAAGAATTTGGATGGAAATAATAATTTTCCAAATTCAAAAACTTAGTAAGTACCACTGACACCAAACATTCAAAGACTATTATGAATGAGAAAAGAATTTTGATGAATAAAGATTTTCAAAATTCAAAACAATAATAAGTACAACTTACACCAAAATATTTGAAAAACAACTATGAATAAGAAAGAATGTAGTTGAATAAAAATATCTAAAATTAAAAAATATTAAGCTCATATCATTACTCATACAAATGATGAGAAATAACTGTGAAATATGAAAAAAGATTTTGTAAGAAAGAGATACAAAATTCTAAAGGAGAAAGGAAACCAGAATATCATATGACTTAATCGAAACAACTTAACCAAACTCACAAAGAAAATAATTTAATAAAAATGGAACAATGAAAAAGGACCAACTCAGTAAAGACCAAATAGTGAGACCAGAAACCAAAAAACCCTGATACTAATAATGATAATGTTGTTGCAATAACCACTGTTATAGTGAAAGTGATAAAGAATTAATTCATGTTACACCATGAGCAATAAAAATAACTCAATGGATACCAGATGGTAGAAAGAGTAAATATAAATACTACTTACTATGTAAACATGATGAATGTATATTATACCACATACCTAAACCACCTAATATGGAATAAGCTTTAAGAGAGAAGAAGAGTCAAGTGTATAAAAGTATTAATTAATATAACGTATTATGAAGTGAAGAATCTAAAGATGTTTATTTTAGTCAAAAATGACTACTTTTACTGTTTATTTATTTTATGACTGGATGTAGAAAATGCCATCAGTCTTATATTTTGAGCAGAGATGATAATACCTCTGGACTCAATTGAAGTGTTGGACAGCAGGGATTGAAACCAAAAGTGCCACTCTGAACTGTTCCAATTAATTTGTTAGGGAATGTTAGGGAGTAAACATACTGGTGAGGAAGCACCAAATAAGAAAGAATATAAAATGATAATGTTATACACAAGATTGAAGATCACTTATTAATGAAGAAAGAAACTAATGAAGGAGATACACATCATCTGAGAGGAAGCAACGGTGGGAAAAGAAGGTATATAAAGTGAAAACATGTAATCACGAAGAAAATGTAAATACAAAAGAATTAGTAGTAATTATTTCATCCATACTAAGAGTATGATCTGAACTAATCACTTTTACAGGAGAGCATATGTAACATAACAAATTATCACGCTAAACATTTAGCCTAATGCAACATAAATAAAGGAAAAAGTTCCATAGTGAGTGAGAAGAATAAATTGTTTTAAGGATTACACTAGAAACTGTATATTAAGTCAATGAAATGTTAATAAAAATGAAAAATAACAAAGAAAACCATTGATTAAAATAACTTACAATGTAAAAACCAGTTAAACCAGCAGTATACCCAGTAGATTGGGGAAGCAGTACAAAAGGGAAGGACCATAAAAAAGGAAATAAAAGGATAAAACCATATTAATAAGGAAGAATAATAATAAGGTCAAGATGCAGAGAAACCACAAGACCAGAAACTACTAATGTGATATTAAGAAGAGGGACAAAATATATGAAGATTCCCACGAAGAGACCAGAACCAGGAAGAGATATTCCAAAAAATGATAGTCATGTAATACATACCATGAAACAAAATTAAAACTGATATATGTAGACCCAGAACAAGTTACAAGATACAATCCCAGAAAACCAAATTGTATACTAGTTGTAAGAATAATATGTCAAAAAACTGTTAAAACAGACTACTATTAGTGTAGCCAAAATAAAGGACACCTTATAATAAAGTGTGATATAAAAAATATATTAAAACAGACTACCATTAGTGTAGGAAATACTGGATAAAAACGAAAGAGACAGTCTAATGACTGAGTGTAATTTAGATAATAAAAGTGTTTTAGTGTTTAGGCATAATAACAATATGATAGGTATAAGATGTTTTTTATTTTATTGTATGAACAAATTAAGTATAGGGAACACAAAAGACAGTCAATAACTGCAAGTGTCAGTAGTTATAAGATGTTTTTATTTTATTGTATGAACAATTTAGGTATAGGTAACACAAGAGACAGTTAATCACTGAAAGTGTCAGTAGTTATAAGATGTTTTTATTTTAAAGTATTATCAAAATAGAGTAATTCAAAGAGACAGTGAATAACTGAAATTGTTACTAAGAATAAGATATTTTAATAGAATAAGGTTGTGATAAAATGAAACATAAAAACAAAGGACAGCCAAAGACTGATAATAACATGTTCTCATTATAATTCTAAGTATAGAGAAAATTAGGCATAAGATGTTTATGTTATGGTTCAATGATGTTATTATTATAAAGAAAGTTTAGTAGATACAAGATATTTCATTGTATTTTAAAATCATGTCATTTAATTTTCCATTGTGTAAGGCCGAGAGGCAAGTAGGACATAGAAATGTAATAATTTTATTCAAAACAGTAAACCATATATAATGTACAAACAGACCAGCTAAGACACCATTTTAGAAAACACAGACTGGCATATAAACCAAAAAATTATCTATCAGAGAATCAATCTATGTAATAGGAATAGAATTCAATATATACAATACAGAAATTGAAAATATAATTAATACAGATACAGTTAATAGCAAATAGAATGACAAAGGAAAGGAAATTAACTTCTTTTGGAAACAGTTAATAATAGGCCTATGATAGTAATCAAATCAGACTAAACAGTAAATTAATCAATATTGAAATGTTTTAACAACCAAATTATTAACAACAAAGTAGTCACGGAGTTATTAAGTATATTCCATGGAAATATTATAAGAAAAAACAAATAAAAACCATTAAAACACTGACTTTGTACAAAATATGAGGCATATAATCATTATATAAAATTGTAATTTTTGGGCTTAAGTGAGCTTAAAACAAACCCAGCTGTATATCAAAAGATGTAAAATTAACTAATCAATATTACTGAGTAGTTAGATTTATGTAAAATTAAGAAATATTTGAAATACAGTAAAAAATAAGAAAACTTATTATGTATATTTAGAGGGTGAACCAAGTCTTAGACAGATATTTTTATAGTTAAACAATATAAAGAGGTAAAAGACATAGCACAAATTACCCTAAAACGACGACGTTGCGTCTTTTAGTCTATTGTTAATCGTGAAACCGAATAGTTGGAAATGTGTTAGCAGAGTACTGAAAACAGAATAATTTGTATAAAACCAAGTGTGGTTATGCGGCGTGTAACGGAGATGATCTAAAAAGTGAAAATAACCTTAACTATCAATTTCTAACACTTCACAAATTTCCAAAACACATTTAACACCATAAAGCTCAACACAAGAAATCAACAGCCATTTTGAACAATTTTTGACCGAATTCACAGAACACCAATACACATATTTGAACACCGGACACAACACAAGAAATCCATCACGAAAGCGACATCGCAGAAGACGAGAGGACACTCTACACTACATTCCTGGACCAACACCACTTCGCAGAAAAGGGAATATCATTTTATTTCTGCGGGAGAAGCTCAGCCAATTCCAACAGCATCGCAGTTAAAATCGAGGAGACGTCGGCCATACTTGTTTTACTCACCAGCACGGTGCAATGCCTGCTTGAAGGGAATGACGTCATTTCTTCAACTTGGTTCGAAATTCATTTTTTTATAATTGACAATTGCAATAATAATTTTGTTCTATTTCAGCTATTACCATTTAGTTTAAGAATACCTGTTAAGAATGTATCTTGTTCCTTGCCCTCTGACCATTTCGACTCGTTAAAAGAACCACAAATTTAACCTTGTAAAAATATATTTGTTGATTTTTTCGCTACCGACTGGAGCAAATATTAGCGAATGCCTGGGACATGCGCAGTTTGACTGGCGCATAATTTTGAATGTTAATAAACGCAAATCATTACTCAGTTACCAGAATTGTTTTTATTTCTATAATTAAGGTTACTATTATTTTTTTTTAAATAAAAAATAATTTACAGTGAGAGAATAGATATATAAGGAAATTACACACTCAATTAATTAATTAATTATTAATAATTAATTTAAATAATTAAATCAAAACTCAATACAAAAAAAAGAAAAAATATTTTCACAATTTATAAAATTTGATTTATTTGTTATTTATCAATCAATCACACCTAGTTATAACATATTTATATTAAATCTATTCTTTGTATTTGGTGAATCCAAAGTGGAGCTGTATCATCGGTGAGTTCAATACCGAGATCCAGACAACATACACAATTCTTATCATCAATATTTTTATATTTTATTTATTATTATATTTGAAAATATATTACAAATTGACTAGCCTAAACTGTGGGGCTTACAGTCAGGGCAAATCTACACATAACACATAATATATCTTTTTATTTTTATATTTTTATATTTGTAACTTATATTACAACATACACGTGGGTTTTGGTACGAGGAATTCTACACGCAACAATGACACGGCGGCAAACTATATGGGACAGGAATTTAATTTTATTAACATATGTAAGGTAGACCACACATTATTACTGGTCGAAAACTGTGATTATTAAATTATGAACGACGGCTAGTGTTAGTAATAATGAATGAATCTATACATTGACAAAACCGTAACCGGTACACATTTGTTTAAAAAGTCTATAATTTTAATTAGCTTTATAACGTTTTTAAAAAGTCGCAAAATATGTGTATTTAAAGTGTAATTGCACCCTATTTATGGAAAATTATTCACTATATTGTATCTGCACACTATAACCCATTGTATATACTGTGGAGTTTATTTTACTAAAGCAATTATATAACCATTGTTATTTTAATTTAGTTTCGTTTAGTAGATGTAAGTATTCACTAATAATTTGTACTCGCTTACGGCTTTTTCTTAAACCTGTTTGTAATATCGACTATTGTTTAATTAAAACTCTGTGGCCTATCAACAAAGAAGACACTTGTTAGTGGTATATATTGTAACACGACTTGGAACTTTTAATGTGACTCGCATTTAGCAATAGAGACATTGCAGCAGCCGAATGTATATTGTGAAGTATCACGGAATTTAAAAAAAAGTGTTGATAAATGATTTTAGTATTAATAAAAAAAGGAGCTTTGGATTGCATATTATAAATTTCAAGATGCACGTGAACGGGAGAAAAATTAAACTTTTAATTGTGCCGATAGAGAAATAATGAAATAAGTTTAATGAAGTAATTTAACTATATGAAAAGTAGACAATAGGAAGAATACTAAATATACAACAGAGAATATACAAGAAAAACGGATATGAAAAATATAAAAAGAATGAGTAGGCGTTAGGAAGGGAAATTAACAGAGGCGGCGAGACGCGAAGGAAGATATGAAAAAATATGAACGTTTGCACAAAACAAAATAATATGGAGGAGATTCTAGCAAGAAACACTACGGTGAAAAAATATAACCCTATTTTGCATGAACGCAATAGGGTAAAAGGGTTTTGCCCTTTGGTAATTTGAAACGTAATAGATGGATTCGTGTACAGCATAACACGTTAAACAAATATCAACGAGACATGAGTTTCATATCACAAATGCAAAAGGGTTCGAAATTAACTAAACAAATAAAAATAAATTGGTAAGAAAATATTATAGTGGATTAGTAATGAATAGTAAACCTCGTATCAGTACTTATTAATAGATTAGTAACTTCTTAAACACAAAGGAAAAACGCTGTACGTTGCGTTAATGAAGAAAAAACGAAGATCCTTTGCAATTTTATTTAATGAAAGCTTATATCTCTTTTTATTCTTCTAAGTTTTTATTCCAAAAATAGTCAATAACGCTTATAATAATGACATTTAACAATTAACCGTAATGTTACTGACTTATATCTACTATACGTAAGGTTAAATATTTGGTATTCTATTCTTATTAAAGTTTCTAAGGATTATTAAAAATTTAAGAAAGTACCAATCATGTTGTCGTCTATGAGATAGTTGTTTTCACATAATATAAATTCTTATTAAATAAAATAAATATTAATGTAAAAAGGTTTTTTTAAATATAAACGATTGTAATATTTTCCTTCTTATAACAATTCTAAAGCTTTTGTATAATAATACTCTATTATTATTAATTTTATTTATTTAGTACAGAAGGAAAACTAGAAATACTATTAGTATTACTAAATACATACGTAGTATACACAGAGTATATCACATACTGTTTGCTTGTTTCTGTACCTACCTACCCTGATAAACGTTTGCATAAACGTTTTTTCTAATTTTTATTAAGGTTATAAATCATAGCTCTACATAGCCACACGCATAAGCCTACATTCATGCAACCACAGTTCTTAATTACTATTTGTTTCTGAAGTATCTCTTCCTGTAATCAATTGATAAAACCTTGATAGAACTGATTAGGGTCGATTAAGGTTGTCAGCAGTCAGCAGTTGTCAGTAAGATTGTCAGCAACAATGGATAGTTTTAATTACATTAGAATAAGTACTATCGAAAACGATTTAATATAGGCTTACAGTAGTTTTGTACTTCATATGCTGCTCGACTTATATATTTAAAATTTTCAGTACAGGAATATTCTCATAATCTCTTTTATTGTTTCAAATTTGATGTAGAATATTTAAACAACTCCCCCATGGAACAGTAAGATTATTCCGTACTTCATATTTTCAAGCTTTTACTTTAAATGATCATTGAATCACACACACACACACGCACACACACACACACACACACACACACACACACAGTATTGGTTTATGTTTGTCAGATTACGTGTTTAATTACAGTACATTATTGATGAAAATTTGTACTGGATGAATAGAACAGGATCAGAGTATATTTAAGTAAGAAGAAACAATTCACCAATTTAATAACCCGTTGAGTAAGTGAATAGGACATCCTATTGGAATATACTTGATATAGACAGTATTAAAATTTAAAAATACGGCTTTTTCATGGCCTTGTTAAAATTTGATATCTAAAAGTATTTAACGAACAGACAACATTCTAAGATTGTAAATTCTTTATCCTAAACCTGGAAAAGATTTAACAGAAGTAGAATATTATACAACAGATGTGGAATTTTATAATTCTATATTTTTATAAATTTAAATAATTCTACGTAACTTAATTGCACCTACTGAAATATTTGTTATAATCAAAAATTGTAAATTGAGGGTATTTTAGTAATATTGCTATTAATATTGTAAAATAGAATGTTCCTTTAATGATTAAAATGCCACCCCGTCTTTATGTAGGTACTTATGGATTTCTTTTGGAATTCAGAAGTGGCAAAAAAACGGCTGCATTACAGTAATAAAAGGTCCACAACACGTATTTACCGTGAAAATATGAATGCTGTGAAGGGTAGTTTGGTTGCTCTATTTAACAAAGCCTCTCAAAAAATTGCAAGGTTTCTCTGTACGTTGTAGACTGCGTTTCATTCCTAGCCAACTATAGAAAAATTGCCATGTAAATGTGAACCTGAACGAACTATTATTACAGTAACATATTTGTAATTACAAATGTATTCTGACCTAACTTGACAGAATACAAAGCAAACATGTTTACTCGTTTTGTGCGTTATTATGTTGCTCGACGGCCCTGAAATCTACACTGTAAACTCTTTCATTATACTCAATTACTTTAAGGCAGCTTCAGAACTAATAAAGAGGTTACAGAAACATTGGTTGGCTTATGATTTTTCAAAAGTAAAATTTAGTCGGTCAACGTTCTATGACGTATACTTACATATACTGTTTTAAACGTTATAATTTGGACGGGACGTCTTGTGATATAATTATTGTAAGGTCAAAATTAAGACAATGTATGTTGCAATTATTATACAATATCAGGGTGACCGAGCTTCGCTCGGTTTTCACACTTCGGTTTTCACTACATTCGCGAAATGTAATGCTCCACAGTGAATGCAAGCAACATTAAAAGGTTGTAAGCTGTAATAAGAAGTATCCGCATTCGTGGCTGCTTTGTAGGTACTTAGCCCGTTTAGTCGAAGAGCTTGTTGACGTCTAGAATTTCTACGGCGTTCTTCTTCCAATCGCTGCTGCCGGCGATCATCAGTTTCATTTGCTCGTCTTTGAGCTGCTAGTTCTCGCATGTCTTGGAACCGCTGAGTTCTTTGTTGTTCTGGTTCTCCTGCTCGTCTTTGAGCTGCTAGTTCGCGCATGTCTTGGAGCCGCTGAGTTCTTTGTTGTTCTGGTTCTCCTGCTCGTCTTTGAAGTGCACGTTCGCGCATCTGATCTAAGCGTCGTTGACGATCCTCAGCAGGTTCAACATTTCGTTTTCTTCTTTTAAGATCGTTAGTCTCCTGAGATTGAGAATCGATGAGATAATTAATGATCCCAACTAATCTATTGATACATGTCGTCTTTGCTTTCCGGCCCGGTCTTACAGAAGTGGGAAAATTTTCTTCGTTCGAAGGTCCAAAGATCCTTGAGGTACCAGGAACAGGGTTATCAGCCGAACTGGTCACATGTTCCATTTGCTCCTGACGTTCATCTTCTGGCTGTTCCTGTGGTCGCTGGTTAAAGTTAAAAGTTCGTATTTTTGGAGGACGTCCCTTGGTAGGCATCTCAGACAGTCACAAAGAAGCAAAAGCAACAGTATATGAAAATAAAAATAAATAAATAATTAATAATAAGTAATTCACCCTGATATTTAACACTTACCTCAGAGAATGCAAAAAACACAACAGCGTATAGAGAACACTTAATAGTTTAGATTATGTATATACCTCAGAGAATGCAAAAAACACAACAGCGTATAGAGAACACTTAATAGTTTAGATTATGTATATCAGATAGATTGTACAAAAATCGTTGCGCAGAAACCCACAATTGTATGTCTCAACTCTTAGTTTGTTTATTTACAGTCATAGCAACATCTGTTTATATTATTTATAAACATCGATACTGCGCCGTTTAGGCCGCAGGTTAAAGACCTATAAAGACCCTACGTTATCGTTAGAGCCGTTTCCGAGAAAAAAGGACATACATAGATTAGATTGTATGTCTCAACTCTTAGTTTGTTTATTTACATTCATAACAACAGCTATTTATATTTATTTATGAACATCGATACTGGGATTGTATGTCTCAACTCTTAGTTTGTTTACTTACATTCATTGCAACAGCTATTTTATATTATTTATAAACATCGATAAGATCTATTCTTTATGAACAGAATTAAAATTAACGTTTTAATTTCAAATAAAAAATATTTTTTTAAAATATTTGTTGCTGGGTGACAGAGTTATAACAATAGCAATTGTTGTGTGAATATTTAAACCTACATGAATTAAAATGTATACTTAAAAGACCCTACGGTTTAGGCCTTAGGCGATTTTTGCGGAAAATGAGACCTAGCCCAATCGATTTTTAGTGTCCAAATACGCTTAAGTACCAAATTTCGAGAAAATCGTTAGAGCCGTTTCCGAGAAAAAAAGGACATACATACATACAAAGATTGCTCGCTTAATAGTATAAGATATAAAGCTAATTATTTATAAATAACAAAGATAAAGTAAAATAACAATTGTGAAAAGATGTTTCCATGGATACAGTACAAATTAAAAAAAAATTAACTTCAGTCCTCTTCTAAAGTTTAAACGGGAAAGCTTTCTTCGAACATGGTACAGTAAAAGTAGAGGTAGACTTGACCGGTCTCCGTTTGAGCTCTCACATCATTATACTATTCATCTACTCTTTACTGCACATTCCAGTCAACTTCATACGACCATTTGTACGCCGTAATTAGTGTTGCACACGTTAGCAACTTTCGTACTTCAGTTCTTTTAACAGTAAGTCCACTCCACCGAAATTATGGTTTATTTATGTCTACGTTTTACTACAAACTGTGCCTTGTGGAATTTTAGACCACCAATATGTCTATATGTCCGCTTAATGTCTGTTTTCCGTAGTTATAAAGTAAACTAGATTACTGACTGGTATTCAATCCGCAACGGTAGGCCTATCGATATTTCCAAATTAGTGCTATGTAGACGTTATTCTTATCTAAAAGCAAGGTCAGTTTCAGTACACTTTAATAAAACAGTGTATACTAAGAAAAAATTATGTCCAACATTAAAAATATATTGGAATTTTCAGACACGATATCGATTGCAATTAAGCTGCAAGAGAGAACAAAGAAGAACATTTTGATCGGACGTAGTGTGTATTATAAATGGTTGCACCAATTATTCGCTTAAAAAGAAATAAAAATTGTAGCAGCATAGAGAATAAGTTATTTCTCATTCTCGCTCTCTCTCTTCATATCTCTCGTACCCTTGAACTCTTTCTCTTCTCCTCTCTCTCGCTCCCATTCCTCTTATCTCTTATAAATAATTAGTCTAAAGTGGGGATTAATGTAACTGGTAATTTAGCTGGTTATAATTAATTTCCAGTGCATAAAACTTGTGCTTTCGTTAGAACTTTCAGAAGTAATAAAAACGGATCTTGTAAAGTTAGTTAAAATAGATGTGACCACACTGTACAATTCTACTTTTTTGAAAAACGTGTTAAATTGGCGTTACATAAACTGTACATATGATGTAATGTCTGATATTTTTTATTGCTTACGGCAACTTATCTCTCAGGCTTACGTGACTCTTGTTTAGAAATACCAGTACTTAGCAACTATATTGTTGAAGGAAATTTATAACAGCCTGCTGTTGTCTGTTGCTGGAACCATAAACGTAAAATTTTGTCTAACGAGCATTTTAATATTAACCAATATTTATATATTATACTGATTATATTTACTTTTAAACTTATAATTTCTGCTTCTTGCCTAAATAAAGCTTATTATTATTTTACTGCTGTATTTTGTTTGGAACGTTTACTCTGTGTAAAGGAGACAGTTTTCACGCCTGTTCTGGTGATGGTGTGTGGAACCACTCGCGTCTGAAGAGAGCAACTTCTCGACAGGTAAGCGTAGTATAATTATAATTTAAGTTAACACTGGTTGCCGGCTTTACTTTGTGTAATACTTTGTGTTATTTTTAAGGTTATTTATACCTTTTTAATATACAGTAGTTTGAACTAATTTGTTTTTTGTATAAACTCAACCAAAGACGATCGCATATTGTGAATAGATTCCGTTTATTAATTGTTAACAATAGAGGTTATGTAAAATAGTATGGTTAAAAATAACACTATTTTATCGACTCTTACATTTAATGTTTATTGCAAGAATTAGTAATATTCTAAACCTGTGCTTGAAAGGGATATCATCGTGTGATATGGCGATCGGTGCTTTGAAATCATGTAGAAATTATAATATCTAATATATGTTTAATGCGATACGCTATTTGTACAAAATTATTCAATTATAAATAGGCCTCTGTTTACGTGTGTTCGTGTATGTGTGTGTTTACGAATACATATATAGGTACAATCCTGACTGGATGAAGTACAAAATCCCTCTAGGGGTGTAACATAATTTCCCTCTTCCAATACAAAGAAAACACGCTGATACAGTACACTAAACAAGCCATGCTCTTCATAAATTGCTCTTATATAAGCTTTCAGTAGAGGGTTACATTCTAAATACAATATAATTACCAAGTTCAACGTTGTAACGTCTCGGATAATACCCAGCAGGTACTACTACGCTAAAGGATTACCACAACCTACTATGTCTATCTGTTAAACTAGCATAATCAATACTGTAACATACAGTACAGTTTAAAATTTGTTTGGTAGTTACTACGTTAAATGAACACGTTTTATAAGTTTTACACATGGTGGATATGTTGTTAGTATCTATCGATTTGCTGTGGTGTCGCTGTCATTCCGTCTTTTCCTTTACTCTTGTTTTATGGTTTTACTTTGTTATTTTTTCCGCACAGCAAGGAGTGCTGCAGATTGGTCTGCCCGTTTTGTAATATGTTGTAAAATTGGTACTCCTGTGTACGGATAGATGTCGGGAGTTACCTTTAATAGGAATAACTTGTTCACACGGTTTTAGTTGACCAAATTACGTGATCTAGTAAACGTCATGCATTTACTAATGTACATATACTTAAAATTAATAACATTTCAAAACCATAGAAGTGATCAACAAAAAACGCACAACGTTGGTTGCCGTTAATCAAAGCCCGACAAATTTGAAAACTAACCAAATTTTTTTATTTTAAAAAACTACACCCCCGTCAATACGGTAACAGCTGCTAGGGATGATCTCAGAGAAATCTTTACCGAGCGTCTCATTTCAGATTTGCTATTTCAGAGTACCCAACAATGAATACAGACTTAATCAAAATAAACAAAATTTGTTTCACGTTGCAAATAAATACCGTGAACGGTTCAAATATCCGCAACCATAAAATTCTCACAATTTGTTTAAATTCGCCTGTCATCAATACAAATCAAGGACACCTCCTCGATAAGGTGTTACACTCTCTAAGAAGGAGTCTCCGGAGAGCATGTTGAAAAACAAGTTTTATACACCTACAAAGTGAGTGCTTAAGCAGATTTTCTTATAAGATAGAAAGTTTGAGAAATGCAGGTAAGGAATCGAGAATTCTATACTCTTCGACGGTATTAGCAAATATGTACGATGCGCAGAGCGTTGATGTTAAATGTATGGTTTTCGTATGAAAGATATATTTATTTATTAGAATTTGCCAATGAATAGGTTAACCTTTTTCTTAACGTTGCACAGTTCGATAGCTTTTTGGACAAACAATGTCACAGTGACCGTTTAACGATAATGTGTGCGACTTCTGCTAGTGGTATATTAGGTACTTTTCTTGGAGGATGATTATAAATATCCTATTGTTTCATATACGCTATTTCAGGGTCCCCGTCAATGAATACATACTTAAACTAAACATACAATTTACTAATTCCTTACTTTTACAAAATTCCTGAGAGTGAACGCTTTAAATCATGTAAAGAACACTTTAACCTCAAGAGATAATTTTATTTCCATTAACAGAATAAAATGTCCGGAAAGTATTCATATTTTTCTTTGCAGAAATGAAATGCAAATTCATAACTTTACATTATATTGTGTAGTTAAAAAGAAGATTTCATGTGTTTTCAAAATTAAAATTGTATTTTATCTAAAAACTACACAATGTCTATAAATCGCTTACTAGGGCAAACTTTTGTCAATTACAAAAAAGAAAGAACAAATTTTGTTAATTTGACCATGATAGCAAATTTCTTATGTGCTTAAAAATTTAGATCAAACGTTTTGTAAATACAATAGACTGTAATATCCTATACACGTGGAAATGTTCACCTAACGCTGACACGTGTTGTGTACAGACCTGACGGAAGTCACAAGCCACGTGTGCAGTAATTTACACTTACGTAGTTACTGAGTTTATCAAGTTTACAAAGGACTGTGATGCGTTTGCTATTGGTTTTGCATACAGTTCTTTTAAACAGAAGGCTCTACAACCACGTGTTGACGGATGTCAAGCTACAGTATTCTGTACCGATCAGGGAATTACGAAAAATTATTTCAAAAATTGTATTTTCTACTTATGGCTGAATACAGTAAACAAACGTAACATAAAGAAATCGGTATGACAGTTTTTAAACGTTTAGAAACTGTTTATATTTCTACCTGTTCAAGCTTACAGGATTAAAATTCTTGACGTCGATTCTACTTCCATGCAAAGTTATTCATTTTTTAATGAACTATGGTAATAAAATAAACTCTTTTTACAATTCAAGGTGTACAACTTTACAATACACTCAACAGTCACTCACTAAGCTCTACAGTTTCTTCGGAATCAAAGAATCATTGTTCATTGTATTCGCTTCACTGTAAAGTCTTCTAAAGCCAATATAAAGACTAACGAAGTATTTTGATAAAACGTTAAAGAAAAATCTTATATGCTTCCTTCACTTTACAACATAAATAGTTTTTTACGTATACGTATAATTACTATTTTAGTTTTAATATAGTAAATATAGTCCATATTATGTCATATTACGTGTAAAATAAAATTGGCTTCTCTATTATGTTTGCATCCTTAGAAATCAGTAATTTAAATTGATGTGTTTAATTTTTCTGTAACATATAAGACGACTTATATTATTAACTTCTATAATAATATTCTCTAGATACGTAACGTGTTAAGAAGACAGTTTAAGGAAATATGAGGACTTCTGAGGTAGAAACATAATAAGCAATCGCAAAACTCGATAATACAACGACCTTACACCTCATGTGAAAATTCACTTTCACATGACAATATGTTTTTTAATGGGCTTGTCATAAGGCAAACTGATAATCAGGAATGCAGCTTACGACGCATGTGTGGATCGCATGATCAATTCATCGATCATTTTTGTGAAGAAGTATCAATTTTGTTATGACGATCGCACGGATAGTCGTCTCTCTAACAGTGGAATAAATAACAAGAGCAGAGAAATCGTTAGTTACAACTCAATATCAGTTTTAACATAAAACACCCACTATTGTAAAGAACAATTAGCACTAATTAGAACAATGTATCACATAATTAGCACTGTTATAGTGAATAGTACAATTTATCAATTATTAATGCCGCACAGAATAATTTAGTGGCAACGTTTCACTATACCCATGTGAAAAACACATGCACCTAACAGCAACTCATTAGTAACTTAATAACAACTATTATTAATAACATTTCTTGTCACACGTATTCACAGTCTCATACTGACAGGCTCTGAAATGAGGATTTCCTACTTGTAGTTGTCAGGACATGCATATTTATTGCATGACCGTCTGTTCTTCAGTTGTTATTTTATCAACAATATTAGTAAAGTAATCAGAATTTTTTGTAATTCTTCTGATAATTTAAAAATGATTTAATATTGAAGTTTACGTACAAGTAAATATGTTTGTTTAACTTGTCAGCGAGTTCTCCAGCTCAGAGAACATAGTAGTTAATATACAAAACACTAAAATATAAGTAAAGAGAAAACTTTAAAATAAACTACCAAAAACAAAATTTGCACTTAAGTAATGTAAATGCCGTGAAATCTTTACAATATACAAAGAAATATTTACAGTCAATTTTGTAGAAGTTATGTAAAGGAATATTTACAACTTACAGTTTCTAATGTGCAGCTTGGAGATCATACAAAATAAACACGTTACATAGATTAAAAATTGCATTAAAGTTTACGAATGGAAGTGACCAAAGTCAGAAGAGTGATAGCAGAGCGAGGTAACGAGTTGAAGGAAACACATCCTCCGTAAATCAGCAAGCATCGGCCGGCAACAGCACACACAATAGATCTCACTGCTTCCTCTTGCTATCGTTATCCTAGTAATCAAAACAGAAGACAGGAATGGTTACGAACCATCAACTTACTTATTTTATTTGTATTAACTTGTGCATTTACTTAGTTACTTCTACTTATAAAACTCACTGTAAAACTCATCATAATACTGTAGGCAAAATTTCCATATTACACTCATGGGAATATGATATTAACTGTAAGAAGATTTAATTAATAAATAATATTTTCAGATGAATAACACTGTTGTATGTCACAGTAATAATCATAATTTGAATTATGTGGGACGGTTTTGTGAAATGACAGAACAATTGGAAAAAATAAATAACTTAATAGAGGCTTTAAGCATATATTATTCTCATTGTTTTGCACCTCTCTTAGTTGTTATTATTCTCTTAGTAATTGTAAAAACAATTACTTCCATTTAAAAGCAAAATGTTAATTTACACGCGTTTGCTCAGAGAGAGAGAGAGAGAGAGAGAGAGAGAGAGAGAGAGAGAGAGAGAGAGAGAGAGAGAGAGAGGGAGCGAGAAGGGGATAGAGAATGTGTGTGTTGTAGAGAGCCCAAACGAGTTGACATGTATCTTTGTAAAAATGGATCAAATTAATTATTAAATAATCAACACGTTGTACAGCAAAATATTTTAAAATTGTTTTAAAATAATTAATGAACTTAAATGTGAGCATATACAAGCATTTTTTTACTTAATTCAGCTTTTATTTACTTATAAGTACTGTAGTATGCATAACTCTGTCTAATATTTATATTTTATTGGTATGCAACAATGTGTAATCGTGTAGCCTATCTATAGAAACATTAAAATGCACTGCGATTTCTAACTTTAAAAATATTTATTAATAAAATAGTTTTGTTTAAAACAAGATTATTTTGTAAACTATTTATTAAGATAATAATAAAACCATGTTTTGAAAAATGTATTGAAAATGGTGACACCACATTGCATTTGTAAATGTTGCAAATATACATGATTTTCGTAAGTACTTTAACCGTGGCCACACTCAGTAACAGTCATGAACTAATTTTAAAATTAATTAGACACAATACTAGACTTTTCTATAATGGCTTTACTTACACTTTTGTTATGACAATAATTTTTTATTTTTATCCTTTACTTGCTGGGTTCAATATATGTAAGGTATTTAATTAATGTAATATCTATAGTAATTAAATTATGTTTACTGTTTAAATTTTATATAAAACGACTTTTTTATGTTTTTAAGTTCTTTGATATTTCGTTGTGGATATTGCCATATTGGCATACTAAATAGAAATAATTGAAATCATAAGTTAAGGCCTATTATGCAATTATGTTACTACGATAAGATAATGGAAATTTTTTTAAATTCCAAAATAACAAAAACGGACTACTTATAAGTTTTATAATTTACACAATTAGAAATATGTCAAGTTTTATAAAACAGTGCTTTTAGTGCTATAAAACATTACCATACTAAGAATATACAAAATTGTAAAAATAAAGTTTTTACTTAATATTGTATAACTGGAAATAATTTAGCAATGCAAATAGTTAATTCAGAGCAAATGAGAAATGCTATTATACAATATAACGCTCCATACGTTTATTAATTATTAATGTGTACATATATTAATTAAGTTTAAAATTACATTTAAATTTCTGACTTTATAATTCATGTTAAAAAAATTCGAATGGTAATTATAATCTACTTAGCAATACACTTTTAACAGGCCTTAATAAAATTTCACGTTACTATTATACATACTACACTTGGCCTACGAGCATGTGCAAAGTAAGAGTTTATCAAGCTAATTTACCCAATGACAATATTAATATTTATAACATACTAATTATCAGCAACAGAATGTAACACTTACTTTAGTGTATCGACTCTTAAGAATTATCCCAGGGCGCCAGTAATAAATAAACACAATTTGAGTGTTATTAATTAAGTTTTTAATAACTAATTTGTATTTACGTAGATCATTACCTTTAATAAGTTTGCTACAAAATTTGTTTGTGCTTATTTCTTGGCTATGGATTCTTTGACTAATTGAGTCACCAAATATGAGTTACATACATTTAAATTTAATAGACAATAGTAAAATGAGTGTTCATTTTATTAGTTACTTGCATGTTGAATCCACTCTGCGCCGCGATGTAATCAATTCTGCACGTTCCAGGCGGGTCGTCCGAAGTTAATCGTTGAGCAGTTATCCTTGTTAGTTTTGCACTAATTTATACACTTGTTTCACAGGTATTAAACACCATTCACTTCAACAACGTAGTGATACTACACAGGTGCCGTATACTAATACACTTGTTGACATACACAGTATATTCTTATTTAAAGATAAGTGCGTCCAGCACCGGATTTATAACAAATACCGGCCGACTGTCCCGTACTGTGATATTTAACACATTAATTTTCGCGATGTATTTCGACATTCAACGATTGATGCTGTATTAAGTAAAACTTGGATATATTACTCGATTTTAACTTATCTTCTCTAATTTCTCCGAACGTTATTCTTGTAAACGATTATTAAATGTTTATAATATGTAGCTTTCACAATACTTAATATCGCGTTACCGTAACTGACTTTTTCGTTGCGATTGAAATATATTTATTTAAATTACCGACGAATTTCTTAACGCACTAGATACGAGTCTTTTAAGTGTAATATTTCAGTAGACTCCCTTAAATTCCTACCACTTCGTTTTTTATACATTGCTTAGAACTACCCTCACCAACTATCTACAAAATACACGCCGATTGGTCTGACATACCGCTAATTTCAAATTTACCCAGTCTGTCTAGTGAAAACGTCCCGCGTAAAAAATGACGCGTTCCGTTATTCGTCAGTTAATTGCACGTGTAGGCGTAGTGGGAAAACTTAGCGTCTATCTCGCTCTCATCTCTCTCTGTCTAATCTAACGGTTCCTTTGTTAAATGCACTTAACGTTTTACAATCTTAGGGCAGAATTCTGACACCCTTGAAAATAATACAATTTTATGACGGTTCGTCCGCTATGTGACTTTTTCATTTTTTTAGCCGTCTTACAGGCACCAACTCAAGGTCATATCTATGAACAACTACCGCTCCTTACTACAACATTTTAATACTTATTCCTTTGAAGCACCACCGCTCTAACGGTAGTTTTAGTTTTATTTTCTCCCCGCTTTCTACGAATTTATATTTTTCTACGGTTACAACATAACTTTGTCCCCGTAAAATTGTTGAGTGTGCAATTTTTACGTTATAACTTAAGTGTGATTAACATACGTTTTAAATAAAAACCGGTCTGATTCTTTTGAATATGTTTTAGTTCTTACTAAATACGTGTCCTTAATTTAGCGAGAAACAAAGAAACAGTGAATAGATTGTGGTTACTGATTGGATCAAAATTGCTGAAATATACAGTAATTGATCAGGGTATGCGAAGTCAAGTAATTATAACTGTACATTGGAGATGTGTATTGCACAAAAAACTGCGTTTAATGCAACATTTTTATTACAAAGCGCCAAAAGTTACAAAAATGTATGGGACATTAGGTAAAACTTGATTAGAGTACAATAAAATGGTTATTAATTTAAATACTTAAATAAGAAGATTTAAATTCAGGACGATGAAAATCGTAAAATTTAATAGAGTTGGAACAATCAACACTACGTAAACCGTTATTTAGAAAAAAAGAACATTCTAAATTTTAAATTACACATGTTTTATAACTCAATTAGAATAGAAGAAAAATAAAAATGTATTAGAAATAAAGTTTGATAGTTCCAAAAATAGAAGAAAATATAGAGCAGTGCGACAAACATTATTTATAACAACTCAGTTGCTATGTAATCATGAGTTCTTTTCAAATGAGAATCCCTTTTGTTTCTTGAAGTTGTGAGTTTACAAAAATAATTCATAAATCAATGTAAACAATAACAACTTCTCTTAATTACGTCAGTTGTGCAGTATGAGCACTACCAATTTCAAACTGTTTGCAACGAACATAGCAATTTTGCAATGTATTTGTACATCTTCATTAAATGTCTTTCTACTTACTCACTGTTCCAACAGAAACACAAATTTATAGACTGAGACATAATCGTAAACAGAATGACTAGGTAAATCTTAAGTTCTCAGTTACTAGAAAACGTTTGGATACTAATTTTGCACTCAGGACGAAAAAGGCAATGCTTGTGAGGGGGAGGGTAGGAGGTAGAGAGTGAGTAAGCGAGAGAGCAAGAGCAAGAGAGAGACAGGGTGAGAGAGAGTGGGAGGGGGTGAGATGACATAGAGAGAGACGTGCGGAATGATTGCTTTTGTACAGTTCCGTTTTTCGTGCTTTGTAAAGAAGGAATACTTGATCCAAACTTACATAATATACGCTGTTCCAGACATAATTTTCTACTTTACTATCCATTACAAATGAAAAATTAAGAGGTTAGTTACACTAAAAATTAAAAAATTTTAATATGCTTTTAATTATGAATGCAACTGCTCTACAAGGTAGTAAGTCTTTCTATAGCTAACCCTATTAACCTTGAACATTAACTCATATAGTAACCCTATTAATAATTGTGACATTCCCCATGTCACAAACATTAACAGATTTGCTGAACTTGAGAATACTAATTATATATTAAATATAAATTATTGTCACCATACTACAACTAAGACAAGTTACTAATGCAGTTTCTATTATAATTAAGTCAAAATATTGTGAAGGAATAATTTATATAGTGTAATGAAGCTAGATATAACAACATATGGTTTGCAACAGTAAAAGTATGAATGAATCACACTGAACGAAAACGTGCAATACAAAGCACGGCATACAGAAATACGCATAAGTCATCATCTGAAGCAAGCTGTGAGTACTAATTAAGGTCTGAGAGTCTTAATCAAGAAGAAAATTCCCGATGTATTTATTAAGTGAACTAGGTATAAATTCCTTTTCTCTCAATTTAAAAATGAAAAATGAGTATATTTACAGTAATGGCTCATCCATCCACTGAAATAAATTTTAATTTTACCATTGTATTTTAATTTTAATTATTTATGTTACCTGTCTAATAATATTGAAAAAAAATTATATAGATTGGTAATTACCTTTATCTAATTCCTTCATTGCAACTTAATTATTTGCGTAACAACGCGTTTCAGGAACATAGTCCCATCATCAGGTTATAAAATTAAATCATGCACTAGTCACTCGTCGTTAATAGTAGTGCATGATTTAATTTTATAACCTGATGATGGGACTGTATTCGTGAAACGCGTTGTTACGCAAATAATTAAGTTGCAATGAAGGAATTAGATAAAGGTAATTACCAATCTATATAATTTATTAAATTATGCAATTTGGAGACCGAACCAAAAATGAATATTGAAAATATCATTTCAGACAAGTATCAGTGTTGTTAGATTTATTACATAAATATTCAAATAGGAATTAAATCAGAGTCGACTCTTCAGTACTGTGGATTTCATAATTTAAAATATATCTTTAATTTTTAATACAACTGCTCTACTGCTCTTTCTATATTAAAAACTTTTAACTTAAGGCTTGTTTTTAAGGCACTGATTAAGGCACAAGACTATATTAACACGTTATTTCTAATAAACTACACACTAAAACAAGTTGAATCTAATGCAATATTTGTAACTTATAGCTTATGAAAGCTTAAATCTATATATATAAAAGAGAAATACCACTGACTCACTCACTGACTCATCACGAAATCTCCGAAACTATAACACCTAGAAACTTGAAATTTGGCATGATGTTCCTTATGTGATGTAGGTATCCGCTAAGAAGGGATTTTTGGAAATTCGACCTTTAAAGGGGGAAAAAGGGGGGGAAAGTTTGCTCTGACTAACTGACATAGAATCAACGTAGAGCAAAAACTACTGAATGGATATCAATGAAACTTTGAACATGGCTTCATTATAGGCCTTAGGTGCTCACTAAGAAACGGTTTTAAAAACTTTCACTCCTAAGGGGCAAACCTCCCCCCTATTGAATGTATGTATCTATGTATGTATGTTCCACATCTCCTCCTAAACCACTGGACCGATTTCAACCAAACTTGGCAGAAATATTTTACGCGACAGGAGAACCAACATAGGTGAGGTGCTTTTTTCGATGGGGTCCTTTGGGGGGTTCTTTGGGGTCTTCCACATCTCCTCCTAAACCACTGGACCTATTTCAACCAAACTTGGCACAAATATTTTACTCAATGGGAGAACCAACATAGGGTAGGTGTTTTTTCGATACGATCCTTCGGGGGTCCTTTGGGGTCTTCCACATCTCCTCCTAAACCACTGGACCGATTTCAACCAAACTTGGCACAAATATTTTACGCAATGGCAGAACCAACATAAGACAAGTGTTTTTTCGATACGATACTTTGGGGGGGTCCTTTGTGTCTTAAAAACTATTAGATCTGGTTACTATGGCAACCCAATAGAATAGATTCTGGTTACCATAGCATCGGTGGAAGTCTCCCGCGTAGGAAATAGCGCGGGAGTCGTCCGACGGGCCTTCCCCGGAGTTCATCCACGGAACCCGGGGAGTCTTAGGTCGGATCCCGCAAAAGACGGCGGGGCCAGAGTCCACGGTTCTTATAAATAAAGATATAAGTTATGATATCAAAGGTGGTGTATGCATCTTAAGAAACTTCTTAATAGTGTGTGAATTCAGAGTTTTTTCAGTTTGAATTTAAAAGTGGATAAGTTAAGATCGAAGTAAGTTATAAGCGAGTATAAAAAACAAAGTTTTGATAGCAAATGTATTCAGATCATAGTGTTCAGACAATATAATTGCTTCAGTTTGAATTTAAAAATTGATAAGCTGAAATCTATAGAGGTATTGTATTGTTAGAATAAGTTTAGGAGACACTAATTTAACAAATGCCTTATTTCAACATTAACACAATGAATTATAAAAGACAGTAAATACGCAGCGCGTGCAAGTACTGTAGACATTTTATTGAAAACTAATTTAGCTGTTCGCCCTCTCCCAGAGTTAGAAATCGAGCAGGAGCATCACGTGCAACAGAATTCTTCTCCAGATATAAGAATACAGTTTATGACATGTTCTTAAACAGGTGCGCTACAGAGTATTCCTCCAGTGAGAATGCGAACGTAACAATATAAGGAAGATTATACAATATACAAGTAATATAACGTTAGAACAAGAATAGATGCCTATGAGCCTATGAATAAATTATGAACCCGAGCAACGCTGGGTAAATCGGCTAGATATAGATATCTATATAAGCCAAATACCACTGACTGACTCACTGATCACGATATCTCTGAAACCACTGAATGGATATCAATGAAACTTTGAATGAATGTAGCTTCATCATAGGTCTTAGGTGCTCACTAAGAAACGGTTTTAAAAACTTTCACTCCTAAGGGGCAAAAAACCAAATAATGAAATTTATCACGGGAATTGCATACTTTGTAAATGAAGTGGTTGACATCTCAGTTTATTGGAAACCCCGAATACATTTAGTTCTGAGTTTTTAATGATTGTTTTAAATTGAAAAACTTCGTTGTTTGCAGGTTATTATAGTCGAGAAAATTTCGAAGTTCAATTAATTAATAAATGTATGTCCTTTTTTTTTCTCGGAAACGGCTCTAACGATTTTCTCGAAATAAATAATAAATAGCTGTTGCTATGAATGTAAATAAACAAACTAAGAGTTGAGAATTTGTACAATCTATCTAATCCTATACTATTAAGCGAGCAATAATTGTACAATTACGTACAACGTGAAACTCCGTAGCGAAGCACGGGTATTTTGCTAGTAGTTAATACAATAATAATTATTTTATTATTGTTTTAATTTTTATTATTGTTATTGTTGAAACGTTATTTTTTTTCATTAAATCGATAGAAGGAGTGGATGTATGAATTTGAAATATATGTAAATTTTTGTTTTGTGGCTTAATAAACCGTGCGTTAAATATGCTGCGTTCGCTTTTTGTGCTGGCGTAAAGTATAAACAAGTTAACTTAGGGAATTACCATAAACAAGACTCTCATAAATAGATGTGTTGAGCTTGGCTTGAAAGTAATGTCCTTAGTATGATTATCTGCCAAGATCTTTTCTCGCAAACCTGTTTACTGTATACCCACAGACGTTTGACATATGCAATCTTAACACCTTACATATTACTCATTAAGTAAGTAATTTTTTTAGGAGGGCAACTGTGGAAAACTAGTGTTTGCCGCAGGAGGGTCCGCACCCACCAAAACCACAAACCCTTGTTGTCCACGGCATGGATCCACCTCGGGACTCAGCGCTTCGCAATACTTCAAGGTGGTGCCATTTGTACTTCGTCCTGTGGACGTTCATCAGTTTTAAACCTTCTGCTAAGTGAGTAATAGAGTCAATATAATTTAACTACACAGCGACGAAAGATCAGGAAGAAACTATGCTCATGACAAATATGTGTTACCGAGCGGTCCCGATCAGTTTTTACGCGGTCAAATGCGACCCGCACTTTCACTTACTGACCAAAACTGTCATTTTGAAATGTTCCTATTCTGACCTTTGATGAGATTCCAATTCTGCAATTTTTTATTTGTACGATTAACCTCGTTCTTCTAATATTTTTGTTACGTTAGGTTAGGTTAGTTTAGGTCAGGACAGGTTAGGTTAGGTTAGGTTAGGTTAGGCTAGAAATGAATAGAATTATAGTGGTAATTCCTGTATTATTTATAAATAACATGAAAATATATTTGATCGCAACTGACCGGGTTCAAATTTTCACCTACGTAGCAACTGACCACGGTCCGTTACCGAGTAACTGAGTCATTCTAAACAGTGTTTCTTTACAGTGTAAAGAAGAAAAATCTTAGAAATCGGTTTATAAAAAACGATTAGTTTTGTTTCTCTTTGTGTATTGTTAGGGAACAAAATTGGAAGAACAAACAAGAAATAAGCAAGTAAAGAAACGGATAAATGGAGAGGGAACAGCGGGAAAATATACAGTAAAGGAATGCCTTCAAATTACATCAATAATTAAACAAAGGTAACATCGCCGATAGAAGAACATTTTGTCTCCGTTGTGCGGAATATATCTACTTACTGTAGTATTATAGAGTAAGCGTCGTATAGTAGTAAAAACAGCATCAATATCTCATGAAAACAGATTAGACAGAACTGTCAAAAAAATATACACAAAAACCTATTTTAAATGGCAAAGAGTTTGCTCACAATGACTGTCTGTCATGAGTAAAAATCCCCTGCCACTGTTGTCATATGTCAACATGTGAAAAGTGCCAAATATTTTGCAAGAACATAATCCATGTTTTTGGACTCCTATCGTCTTCCTGCGGGTGTCGTGTGTATTGGATTTACATGTAAAAGACAATTTGTAAACAATTTTGTATGTTTCGAACTGGGAATTCATTGTCTATAAAAAGTACTTCTTTAACTTTACTGTTGTCATATGTCAACATGTGTAAAGTGCCTAATATTTTGCAAGAACCTAATCCATGTTTTTGGACTCCTATCGTCTTTCTGCGTGTGTCGTGTGTATTGGATTTACATGTAAAAGACAATTTGTAAACAATTTCGTACGTTTTGAACTCGGAATTCATTGTCTATAAAAAGTACTTCTTTAACTTTACTTTTTAGTGAAAACAATAATTTTAAACTTGTACAGAATTATGAAAAAAGCGTCAGGTTGTATTCAAAAGACAAAAGTTGTTGAAAACATTAATAAAAAAAAATAAAAAAAATTTAACCTGTGTTAAATGCCAAATTATAGTACACATTTATTTCCTATAGTCTAAAAAATTTATGTGTTTAACTATATAGCCTACATAAAATATTGTTTGTGATTTGGCGTTTGTTACAATCAGTATGCAAATTCTCAAATGCCCTATCCCACTTTGAGTTGCATATCTTCTTCTTGTGTCCTGTAATTACATTATGTCATATTTCACCGCCAGACACGGCGGTTCCCACATATTCCCACTGAATCTGAGAAATTTGAAAAAATTTAAGCCAGTTTGTTTATTTCTGAGGAATTTGTGTGGGTGTAGAAATTAATATTATTTACTGAAGACTTGTATATAAAGACTTGTGAACCATTGATTTGGTTTATTTGCACAATCTTCGACTCGTTGAGACTATTCCTATTTTTGTTTTGAAAGATTTAGAAACAGTGTTAATTTAAATAATAACAATGACAACATTTTCAGAGTAATAAAAATACAGAAGATCATCACCTGTGAGAACCTTGAATACTAATAATTATTTTTACCTATCTTCTTAACGTAAAATTCCCACGATGAGATTCATTTTTGTTACTTAAGGAAGGCATCATTTAGTGTTCAAACCGTATGGTTCTCCCTATTTTAAAACTTAGCTTATTTTTGCAGTGTCTCTTGTAATTTGGAAATTTTCAACTCTTGCCTTCTTTCACAAGACTCCTTGTTGAAGCAACATCCATTTTCATATTATTTAAAATTCTATTAGATTTGTCTATTTTGATTTTCAGTTTGCTATACAAAACCCAAATATAGACTTTAAGTATTTGCCCATCGAGTAAAAATATATTAACATATTGTCTGTACTGTAAGTACTGTATATCAGTCTCTTATTTGTCTACAATTTATAAAGTTAGATTTTTTGCGGCAGTAAACAATTGATTAAGCCAGTTAGCATTTTGTCGGAACAAGATGCCATAATTTTCTCTGGTAAAATATCAGCTTTATTGTTGTTAGGCTGATGAAATAAATGGTACCACATAGCTGAGTATGTACGTGATTCTGATCACACGGCGAGTGAGACTATTTCAGAAGTATACAGATCATTGTACTCGGAAAAAGTACGAAACGTGATGGACTATTCTAGATTACGCGGGATGCCTATGCTCCTTCCAGACGTTTATTTGACTTCTCTGTCAGCATCGAGGTTCTCTATCTGACTATAATGGAAGGCTACGGACGTATATATACTGGACTCAAAGCTGCCCAGTTTCAGTTAAAGCTGATAATGTTATCAGTGTGGTTCGTGGTGTTGTTACGGTGTATTGAGAAATGATTATTGGACAAATTAACTTGAATTATTATGTAAGAGAGCTTTCTTGATTTATAACCGCTGTTCGTGTCTACTTAAAGTTTGTAATTAGTGACTTCATTGGTGTCAATTAATTTCTTTCCACTGTACAACTCGACGATCCGTTGTGATTTTCGTAACAACATTATTGAAACTCCCACTTGAGAACAATGTGTTACGTACTTAAAAAAGGATGATCCTGGTAATAGCTTCCTTAAAGTCGATCTATCTACGCTGTCTACTACCATATTTTTCTGTCTTCCAAGTATTACCGGTTTACGTAATTTTTCTGTTAGCAACAGTAATTTTCAACAACTTGAATAATCCTGTTGTATGACTATGGCATAATATTATCTGCTCGGCATTTGAATTAAACATTTTCTTTAAGTTACGTTAAAACCTGTGCAACTTTATGTAGGTGACGAGCGCACTCGACTCCTTACTGTGCAGACAGTACGATATTATTTATTAACTAGTGTTTGTATTCATTGTTTTTTAAGCTAACTTGTGCACTTAAATACGTTTATAAGTTACTTTGGCAATAAGAAATGAAATGTTAAATACTGACTGTTAACACACAGGACATATTTTATTTTTATCTATTTAATGTGCGTCAGTAGATAATATAACATCTCTATTAAATTAATATAAGTACCTAAATATAATACATTTTTTAGGACCTTAAAATTTAAAAATAAGCACACCATATCTAAACCTACGTTTTACGTTTAACGGTAAAAATTGTTTTTTTTTTCAACTCTTAATATGAAAGAGGATTCTAATATTTACTAGTACCCTCCATTGTTTGCAAAACAAAGAGTTTCAAAACTTTGGCTGGCAACAGCTGCTTAGAAACTAACCGTGAAAGGATTGGCTACTCTAACTTTTTACTTAAGCCTACGACTGAAAGGAACGTCGGCATAAAATTAATCTACTTTCGCTGAATTTCATTAGTCAGCTGTATAAATTTGTCTTACAAACGCACAAAATCAATTACTTAATATATGTTGTTGATTTGTTAGTAGTGTATTACATCAGTGAAACAAATTTTCATTCATAAAATTCCTGACGTAACTGTGACTGACAATTTTACACTATTTAATTTTGTAATAGAATGTATTTTAATTAACTAACAACGTTTTGTTCCGCAGATCTCAGTATTAATTACGTAACACCCTGTTGTATGAACAAAGAAAGGAGTGCTGTATCAGTAATCAATGGAAAAAATCATGAAACATAAACATCAGTAAGTTCCTTCAACGGATTCATTACAATTCCCATTGACTACATGTTACATCACAGCACACACATCTTGTATTACCGTTTTTGTGTATAAATACATTTTTTTTATAGGACTTTAATATTAAAAATCACTTTTTAGGCCCTTAAGACATCAAAAAGCCTAACTTGACAAAATTTAGATTCATATATTACGTGATTTGAATATAGGCTTATACTAGCAGTTTCCGCATAATTTGTGTGTGTGTGTGTGTGTGTGTGTAGCGTTTCTAGAATTAATAAAAATATTGAGTTTTCATAATATTACAACAGTTAGTTTGATTTTAAATTTTTCGTTCTTGATTAGTTTATAGACGTACCTAAATAATTTCATTTGGTACATTAAACGTTGTTAATGTTATAATGTAAAAAAATGTATTGAAACAAGTTATGTTTCAACTTATTTTTCAAATTATAACGTTTTTTAAAATGGAAAGTTAAATCTGTTAATTTTTCGTCGATGGTAACAAAATAAAATTATATTTTTGAAGTCTTAACACTTTGAAGCTGGACAGAACCAATATTTGAATAAAAAAGTGAAATGTTTTTAAATATTCATTCCAATAGCATCGTTACAAATTTTGTAAAATGTAAAATAAAGTTAACCATTTTACACATGAGTTGTTATGAAATGCAATAGTTGTTTAATCATATTGTTACGACAGTCACCTTGATCGTCGTATGGTACGGTGGAAAACAAAATACAAGACATCAATGCAATCACTAAAAACCAGCTTTAATTATCACAGTTAACAGTTCGTAATCAACAAGTTATCCAACAAGATTATACTCGTACAATGAGTCAAGTAAATGTGCCCACACAAATAATAATGTCAACTAAAAAGAATTCCGCACTATAATTACTTTTCACTAATACACCACTTGAGACGCACTGTGTAATCGCCCGAAGTAAAGTTCGAACCTCATTGGAATAAATCGCCACCTAAACCGAAACTAAGCGTCGCTGTATGCTTATAATTATTCCCCGCTGAGATTCCAGAATAATCCGTAATACGCGTCAACACTACTAGAAAACACTAGAGCGTAATTGCTTGCGGCCTTGAACACAGTGCGCGTGGACCGGTGGAACAGCCTCGGTCAGGTCGCGTGATAACTGTCACGTAATTTTCTTTCATCTCAAAGTAGCAGCAATATGTACGCACACGCACATCACAGCTGGACTCTGCTGGAATAGCCGAGAAACATGTAGAATGTTTCGTAATGGTGTAGCAATATATACAGTACATAGAGCGTGTGAGTGTGTGTGTGTGTGTGTGTGTGTGTGACATAGTTAGTATCGTTTTTGTATTGTGCTACTTCCCACCAACCATTTTTTATTCTATCTTTAAAGATTATTTATTTAGGAATCACAACAAAATTGCCTGTATTGGCAGAGGAATGACATTTCTAAATTTAGTTTTGTACAAGCGAAGATAGTAGTTTTTAGGAGAACTGTAATTCTTTCTAACAAATTCAGATAACATTAATAACTTGATATTACCATAATGTATAACTACCGTTAGTATTTTTACAGTTAGGTAATTAAATGCACAAGAAACAGAATACAGCAGAAATAAAGTAGAAAAAGTAACTGGAGAACTGATACGAAAATTGACTTGTTGACTCTACAGGAATGACAATAACATAGTGTTAAAATAAGTGTAAAAATATTTGAAACATCCGTCTATTTCGACTCAGATGTTTTAAGACTAGGGTTGTAATTTCCAAAGAAAAAAGGAAAATTAATAAAATAAGAAGGGCAAGTTCACTTTGCATTCAAAAATAACATTTGAAACTGCCCGTTTAATAAAGATATGGTTGTTGCTGTAAGAGATAAATTAAGCGTATACTTAAACCGGGATTTTATAATTTTAAAGAACTATGCCTACCATAAAATATAAGGTTTGTCATCAAAGTCATAAATAATAATTTTATTATTTTGATACTTAATTTCTGTAACCTGAAACTGATGATTCACGAAACAATTTCAAACTAGTGACGTGTTTTAATTTAAAAGAAACGTATAAATTACTCTCCGTTACTAGTGGAAAGACGTCATAATTCATATTCTCAGTAAACATATCAACTGTAATATTACTAAAACTCATAGACTAAAAACAACGAGACATTTAATTAGAAAGGCGAGCTTAATAAGCATCAACACTGTCTGCTGTTGTCTTTCTGGTCTGTGAACATTACTGCTATGTACACTTATGCCTCAGAGCGCCATATAATTTTAGCTTTAACACCTTACGTAGGTAGATATTTTTAAATCTTCTCAGTTTATTTACTCAGCATTTGTGTAGAGAGTTCTCTTCATTTATAAAGTCATATAACAAAATACACGTTTATAATTTGTTAGCGCGAAGACAAATGAATAGTGCTTTATTAACAAAGTGTTCGTCTGCAGACGCGCTTTATGAACTTATTAACATTTAGTCGCCTGCAGAAGCTTGTACGTTTTTAGTGCATTGTACTTGATTTTGTCACTGATATGAACATGGTGTCAGTGACATTTAGCATCACGCAGTTGAATTCATTGAATTAGATTAAATGTGACATATTTAAAAGACAAATAGTATACGGATCATATTAAAATAAAAGTAATGTTAAAACTATTTTAAAGAAATTAATACTATCATTGTTTTCTTATAATATTAATCACTGATAGTATGCATTCTTTTTGTTCTTTTTCTCGTGTGCTTGTAAAACCAACAAATATCATATTTTGTGTATGGGATAGATTTTGAATTACTTAGGTTTCTCTGCGATATGTCTAATATAATTTATAAAACTATATAACTTGATAAAAACCTGCAACCAAAAAGCGTTCGTGGAAAGTATGAAAATAGGGTTACGTAAATATAGAGATAAAAAGTATTCAAAAACGGAATAGACAACAAATACTTGATTGTGTTCTTATCTTTACAAATCCTTTTATAACATTCATTTTTAACTAAAATGTTTTCAGTTCTGAATTAAAAGATATTTGAGTATGGGTTTTTTTAAAATAAGGATACGTACTAGTTGCGATCTATGTGATTAACAATTGTCTGCTTGTAAAAAGTGTTGGTTCAAACGTAGTTTGTAACACGAATTTACTAATTCTAGAACATTTAGAGAGTAATCACACCTCACTAAACAGTTTAAACTGCCGTCTTTTGAAACTCTTACGAGAGTTTATTAGATATTAGAAGATTTTATAGGTACAGTTTAAGTTGGCGGTGCATAAGCCGCAGGAATATTAGTTTAAGACGTTTTAAAGAGACGAGTTAAATGATTGAATTCTGTTAAAAATTGAAAAAAATATGTAATGAAAGCGGCAAAACTCTGTATGTCGGATTATGTACGTGAGATTCAAGTAGTTTGGGCGTGTTTCAGTATCGGTAATTTATTTGTGCTCCCCCAACACTTTATGTTTTAACACTTTGTATTCGTGTGCTGTTCTTTAGGTAAAACTTGTATGTGTGTGATATAAAGTATGTGTAGGTGTAGATGTGCTCTGTTGTATGTTACACTGCACCGGTCTTTGTAATAGATGACAGGATTACGCAGCAAAGACGGCGTAGGTGTAGGGATTTATTGTTTGAATTCAATATCTTGTGTCAAAGTCCTTGTGGAATTTATTCCGTTTTCTCTTTTGTAATGAAAAAATGTAATTTCTTTCTCCTGTTTTACGATTGTTTTTAGCATTTCTTTTAGTTTTACTTTGATTTATAGTTTTGTTGATTCGAAGTAGGCTTCTAAGATATTTATTGGGCTACGGTGCCAGGTAAGTACATTTCACAGTGCGTAATATTAGTAAGACGAAATAGATATTGAAGTAATATTTATTGCAACCTTTTAACACGAATTAATCATTAATTTCTGTTAAAAGTTTTTACCTTCTCTTCAACCAGGTTTTGTTTATTGCCACGATCGTCAGAGGCGGCCATAGGAGTGATGTTAGTTGTGGTACTGAAAGCAGCGCTGTTATTTGAAATGGCTGTCAGGCCTTTGATATGTCTGTGACAGGTGATATCTTTAGAATGTATGTGATTTAAACTGTGTCTGTTCATGTATATCCATACATGCCCTGTGTCTGTGTCCTTTCCATAGATGGTGTGTATGTCTGTTTATTTCTAATTCTTTCATTTTTACTAGTTTTTGATCTTTACGCGTAGAATTTGTATGATAATTTTTATGTTTGTCTTTGTGTAATCTGTTTAAATGAAGTAATTTGTAAAAGTGAATTCAATGGTAGAGTTTAGTGTTTTCATGTGTTTAGTGTATCCTTGTTATTAAGTAAACTCTTACAAACTTGGTTAAATGCATTAAAACGTTTAAAATTAATTGGACGACACAAAAACACTAGTCCCTAACGAAAGGATTTTCTACTGTAAGTAGTTTCTTGCATGTCACAATATTCTCGTTATTACTAATTTTATTACTCGTTAATACTATACGTTCTTTTCCTACAATTACGTTCTATTAGTCCTTAACACTTCATGAAATGACTTGACAACCCGCTGCTTAAACCTAATCGACCCGAAGTGCAATTCTTAATGCTATTCAAAACAAGTCACAGTGGACTTTCGTTATCTCTAAAGATCTCTTTTTTCCAGTGAGGAAACGTTTTTTTCCATTACACCTTTGATCTTCATATTTCATATTCACTTGCAAAATATTCCGTAGAGCCTCTTCAGTTATCCTTATTTTTAATACAGCCCCTTTTATTACAACGAGAAATTTTTTAGTTTCTATACTTTTGGCGCGTCTGCTTATTCTGACAACCATTTCTGTTTTACTTCAAGGGTTGCTTTTCCCATGGTCATTTTCCCCAAATCAGCAAAATGTAGTTTCGCCATCATGTTTATATCGTTTACTGGTATTATTTTAATGTCTTTTGTTGTTATAATAACAAGTGCATTATCTTTCCATTCTACTTCCGTCTTTGCCTCCGTCTTTGATATTTTTGTCAACTTTGCTGTACAGTATATCATTCTGTTTTGGTCACTCTCAAGACATTATAGTGTAAATTTGATAAAAAACCCTTTTGTGAAAAAAAACCATTCACGACAATATCTTAAACTAGTTCCGCTATCTTGGTGAATCAAGCGTTAAAGTACTCTGTTGTTTCTTGGCGTTTACATAGGAATTTCTCTGGCAGCAGGTAGTATTAAAGATCACTAATAACGGGAACAACTGCTGACACGTCACGTTACATACATCAGACTCGATATATATTTATTTGAGTGGTGTTCACTGTACAAACCATTTAACAGTTAAACTTCTTAGGTTCCATTATTTTTTAGAGACTGAGTCTCTATCAAGTGCTTTATTCTTTAGTCAGTGCGTTCATATTCTTCTTCGTGATTCATAGTGTTACAAGATTCTGTTTCATGACCACTTTATAGCATGTACACAATGTATCCTCTAGCGGTTTGTTATTCATTCATTGATCTGTTAATAACATTACGTTTGCAATTTGCATTATTCCATTGTCATACTCTGGGCACTGGAACTCGTCTAATATGTGAAAGTCGTTCAAACATTAAGAAGTAGGACTTTCTAGAATGAGTGACTTATAGACCACTTAGCACCTAATCATTCTTGATTTGTCTAATTAGTTTCAAAACATTTCATTCTTGTAACCTTCTTGTTTCCTTCTATTTTTTCGTCGTAGTTATATTTTAATTTGTTAATACATTAACCGAAAACGTTTGTCTCATGTTCCACGTTATGATAGGTTTTTACAAAGCATTCAATCAACACTTCATACAAACTTAATTGGAACATAACGCTACTAAGATATTTTTGTGTACCCTACAACATATTTAATGTAGGTATGTCTAACAGTGATTCGTAAGTACCTTCAACTTTCATTTATAAATAATAAATTCATCTTTATAATAAGCGGTAAACTATTCTGCTTAGACTTTTGACATTTCATTACTCTACGTGTCTTTTCGTTAAGTTCAAGGGGCTTCTTTTCCTTTTAATATACGCAATACGTTTATAAGTACTAGGTTTTTGAAAAATAATTTAAATGTTTTTTATGTGATATACACTTTACATACAAGCGTTCCTTAAGTATACAAAAAGTAATTAAAATACGTTGTCTATGACATACTCATGTCCAAAAGTTTCTCAAATGTCCATAACGTTTTGAGTAAGTAATGAGTACATTTTTTAAAATAAACAATAGCAACAAAATTAAAACAACAATAACAATGCCAATAACAACAGTTTTGAAGTAAACAGTAACTTAAATTTCATACTACCACAAAAAACTTGACATATGGTTTCTTCACAAAGACAATTTTGAAGAAGCTCTGAGAGAAGTCACAGAGGACATCCCAAACAGTCATGAAATAATCCTTGCAGGAGATTTTAATGCAAGAGTTGGAAACAAAGTAGTTGGCACACACGGAGAAGAGACAGTTAATAATAATGGTGAGAGATTAATCGATTTATGTGAACAATATAAATTGAAAATAATGAATACCTTCTATGGTGACAAAGACATCCATACGTATACTTTGTACCAGAACACAAGAGGTCTACGATCTATAATAGATTATGTAATACTGAGACAAAGATCTGGTTTGAGAGTGCGGGATGTGAGAGTGCACAGGGGAGCTGAATGTGGGTCAGATCACAGATTGGTCGTTGCTAAACTGTTTACTCTCTTCATAGGAGCTCATGTAGAAAGAGCAAAAACTGTTGGCCCAAAAATTGTAGACGCAAAATATAGTTTGAAGAGCTTTCAGCATGATAGTACAAGAATGCTGTATTCGTGGAGATTAGAACAAAAGTTGATGACAGCAACCAGATCCACTTTAGAAGAATACGAGCATATAAAGAAATGTATCAGAGAAGCGGCTGAGGAAGCCCTAGGAAGACAAGATCGGAAATCGAATAAACCATTCTGGTGGGCTAGTGAAATAGAAGAGAAAATCAAAAAGAAAAAGGAAACATATTTGAAACTACTACAAACTAAAGGAAAAATATTTGAAACTACTACAAATTAAAGGAAACATTTTTGAAACTACTACACACTAAAGATAAAGAGACTAAAGAAGAATATAAAGAATGAATAGAGAAGTTAAACAACAAGTAGTGAAAAAGAAAAATAATGCTTGGGAGAAAAATGTGAATGCATAGATAATCAGCTGGGAGGTACACAAAGCTCAGAAGCTTGGAAGACAATTAAAACCATTAAACTACAAACAGGACACAGCTATTTTTGAACAACATACCTGAAACAAAATGGATACAACACTTTAGATATCTATTGGTTGAAACAAGGAATAAATTCATTGTTAACGACCATGAAATAAAAGTTTCTGGAGAAATGACACTAAGTATTGAAGAAGTTCAAGAGGCAATAAAAGGTACAAAATTGAAGAAATCCCCAGGTCCGGGAGGAATAAACCTAGAATTAATTAGATATGGGCCCCCCAAGCTGTTTTAAATGCTCAGAAAACAATTCGAAAGATGCCTAAATGGAGAAGAAGTACCAGGGGAGTGGCGAACATCGTATATCTCACCAGTCCATAAGAAGGGTTTAAAGTTTGTTCCCGAAAAATTACAGAGAAATTGCTGTGATCCCGACCATCGGGAGAATATATTCACGGATTCTGAAAAACTTAATTGAAGAAGACATTAAGACCAAGCAGCCCGAAGAACAATCAGGTTTTAGAGCGGGGAGATCCACGGTAGACAACATCTTTACAAGCAGTTGAAAAGAGAGTACAGCATAATAGAGAAACGGATATAGCTTTAATAGATTTAGAAAAGGCATACGATAGCGTCCCAATCTCGTAGTTACGGAAGGAGATAGAACATTTGAACATAAATGCAAATTTGATTGTAGCCACCAGAAGATACTATCAACAAAACATCACCAGGGCCAAACTGGGAAACAAACTCACTCTCCCATTCGAAACTACAAAAGGCGTAAGACAAAGATGCTGCTTGTCCCCTACCCTGTTTAAAATATACTTAGACAGATCTCTAGTACTATGGACAAAGAAGTGTAAAAGCATGGGGCTGAGAGTAGGAGATGACAATTTGTTCACTCTATATTTTACCGATGACCAGATTGTGGTAGCGGGGATGACGAAGACCTCGAGTATACGGTGAGAAAGTTAAAAGAAGAATATGACGCAGCTGGTTTGACGATGAACATTGCAAAATATGAGTACCTGATAGTGGGCAACGAAGAAGTTAAAGACTTAAAATTGGATGTGGATAGGATAAGAGGTGTTGAAAAAAGTAAATACTTAGGCGTTATTTTTAACAAACAGGGAAGCAGCAAAGATGAAATTCAAGAACGAGTTAACAAGGGACGAACCGTTATAAGAACGCTGAATTCTCTTCTATGGGAAAGAAGTATAACAAGAAATACAAAGAAACATACATTGTTACGCGCCGCATTGTATGGTTTACCAGCCACACGTTTGTTGCGCCTATTTTGTTACGTACCGGAGTCGTACCCGTTGAAGCCTCACCCTGCTTCGCCAACCTATTACATTACTTTATTTTATTGATGTGTTGTATTTGGTTTGTTTCCCAATTTTAAGGCGCCAAATTGTTTTATTTCCAAAACAATTAAAATGATTCTTCTCACCTATTTCTCCTTTTCTCTTATTTTAATTTAATCCAACTCACCTGTGTCTTGTAGTTGATTTAAATTTTGTTCCAAAAAATCAGGGTAACCAACGAGTATTTTTTTTTGAAATTCTCACCTTGGCTATATTAAGGAATACATTGTCTTTAAGGTTAACATAAATTAAATACACAATTGATAATAGTCAATACTATATTATTTCTGTAGTGTTTTTTATTAATTTCTTTTTTAAACAACATGAAATATGTTTATAATATATATTTTGCTCCTTTCTTGTTCTTTACTAGCTCAGCGGTTGGCAATAGTGTTCTCTTAGTATTCAAGGTCTAGTTGATTAAAACGTTATGTTTTATTTTAATTATTTTAATTCAATTGGGTTCTTGTGATTGCAAGAAAGTTAATAAAAGATCTTTATAAAGTACAAAACTTCACATAAAACTTACTTAAATTTATGCAGGTTCTTATTTAATCACTTCTTAGGTTATAGTACATGTGTTGAGTCACAGTGGGTGACTAGGTTAATAGTTCATTTTTTTAAAAAAATGATTCCAATGTCCAATAATTTGATCACCTTATTAAAAAGTGAATAAAGATATAAACAGAGTGTCCCTAAGTTATTCCTTAAGTGAGTGTTTATATAAAGTTTATTATTAAGTGAAAACGTGTCACAGTGTAGACTAGTCGTTTTTCATTTTAGTTTTTTAAGTTAATTTATACTTATCACATTCCTTTACATCTGATTTGTCTATCTGAGTTCGTTTTTCTTTTATAATTTATTAAGTAGATTTTTTCTTTCAATTTCCAATAATTCTGGTTATTAAAGTTCTTTTTTCCATACTACGAGTATTATTAATCATCTCATTTTGGTTCATTGCAATTTCATTTCTAGTTGATTTATTGCTATTATATAATTATATTGAATTGCATGAATTTTATGATGTGCTCTTCTATGAATCTAATAATGGATTAACCGTTTTTTCTGTTAATGTTTGGTTGTCAAGACAGCAAGCCTCAGAGTCCTATTGGTGGAAAATATTGTTTACATTGTTAGGTCTTGCTCCTGAATTTTTACAAATTAATAAACATTTTTAAATTAGCATAACTTTCTTATACTACTTTGAATTTCTTTGATAATAACATTATTGGATTGCATTTCTTTTATAATTTAGTTAGAAACCAAACATGACTGGTTTCGGTTCCGTATTTACTGATTTACTAATTTAACAGTTTTGTTTTTTTATATTAATTATTTTATAACTGGTTCTTTTGATATACATTAGGTGTCCTTAAATTTATATTATCAATTTTAATAGTATTCCCTACATTTTGTCCTTACTTATTACTGCTATTATATCAAATTTTACAAATTACTGCCTCCTTCCTATAGGCTCCTTAGACCTATATCACCGAACTTTCCTTATACAGTTATTATAACATATTTGTAGAATTTTATGAAACAAAACTATTTTAATCATAACTACAATAAATTAACATGGAACATTTAATGATTTATAATCATTTTCAAAACATTATACTATTCTTTCTAACATGCTATGCACATGCTATTTTTTAATACATTTCCTATCTCCCTATGCTCATTAACTATTATTTATTAAACATGCATTTTTACCCTTCTATATATTCTTTTTAACACAAACAGATAACTATAACTATTACTTAACTATTATTTTCGTATTTTAACACATGAACTTTAATTCTACCTATTCCATTTGTGAATGCCTATTATGCATTAGTTTATTCACAGTTTGCATTCATCATTTTTTACTCAAGCATTAATTATTATTCATTCTACACATTATTACTACTGCTGACTTTCAGTTAGTATATTTTTCTTGGTTCTGTTATTCACTTTAATATTATATTAGTCACTGTTTTTCTTTCTTTTCTTCACTTGGATCTAACCACACCACTCACCTTATCATTAACATTGGGTATTTATTATATAAGGGGTTTATTCCCTTCATATTCTAATAACAATATTATTTAACATTACTTAATTTACATTTATGCCTTGGTAGTCTTACATGGGACTACTCACACTAATAACATAGCTTTGTACTTTCATAATTACATTTACTATTTTATTATTGGTTGACAAGGGGTTGTGATATGGTCACAAAGTTATTTATTTTTAATCTGCCCTTTGCCAATCACTTGGGTTTTGTCATCGTCTCAGTCCTTGTCTTTGTTTTAAGTTATTATTGTGCTATATTTTAATATTTTTGTTCATTAATTCCTTCATACTTTGACTTTCTTTATTCCTTTAGTGTTGCAACTCACTTTTTTATTAAATGGTAATTTCTTCTTTATTTGTGGGCTACCTTTTGTAACGTTATAATATATAAACGCATGGTGCAAAGTATAATCCTTTATAGAGCGGAAGTTTGGAACGTTTCAAACGTAAATAAGAAAAAAACTGATGGCAGCGGAAATGGACTTCTTCAGCAGGAGTTGTAGAAGATCAAAATTAGACAGGGTTAGAAATGAGACTATTGGAGCAGAGATGAATATTGACAGGACAATAATAGATGAAATAGAAAGAAGACAATTGACTTGGTTTGGGCATGTGAAGAGAATGGAAGATGACAGATGGCCCCGCAAAATACTGGAATGGATACCACCGGTGAGGAGGAAAAGAGGACGTCCACGGAGGAGTTGGCGAGATGCCGTAGCGGAAGCAATGGTTGCGAGAAATTTAGAAAACTTACATGCTACGATAGGTTACAATGTAAGTTGGGGACGGAGAAACGGCGACAGCTGTAAAGATCCGTTTTATATAGCCTATATGTATTGCAACGTGACAAGCTGTCTCATTATAGGCAAATGTGGAGCATAATTATTATTAGCTGTTATGAGTGTCCATAACGATAGAAGAATGCTTGGAAATAAAATAATATTAATAAAAAATTAAAATTAATAGGATAAATTAGTAATAAGACAATGTAAAAACTATGAAGATATACTTTAATATGTGAGTGAAGTGTCGTGTAATGTGGGTAGCAAATAGAAGTTTATTCATGTGTAATAAAGCATTGTTCTAGAAGATTCAAGAACAAGGAAGCAGGCGAGCACGTGGCCGCTCCAGAATATAATAGAGTATATAGAAAATACGCCTACGCGCATATAGGCGGTAACGTCATTCGGCAGCGCGGGGGCATATATTAAGCTGCATTATAAAAGCAGTAGCCAGTTTCTCGTGGCTCTCTGAAAGTGGTCATACAGTACTCAGCGAAAGCGAAAGCGGTGGGCATCGAGTCCAGTCAACATCAATACCAGGCAGTCCTTGGGCCCGTAGAATCGTGTAGCAGCGAGCGTCAGCAGGAAACCAACACGGAGTTCGAGATAGTCGGCTACCGTTCCTGAGCTTCGTTTTGCTGATCGTGGCGGCTGGGATACGGAGACGTAGAGCAAGGCAGTTCTGAAAGGCGGTTGCTGGAACGTGGAACCAAGACGACGGATCGCTGGAGGCCGGATCGAGATCGTCGACCGGGAGGACAATGAAGACAACAGAACAGGGAAGCTAAATTTAAATAAATTTGTTATCAAATTATAAAACTTTAAAGTGTAAAGTAAAAGAACATTGATTTAAAATATAATTTTGTTTAAAGGAGACTCTGAACAGTTAAAAATTTACAGCACTCTTTAAATAAAGAGAACATTTATTTAAAGATATTTTCAAAGCAGATTTTTGAACTACAATAAATTAAATTTGTGTCAAATAACGAAAGAACATTTTATTATAAAAGTGTGTAAAAGAAAGGACATATCCTATTGTATTATCTGGTTTGTACCACTTTATCTCAGTTGTTTATCACTACACTTGGTCACTTAGGTAATTGCTATTATTTAATGCAGTCCTCTCTGCAACAACAATTACTATTTTCCACACTCACTAATTGCTTTATCACAATTAAATTCTAACATTTAGTTTGGTCTTATGATCTAAATACAATAACAAGTTCTTATTGTATAATAGTTCTTTTAGTAAGCTTTTGTAATTTGGATTTTATTTCTTCATCCAAATTATGTGAATGTTCGTATTATAGTCATTTTATATTATTTTTATTTATTTATTGGCCCCTTCATATCGTTACATTACAATTTATTAGGTATGTATATATAGAAAAGTTATTTCATCAACCAAGTGCGAGTGGTTGAACATAAACTTACTTTTAATTCATAAGTAATAAATAATCCAAATCAAATAATTAATCAATATTTTCATATTTGTTACAGTGTAATACGTCTCACTACTGATGTTGAACAAAAGTAACTTAAATTAATCTGAATTCCCCCAACTGATTAATTAAGTGAAAAGTTTCTGTAGCCAATACTTTTACACTTAGTTTCCAAATAGCTGTTGCCTGGCTGAACTTTAAAAATCATTGTTTTGCAAACAATGGATAGTTCATGTAAATTTCAATTTCTTTAATACCTAAGTTTGAAAGCAACAAGTTATTATAAATAAAGAATATGTGAATTAGGTGTCTAGTTTAATTTCACCTATCCCACTTCTTACTTATCATTACTAATAATGATATATTAACAGATATAGGCTCGTACGTGTGAGTTCCGCGGTAGACGCTTGTATGTAGAGAAGAGTTGTTACGACGGTCTAGTGGTCGTCGTAGGCACAGTGGAAAACACCAGCTTTAATTATCACAATTGGTACAACAAATCAAATGAAAATTGTTACGCACAATAAAAATGTCAACTAATATAAAACACAATTGTATTACAATTGCCGCGCACAATTATGAAACACATAACACTTCGCCACAATACATCGAAGCGCACTGGGATATATCGCAACTCAAACTGAACTAAGCGCCGCTGAAGCCTTTTATTTATACCCCACTCAGACACCAAAACATTCCACATATTACGCATCAGAGCTACACTAGGACGTAATTTATTGCGGCCTTGACACAGTGTGCGTGGCTGGCGACGTCTAGAAAAGTCTGGCGAACGCATGTTGAGACCACGTAGCACACAACATTACAGCCGGATTCCACTGGAACATCCGAAAAACACGTAGATTGTTCTGTATTGTCGTAACAAGATTTAACTGGAAACGGTTTTAGAAAAATACTTTCCTTACACTGTAAACAGTGTTTCCTTAAATATCTAACCAGTGTTAAAACCCTAGGGGTTTATATTTTGGTAATTTGCTATTTGTCTGGTAAGTACAATTGTCTGCGATAGTCACATTTTGTTGTTAGTAAAATTACTTCCTATTCTTATTTACTTTTTAAACTGAACGTTGCAATACATTTTTTCGCATAGTCTTTTTTTATTTGTACAATGAGTCTGTAGATAATGTTTTTCCCATGCTTAGTAAAGTGTTTATGGCTTTCGTCTTACCAATAAATTGGTGTACTTTGAGACTAAATAGTAATGTTTTGGAGAAAACTTGTGGGTTTGTCGATTTTGAGATTGAATTTTAACAAACACTGTAGGCAGTAAAACAAACACTCACAAACTACATTCAATAATATTATAAAATAGTAAAAGCTCCTACTGTACTCTTAAAAATTTGAATTTTATAAAACGATACAAATTACGGTATGCTGCCTAGTCCGATACCTACGAATTTCTAAAGCAATCGTTATTTACTATCAAATGTGGCTCTAATTTTGTATAAATCTCTCTCCAAATTTTTATATAATTTTTAATTAGTCTCATAAAAATTATTTAGAATTGTACCATTCACAAACCACAATAATGTTATAGTAACCTTTTATCAATTGTTAATTATGACTTAATTACGAGTATCGTATAATTTAATTAAAGCAACCTGCTTTTTCTTATTACAAACAAACATAATGTAGATTTTTGTCCTCCAAAAATTGATAGTCTACAGTTACTTCCTTATGATTTACTTAATACAGTTTTCTCGTAATTCCATTCACGTGCATCTTGAAATTTATAATTTGCAATCCAAAGCACCTTAAAATTACCGTGATACTCCACAATATACATTTGGTTGCTAGGCTAGAGAGTATTAATTAAATACTTAATTGAATATTACATTCAGGTTTCAGAAAAAGCCGTAAGAAAAATACAAATTAGGTATTAGTTAATACTTACATGTACTAAACGAAACCAAATAAAAATAACAATAGTTATATAAAATAAACTAAAAAAACTAAATATATGTAAATTAAACTGCATAGTACAAACAATGAGTTATATTGTGCAGATACAATATACTGAATGTTCTTCCATAAGCAGTCACCAATTATATTTTAATTACATGTATTTTGCTAGATTATTAAAAAATGTATAAAGCTAATTAAGCTTATAGGCTTTATGAACAAGTGTGTACTGGTTAAGGTTTGGTCAATGTATTAATTAATTAATTCATTCAACCGTCGTTCATAATTTAATAATCAACCACTACCAATGTGTGGTCGACTTCACATGGGCCAATAAAATTAAATTACTGTTGCATATAGTTTGGCGTAGTGTCAATGCTGCGTGTAGAATTCCTCATACCAAAACCCAAATGGGTTATCACGTGTATTTTCATGTATTATATTCTTTAATTTCCTGTCACATATTTTATTAATGCACATTTTAGATTACACGCGTATTTGAAACTAATTACGCATCATAATTTTTACTTATTTCTAACTTGATACCATTCACAGTACAGTTGAACCTTGATACCTGAATTACAGTATAATTACTCAATAAAAACCGAAAGTCATGCATATGCAGAAGCAAAAATATCTCATCAGAGCCGGTACAGTAAATCTGCTGGTGTTTAAAAGGACTAGCAGCTGTTTTATGTAATGTTGCGTTAATATTACGTGAACAGGCAGTGCGCGATGGTGGTGTAATGGTCAGCATTGTTGTCTTCCAAGCAGTTGATCAGGATTCAATTCCCGGCCATCCCAGTTAGCTTTTATTTTACTTTTACTAAACGAAATATTACTATATAACCCTTTACCAAGTTAACTCTTATAAAAACAATACACTACAAATTTGTGTGGATTGGTATTATTAAGTATATGATTTTTAAATGTATTGAATATTGAAATGATATGAAATGATATATTAAATGATATGAAACTATTGAACCTGCTACTTACAATGATGTGAAAATTATTATTCCAGTCACTGTGATTTTTTAAAAATTTGCCCCATGTTGAAAACAAGTTAGCAGTATTTCAATCTACATCAGTTTCAGTTTCCTGGTGTAAATTATTTTTAATTTCTCAAGAGTAGTTGTAAAGAATAATTTTGAAAATACGCATGAGATTCATTTATCCAGGGAATTATGTTTAGAAGTAGGCCTATGTCATGTTGCCTTCATTGCATAGAGGAATTAGCTGACCAACAGTTGAATATAAAAGTGCATTATATATTTTGGAGTTTAGGTATTATATTTTTTTCTTTTACCTTAAAATTACCGTGATACTCCAAAATATACATTTGGTTGCTGCAATATCTCTATTCCTAATATGTGAATTATATTAAAAGTTTCAAATCGTGTTACAATATCACTAACAACTGTCTTCTTTTTCTAAAAAGATTTAAGAAAAAGCCGTAAGCAAGTACAAAGTTGTGGTGTTACATCTTACTAAAAGCCTCTTTGTATAGAGTTCATTATTTTGGAGACATACTGCAATTTTTTATTAAATTATTTCTTTGCTATTGGTTTGTTTAGCATATTTGAATGTGGACATGTCAAGTATTTTTCTTGAGAAAAGTGGTTGTGCCCAAGTAAATCCTACGAGAAAAATATTATACCAAAACGTAAATAGCAGACAGTATAAACGTTACACAATTATTTTTGTGTAGATTGAAGATTATATTTTAGTCTAATCGTTAATGTGGACTCGCTATCGTGGGATTTGCAGAATGAAGACTGCATTCATTCCAAGAACGGAAAGGAAAATTATTGACTCTGACAAGAACAGATCTACTAAGAAAAATTTAACAAGCGTGTGAAAAAGTTAAGTATATGTTAGCTATTCTCTTGTCTCTTAAAATTGATAACTATGCACTCCTGACTGCATGACTGGCATGGTCACAAAGAAGACTTATATCACTTCCTAGTCTAAGAAAGACTTTTGTCTACGCATAAAAAAAATTTATAAAAATTAAGAAGGATTAAGTACCTTTAATTTAGGAAGCAATTTAAAAAAAAGATAATTTTAGTCCATGACACGATGTTATTTACTTGAATCGATGAAAATCATATGAAAAAATTTAATAGTATGTGAAAAGGAGCATTGTTAAATTGTTAAAGTGTAGCACAAACAGTCAAGATCTTTGAATGTATGTAATCTACTCAGATTATTGTAAAATTTTCCAAAGATTGTAAAACAAATTAAATATTTGTAGTCATGCACTACATTTTACATGCAGAAGACATCTGGTCACAACCGTTATTCCAGGAGAAGCGTAACTTCGTCTTGATTATTTTCAATAATGAACAAAACACTTTCAAATTATTAGCTAAACTGGAAAGGTCTACAGACTTATTTTGAAATATACAATGTACACAAACTGTACACAAGTCTTCAGTTAAATAGAATGTTATGAAAAGTACTAAACAATAAAATATAACATAATATTACGTTTAACATCATAGCTTTTTAGCTGTCTCTACACAATGATCAAAAGTGATATATTTCTGCACCGATTTTTTTTTCAATACAGTAATCTCACTCAATTAAGAAAAAAATTTTTAACAATTTTCAGAAGATAGAAAACTAATTATGTTTACAAATTAAACTATTATTATTATTTAGAATGTTAGATTTATTTAAAATAAAATACAAACATTTTAAAAATGCAATTATTCTAATGATTTGCACTCCTGTGTGTGGCATAAGATACTTTAATGGTGGAAACGTCATAGGCATATAAAAAACGATTATTTTTATATTTTTGTAAATGTCTGGAGGATCTACTTCTTTAACAGCTTTTTTAGTTTGAAGACTTTTATACTGCGATGCTAAGCAGTAAAGTCAGTGACTTTCTGACGCTAATTTTTCGCATTTAAAGAAAGTGATTAGTGTGACGAGCATGAAACATATATTTCTTAAATATTCAGAGGATGTCGTGTTTTCTCTGGTGTGTGAGACTCTTACCCACTTAAAAAACCCCACCTCTAATTCAGGTATTCATATCCATCCTGGAACCGCTTAGCGTATTACATCAGGATGGAGCTTATTGAGTTCTTATCATGTTCCTTCTAGTTGTTACTCATTTTCTACTGCCCGTTGGGTTGGGCCTGTTTTTTAATAATGAAAAAATTAATAAAAAATAAAAAATAATAATAGTAACAATAATAACAATAATAATAATATTTTTTTGATAATTTGTAAAATGTAATGTCGACTTCTTTACTTGATGTATTCTGTTTAAATGTTTAAAACAGGTATTTGTTACATAAAGCAGACATCAATTTTACTGTTTCTACGGTTATCATAGTATATTGAGATTTGATTCCCAGCAAAACATCGTATTGAGTATCATGATTGAAACTTCTCTTGGTAAATCAATAACAAACGGATCTCGATTCTTTGTAAGGTTACATATACGTAAATTGCTACACACGTGGCTTATGAATTGATTCGCGTCTCTACACAACAATGGATGTGTTATTCTTTGTTGAAAATTACCACGTGCATAACATTGTATGATATTTACAAACCTCTTGTCAGTATCTACAGACCCTACGCAAATATACGGAAACGTATACAATACAAAATCACTCCTTAATTTTTTTGTAATATTTTTTTTTTCTCGTCTGTCGATTAGAGTTTTACTAGTAATCTGGATGGGGTATAAAAAGGCTATAATAAAGTTAACTTATAGCCAGACTTACCATCAATTATATACCAGCCGATGTTTGCAGCTCCTCTCTTTTCAGGAAAAGTAACAAATTCGGAAAATACGAGGGCTATTCAGAAAGTAAGTTTCGATAGGGCATTAAAGTCTGCGTATTTAGGATATGTGTGCTGATAACTTTTGAATTTATCAACCGATTTTTATAAAACTTGGCTTTTGTGTGCATACTTTCAACTTACAGAACCTATTGTTTTTTTAGATTAAACCCACCAAAATAGGAGGGGACAGATAACAAAATTTTAATAGCTAAATTTTGACAAATCGTAAAATGCACGAAAACATTTAAATTATTGGAATTTTAAAGAAAATATAAATATAGGTTTAGTTTTAGAAATTTCAAAATTTTTTAAAGTACCGTCTCAAAAATAGGTCAAAAGTCTGATAAAAACGAAAAATCCATGTTGGGTACAGACTCAAAAGAATTTTAATCCAAACCCGAATGTGTTTACTCTGAATTTTTGTTTGCTTTAAGGTATACTTTAGGGTGTGCAGCATTATGTTGTTATGAGAAATTTTATTCAAAATACAAACTCGTCACCTTTAATGATATGACACAATTAATATCTGACAACACTCCTCACAAATGGTAGGTTGGATTCAAAAATTTCTAAGTTATGTTTGCAAAAGCCTTCATAAATTGGTATCAGTTATGTATATTTGTGAAATATGTTGGACTTAATCATATAGGCAGCTGGGACATATGTAAGTTTAGTTATAGGTAATATAGGTAATCAACTAAAAAGCTAGGTCTAAATTACCTGTCATTTAGACATTATGTTTATACATTTAATTAAAAAGAATTTAAAAGTTAAGTATGTTTAGTGTATATTGTATGATTTAGAACTGTTATTTTACTAATTATTTAAGTAATTGCTGTTTTTGTAATATTATTATTATTATATAAAATGTAAAATTATTTAATATTGAATTATGCCTAACAATAATTGTATTCCTTCCAAAATAACGAGCTTATTCTGCAGTTCAAGGAGCTTACTAATATTAACGTTATGTGTCTAAAATTCATACTACTTCACGAGTCGATGATGTTTGGAATGCGATGTTTGAAAATAGGCCTATCACTTTAAGAAACGAAAACGTCGATAGATTACAAACCACGTAGTGAATGGCCAACGAGTGTAGTGACTGCTGACAATCGGCAGCGAATTGAAGATAACATGGTGCAATTCGGCGAATCACAGTACGCAAAATTATTAAAAGCTTGAATCGTAGACATGATGTTGTGTAAAGGAATGTAGAAGACAAGGCTACAAGAAAATTGTGTATCATCAGATAATACCTGCTTTGCAAAACAGGAGGGTAGCAGTGTGTTCAGATGCTCATGCTTAAAGGTGATAAACAGAACTTTATTTAATTTTGTAACTAAGGCTAAAACTGGCTGTATCAGTATGATTTTGAGACTAGAAGGCAGTCGATGGAGAGGTGATACAGTACCTTGCCTAGGCCTAAAAAGTTCAAAGTCAGAAGTCAGAAGGTGATGATTCTTGCTAGGATGCGAGTGGAATCATTCTGCAGATTATTCGCGAACAGAATGAGTCTTGCTAGTTTGCAAGTGGGATCATCCTCCAGAGTTTTTTTTTCTAATAAAACTCAACAGCAAACAGTGAGCGCTACACTTCGTCACTGAAAAAACTCCGAAAAGCCAGCAGAAGAAAAAGTCCTGAGAAATACTGAATTGACATTAAACCGCATGACGACAATGAAATGACTTATTGGTCTCTAGCCACAAAATATTGCCTTGCACAAGTGGGGTTCCCCCTGCCCCTGCACTTCGTTCCCTACAGCCCTGATCTCTTGCAAAATCAAACTTTCACCTCGTTCGTGCACTGAAAGAAATCTTTCGGGGCCCCAGATTCAGTGATACAGAAGAAGTGAAAGATGCAGTTGGGGTAGGTTTATTAAAAACAGTTTTCTACCCTACACTCTTCCGCAAAGAAAGGCCACTGTTTTCAAAAGTAATAGGCCTACTATTTCTTTGTGAGTTTGGACAAAGTAAACGGGTGGACCAATTTTAAAGTATGAAATACCATATGGTATCGAATAATTTTACTTGCCATTATATTTATAACATTTTTGTTTAGCGAAATTGTAAATTTTACTCTCTGAGATACCTAATTTTATGAGAGCTAAATAGAAAAATTAATATGGCACGTTCTATTGAAATTCATTTCTACGCCCTGTTAAGAGAAAGGACGATACTATTGGTGTATGCACAATGTTTAATAAGGTATAGAAATTGAGGGTAGTCTGTTACGCAGGGCCATGATCTTTACTTAGCGTCTATTACAGTAAAACGCATTAATGAGGACCGACACAAATGTAAACGACTCCAATGGAGATTATAAAAGTCTCATAAACGTCCATCAATAAATGTTTGTAATGTGCAAATCTATATTTAATGGCGTGTTGAGTGAATATTTTGCTATTTATTCGAATAAAAAAGTATTATATATAATAGACACTTGCTATGTGAATTATGAAACTGTGATAAAAGTGCACCATGCACATCTGAGTATAGAGGGGGAGAAAGAAAAAAAAACGAACTGTTTGATTTTAGTTGCGAAGTGATACCGTATAAATATTCTGAACAAAACCAAAGACCGGACGGCATTTTTATAGATTTCATTGCATCTTGCCTAACTAATGTATAATTATTGCTTAGTTGTTTTTAACTTTTCTAATTTATTAATCCTTCGACACTGTTTAAAATCGTCTGTATTATCTAAACCGGATTATCCTTTCTGATTTTATGAGAAGGCAAATACATCGCATTTTTAATGAAAATATGTTTAAACCTCTAACTTTGAAACCACACAAACGGATTTTAATGAAACAAACATTCATATATTAATTTGTATTTCACAGATTCAAATTTAACATATTGGAATTAAATATTTATTCATTAATTAAATTTATTGCACTAAATTTAATTGCACTGATTTTTCTATTTAAATTGATAATTGTATGAATAATACATATAATATAACCATATTCAAATATTTAATATTATTAATTACAATGGTAAACTACAGTACGTTTAATCATTGATTTTAATAATGTAATAACTGGCTCAGCTATTTTGTTTGACGTTATATTGTTGCTGGTGAGAATAAAGTTCGTTCTGTAGCAGTGTACGATGTCTTAACTGTCATCGGGGTCTACTCCTTTCTCAATAATTGTGACTTGTTATACCGAAATCTCGGTAAACAAAATGAAAGAATACTTTAAATATCTTAAGTTTTTAGAGTAGTGAGAGAAAGAGTGAATGAGTGGAAGAGATGGTGAAAGATAAATAAATAGATAGATCGATTGACAGATAGAAATGTAGGTAGACAGGTGGTAAGCGACGATAGAGAGAGAGAGGGAGAGAGAGAGAGAGAGAGAGAGAGAGAGAGAGAGAGAGAGAGAGAGAGAGAGAGAGAGGGGAGAGAGAGTGTGTGTGCTTGAGATTGAGTCAGTGTAGTGTATGTAGAGGAGATTGGGACCCATCGCCCACTTTCCATTCGAAGATTAAAATAAATTCTTCATTCATATTTTTATTATGTTTTCCTTTTTTTCACTTACAAAAAATATGCTCATAAGGGAAATTTATACATACTAATTGATACCAATTAAACAAAAGTCTAAATAATGCTGACCGGCCCCGTACACGGTGTAAGTTGACGCATGTAGGAGAAGGCCATGATGTATAAGATATTATGGTATTATTGAGCTGTAAAACAAAATAAATAGTTAAATCGTTATAGTACTATAAAAGTAATGTTATGATACCTTGAGTTTACTGTTTCTGAAACAAAGTATATTCCTCAGTCAATATTTTAATCATTGCTATTGAGAAAGTATCCATCGTTACGAATTTATATAACGTATAAAAGTGGGTCAGGATTCTATTCGTTCAGAATTATTCATTTATCAATTTTTTCACGAAATAAACTGTGTGACTGATTTACTTTCTTTTAAGCAGTTTTAACAGAAAAGGATACCTCCACCTCAACCTTCTTTACCTGATTCATCACTGACGTGTTCGTTGATTTGTGACACTGTTTTTCTGGTTAATACTTGCTTGCTTCGTGAACATATTTTTGCTTAATTTCCCCCTTTTGTTTCCCTTTCTTTTTCTTTTCCTTTTGCTATTTTCTACTTTTTTCTAATCCTATGTAAATAGAACCGCCGGTAACGGTAACAGAAAATCGATTTCTGGTTTTAGTATTATATTTGTGTGTAAGTATGTTATTCTAAGTGGCTTTCCTTCTTCAGTAGAAAGAGCTAAGAGTCCCATTAACGTTAACGTTAGTAAACTACAAAGAGTGTTACCTGCTGGAATTACTTGCATTGTTAACCATTTGGCTGGGGTTACAGAATTTCCAACTAGCTTGGAAAGATTTTTCTGAATATCCTTGCTCCTGAACCCGGCATTTGTTTTTATTGGTATCGTTGCAACGGAAGAGTGGTTTAACGATTATACAGAACACCAACTGAACACTTCATCATCATTATCCTTGCATTGCAGGCAGAGTTGGCATATTTTTGACCGAGCCATAAACGTTTCTGTACAATGGTTGGAATGTAGTCGATAAGAAAGAAAAGAAGCATCAATAATTAAAACCATCATGGTGGAAACAGGGATTTCAAAAGTTTCCTGTATCCTCAGGCTAACTTTCATTAAAGAAAAAAAAAACTTTTAATAAACCGTTGCTCTAAGGTGATTGTTATTTCTACGAGGGTAAGTCAAAAAGTAAAGGCAAATTTTTAAAAAGGAACTTTTTATTGTGAAAACAAGATGACAAGTAACATCATTTCTCTACATAATCTCCCTCAACTTCTATGCACTTGGTCCATCTCTTGACAAGCTTCATAATTCCGTCCTGGAAGAAGATTTGTGGCATCGTGCACAGCCACTCGCGCACCGCCTCCACAACCTCGTCATCCGACGAAAACTTGGATTCACGCAGGTGCTCCTTCATCGAACCAAAAAGGTGAAAATCACTTGGAACTAGGTCAGGACTGTACGGCGGATGCTCCAGCAGCTCAAAACCAAGATCTTGAATGCACTGGATCGTTTTCCCCGCAGTATGAGGACGGGCATTGTCCTGAAGCAAAAGCACACCTTTTGAAAGTTTTCCTCGCCCCTTTGTTTTGATTTTGGGTTTCAGATCTCGCAGTAGCTCACAGTAGCTGTCACTATTCACTGTTTGACCTTTAGGAGTGTAATGAATTAGAAGTGGACCTTTCATATCTCAAAACACTGTCATCATCAACTTTCCTGCAGAAACTTGTCTTTTGAACTTTTTTGCTGTAGGCGAGGATAGATGTTTCCACACCATACTTTGCCGCTTACTCTGTGGTTCGAAGTGATGGACCCACGTCTCATCAACGGTTACTATGCTACTGAGAAACTCTTCTCCTTCCTCTTCTAAACGCCTTAAATGTGATTTCGAAATTTCCAAACGTTTCTGTTGGTGCTGGTCTGTCAGTCGATGTGGTACCCAACGAGCACACACTTTGCGATAATTTAGTGATTCGTGGATGATTGCAACTGCTGAACCGTGACTAATCTTCAACGCATGCGCAATATCATCAATTTTGACACGACGATCATCATGAATCATTCGCTCAACTGTCTTGATGTTCATGTCCGTCTTCGAAGTGGATGGCCTACCTGAATGCTCTTCATCGCAGATAGATACACGACCATTTTTAAAGCGATTTATCCACTCATAAATTTTGCGTTCACTAAGACAGTTCTCACCGTACTGCTGCTGCATTCTGCGAATAATCTCCGCAGGTTTAGTCCCTTCAGAGTGCAGAAAACGTACCACTCCCCTCATTTCTTCCTTGGTGCACACGGACAACGGGGCACTCATAATAAAATGCCCTGAAATCACTACGAATGGAGGGAGCTGAGCACTGAAACAACACAGCTAAAGTACAAAAAAACTTTGAGGTTATGATATGTCATTGTTCAGTCAGTGCTGCCATCCATTGGAGCAGGGAAAATAAAATTTGCCTTTAGTTTTTGTCTTACCCTGTACTTGAGTTGAAAATATTTATTCAAGTTTCTACTAAAAGTAAGTGATTCGAGTATCGGTCACTGTAAGCAAAGTGTTTTATATATTTCAAATAGTTAATTTTTGTCCGACAAATCATTATATCTAAAAATATAACATAAAGTTCCAATTAAACATAAAAAAAAATTATTATACTGAGACCAACAAAATATGATCAATCAATGTAGTATTGAAGGTAGACTATTATATTTTCTGAATAAAAGTTCGTATACTGGAAATGGAGGCCAACTGTTGGTAATTAAATATATATATTGTGTGCGTTAGCAATTGGTTGTTTTGAATAATGTGGTAAAATATATTCTGGAAAACTCGTACTCAACCGGACGGTGCAAGTTGCCCCAGTGGGCTAAAATGCCTTAAGAGCCATGTCACACACACACACACACACACACACACACACACACACACACACACACACACACACACACACACACACACACACACACACACACACACACACACACACACACACACACACACACACACACACACACACACACACACACACACACACTGCACTAACATGTTTTCTTTGTATCAAAAGAGGAAAATTACCTTACAGACGTAAAGCTACTTTGTACTTAGTCCGGAAGTATACGTTCAGAAAACGCACACACAGCCGGAACACACATACACACACTTTTTCACTCCCTATCTCTTTTTTCCCTCTGTTGTCACTCTTCGTGTTGTTAAGAACGTGTGTTGTAGATGGAGGAAGGGGTTTACTCTTTCACTGTTGTTCTTTCAAGTTTCGTCACCTTTTTCTGTCTAAATAACTATCAAACTATATCCCTAACTATTAGATCTGTACTAACTTTTTAACTTTATACGTTCTGATAAGCTAGATTTATAACAAATCAATATTGAGATGAATTACGTGTCTCACAAAATAATAATTAAGTTTCATTATTAATAAATATTGACTCTATATGCACATACAATCAAAATTTCAATCGTTCGCGTGATCATAAACAGATAGTTATTTATTAACAATAAACGTGAACATAATTTTAAAGGCAATATTAATCAGAAGATTTTGCTAGCGGGTCCAGTAGTTGGTTTGTATGTGTCCTACATCCTGGGAAACTACTGAGGAAAACTTTAAAAAAAAGTAAGTTTAACAATTTCAGTCTTCATAATTCTAACATAAAAGTAGGGTATGTACGACAATGGATATTTTAATTGTATATGGAATATAACAGTGAATAAAGCATATGATAGAATATAAAGACATTGTATGAATAAGTAGAGATTGGAGGCTTAAACATTGTAAATTAGTTGATAAGGAACATTGTGAAAAATGTTAGTTGCAAGAATTTGTAGACTATTAAAATAACTTTACATGCAGTGAGATGGTTAGTAAGGATATTTAGGTGCATAATTTACGGGATATTTATAAACATCAAGTTAATTTGGATAACGTTCAAGATATGGACATTTTTGAGATGGGACTTATATCAGAATACTCATGGTAAAAAGACATAGTTGAGGACAATAGTTATTTTAAAAATTAGTAACTGAATATATGCTTTTTTTAAGAAAAAGATTATTAACTCATAGAATTGGTAAAATATTTCAGGTTTTTTGAAAAGTGTTATTCTGTTTCAAAGCCTTCTTGCACAGGAAAATTATTATCTGTAGGAAAATCAGAAGTAGGGGTTACGGAAGAACCAGTTTCAAATATAAGATTATGACACACAGATCATTCTCTCTTTGGAATCGATAACAAATAAAGGCTGTAGTGGTCCAGACGTTTGGTCTGTCAGTCATGACGACGCAAGTTACAAAATTCCTGTCCATTATTGCAAGACGTATTATAACTGTGCTATTCCGCAAAAGTGCAAGATACTCAGTTTAGTTTATATAAAGACTTCGAGGTTACTGAAGTGGTGTAAGTCTAACACACCGTTAAGCAATGGGAGTGTACGTAACGTGCCTGCGAGAAATATCTACATGCCCTAAAGCTGGAGAGAGTAAATCAACTCACGTGTTCTTCCAGATAGGACCAATCCGTCGTCTGAAGGATCTGCAGTTGACATTAAAGAAAAGTGAACTTATAGTATTTTGTATAATTATATAAAACTTATTTAAAATAACAACTCCATTATATCAGTAAAGACTTCGTAGTTTAAATAAAACAAAAGAAATTTTTAAATATGTAATTAATTCATTGTTCATAAAATAAAATTTAGTTCTTGTTACAAATGGCAACAGAGACAGATTAATTTATTTTTATAAGCTTTATTAAAAGCACAGTAGATTGTCAGAAAATATTAGCATCATTAATAAATCCTCTTTATTCTAAAAACATATTGCAACAGAAGACAGGATGTAAGTTCCTATAAGTGTTTTACTAATGCTATAAAACATTTTGTCTACACCCGTATCGTAATAGCGTATTATCCCACTCATTTTGAGTGGGATAACAAGTTCATTATCGCACTGGTTTTGTTATCCCACTCGTTTATATTTTAAAATTTATTGAAACATAACACAAAATACAACACAATATTACAATCTAAACATGTTATCTACTTATTGTAGATATTAATAACACAGTCTTTAGAGTTATTTAAGTAAATTCCTGCTGTAGAAGAAGATTGGAACTTTTTCGTCACCAAGTTAAATGTTTGATCGTCAGAAGTAGTTGCAAGCTTCTTGCCCTTATTGTCGATATCAGCAATGCCTAAAATGTGTGAAGCTATTTTCTTCTTATTTTTGACAAAAGTTTCAATATATCCCTCGGCAACAGTATTAGAACGCCAGCCACCATGGCGTTTTACAGTTAAGAGATCTGCTCCCGAGTCAGCTAACAGTGACGAAGATGACCTTCTAAAACAATGTCCTGTATATTCCTTATGATGATCCAGCTTCAAAAATAAAGCGATTTGTTGTGGCAAGTATCCAAAAGTGTTGATTCCCACAGGCTGTCTATTACATTTGCCCTGTCTGTACTGGAGGAAAAATCGGTCATGACCAACACCACTTGGACGAAGCGTAATATAATCTCGAACCAGTTTTACCATATCAATTCCATTAATGTTTCCCACTGTCACATAAAATTCTCTACCTATTTTAGTTTCAGTGAGTGACAGCATAAAGCGAAAACAATCTCCTTCATCCTTTACATTGCTCAGAAGTAAATATGTAAGTTCCTCTCTTCTACACGCCCCAGCTAGTCCCTTAATTAAAGCAATTTTCATAAAAAGGAATTGTTTATCTGCATCTTCATTCAAAAATCTTGCAACATCACTTTTCTTCAATATTCTTGACTTTTTTGGTTTATAACCTTCAGAGTTACGTTTCATAAGCGCAACCAAATTCGTGTACTTACTGACGTTCACATTCTTCTTAATAGAAAGCATAGTACATGTAATAATAATAATAAATAATTATTTTATTTAATAATAGTACTATGCATATCATGGAATAATAAGTCCATAAAGATGAAGGTTTACAAACTTTAGATAACTTACTGAAATATGCTAGAATTACCTTTTCATTCGCATTGTTTATAATCTTCTTCTCTGTCCATCATTTTTCATATCTTCCATATGCAATTTCATATTTTGATCTCGACTTCTCTGGTATTAAGTTGGATATGGTTTTTAAAGCTCCCTCTTCAATATCTGAAGGCAAACTTTTAGATTCACTCATTTTAAAACAACTTACAAATTACTAATTTGCAGCAAAAACCAACTATTTTTTAATCATAACAACGTGGTTGCTATGTGAACGTATACGTCACAATACATTATTTCAACTGCTACGTAGATAGCTTAAATTTTCTGATTCTCACATTTTTTATTTTTCAGCGGGTGTAGATAAAATACTGTACGACGCACGAGTGATAGCGCATTATTAATATACTTGTGTGATTAGACGACTCGTGCTACGCACTCGTCGTCCAAACTTTCACACGCGTATATTAATAATGCTGTTATCCCACTTGTATCTTAAATATCTGACCGCCATAGACATGTTTTTAAGATTTGTTTTTGTCTTTGTAAAGTAGTCATACGTTTTGAACCAAGCTATGTTTAAAAAAGTATGTTATGTCAAAATGCGCATAATGTTATACTCTTTTATGTCATGTAAATATTTGTGAGTAAGTGCGCGGGTGCGCGTGTGATTCACATTTTATTTAATAACTTCGTTGAAAATTGACATATCGTTCTGAAACTTGGACTGGGTGTTCTCATGGATATAAGCTACATTTTCCATATACTCAATTCTTTACAACTATAATTTTTATATGTTTATTTTAATAAAATTAGTTCTTCTTTATTTCGTTATCTCCTGGAGAGTAATACAATTTGTAGATTAAATCTAGACAGGCCTTTGAAGAATCGGGCAGAGTTTTAACCTGATATCTGTCTATCAGTGTACTCATCTATGACGTTGCCAGATTTTCTACCAATCAGAAAATCTAAAAATTATTTGAGACGGTGCTCTGCCGAGGACGGATCTGCCAGTCGAAGTCAGTTCCGAAGTTTTGCCATAGAAAGACGTACTCGCTGTCACGAGATTTTCGTGACAAGACAAGTTGATTTCCAAAAGACTTTGTAGTTGGTTGACGGTACAAGTATTACGTAACCATTGCGACTTTATAGAACTCCAATAATAATTAAATAGATCATATTCTTGTACTTTTCGCGTAGAGTGGAAGATTTCCGGATTAGAGCAGAATATCTACCGTGAGTTACTACAGAGTTACTTTATCCAAATTTGTGTGAGGATCGTAAAAATTACATATACGTATAGTGTTAAATATTATATATTCATATTACGTCACAACCAACTTGTCTTGTAATTATGAATAAAAAATAATTTTTTGAAATTTTGTACAAAAATATTTGCTTTATACTGTTTCGACAGTATTTCCGAAGATGACAGTAAAAAATGCCGTGGAAACAAATTACAAAAAAAAATATATTCTTGCGAAAAATTTATTAGTTATTTGGTTATTATTTACAATTACATATATTGGTAGATTATATCGGAATAATTAGAGAGATTATTTATATTATTGTTTATTCATAAAATGTATAATTAATTTTGTAATATCTTATGAAATGAAGAAATCATATATCTAATTTTCTTCTACGAAGTCTTAAGGAATCCGGCAACACAGATTTTAAAATATCGGTATGGAGAACCGTACATGACTGCCATGTTCTAAGATTTTATATTTAAAATCATTTACGAAATGAAATGTTTCCACAGAAACTACTTCTTTCCATTTATTGCTTCAGCCTTAACCACAGTACTGTGGTCACTAACGTATACCACCACACGTTATCGCACTCGATTTTCACTGATGATGGCAGTCGACGGCACTACCGAAACGTCTGATTTTGCAGAAAACATTGGACTACGGCCAAACAGCCCGGGAAGGAATTTTAACAACAAACTACTACTTTGTTGCCGATAACGTAGTACACATATAAAAATTATCCCCTCCCCCTTCAACTATAATTTTCGTTTATAGAAAATTACCCCCACCTCGTTCAACTAGCCTCTTCATTTATAGATATTTCATCTAGGTTTCTACAGTGGATTATTAAGATCTTCTTATCAGGATACTTTATTTATCAAAATTAAGTACTTTACTTTTGTTACAACAAAAAATGTTTCTGGTAAACTCCCCCTTTCCCTTAACCGATCTTCACCAAAAGCAACAGACCTTCAGTATTTTACAATTAAGGAACGTATGCAAAAAATATTTGATTCTGTTTGAATGTGCGGTAGTTATCGTTCGTCATAGAAAAAATTACCATTGTTAAAACAAAAAATGTTGCTGGTAAACTACCCCTTTTCCTTAACTGATCTTCACCAAAAACAAAAAGGTCTTGAGAACTCTACTATTCAGAGTTGCATGCAAAAAATTATTTGATTGTGTTTGAATTTGCGGCTGTTATCTTTTGCCATAGAAAATACCCTTGTTAAAACATAAAACGTTGCCGGTAAACTACCCCTTTCCCTTAACCGATCTTCACCAAAAACAATAGGTCTTGAGAACTATACAATTCAGGGTTGTATGCAAACCATTATTTGATTCTATTTGAATTTGCGGCTGTTATCGTTTGCCATAGAAAAAATTACCCTTGCTAAAAAAAAGTTGCTGATAAACTATCCCTTTCCCTTAACCGATCTTCACCAAAAACAATATGTCTTGAGAACTCTGCAAATCAGGGCTGTATGCGAACATTTATTTGATTCTGTTTGAATTTGCGACTGTTATCGTTTGCCATAGAAAAAAATCTACACACACACGCACACACACACACACACACACACACACATTTCGAAAAATGACTTTTTTCATGTTTTGAGTGTAGTACAATCAGAATCTGCAATAATCTCGAAACGATTTTTTAGCCATCACCATACTTCCATTTCCTTGTGGAACATGGAATTAAAATGAAATCTTAATTGTAATGTATATTACTCAGTACTTAAGGCGATGTCTTTTTTTACTGGTTACGTTCAGAAAACAACATGATATGTTTTGTAAATTTGATTGTAAGGTTAATTAATTTTTAGGTAACACAATTATTATTACTGCATTGAATGATGATAGTAATACACATCTGTTGTTCTACAGACTGTACAGATATTTTTTTAATACAACATACGAAGAATTTTGAAGGCATCCTTCCAAAATATATCAATATCTTGAGAAATTCTAAGAAATATATTTTCATCAAGCTGAATTAAAGATCCAGAAAGTTAGAAAAAAATTTAGAAATTTCAATCTAAACACTCATCATGTCAAACAAGCTCTTGTGTAAAGTTTTACATTAGGAAGTTCATCTCAAACCATGTCAAGGGTAAACTGGGCACTTGTGTTGTTAGATTATATTCTTTTTGCAGAGGTTCACTATACTTTTGTTTCTAACGTGTATGATAATTTTATTAGATTTAAAATTTATTATATTTTATTGTTCCTCCGACTATAAGATCATTCCTCCGACTGTGTCTTAATCATGTGAATATATTTTTTGATCGGAGACCATTTAGTTATTTGTTATTGGTAACTCCATGCAACATTTTTTTCAGTAAATATAAAAAATGTTAATATTCGTATAATGTATACACTAACACAATACACACTGATGTATAATATGAGTACAGGAGGCCTACTTATCTACGTATATTTTGGTACTACAATGTTATAAATAAGCACAGATAATTTGAAGAAACCGGACTACTTTTTTCATAATTTCAAAATTAGAAAATAAACTTTAAAAAATTATTTACTTCACTTTTCTAAGATACTGGCCATGATGTAGGCCTACCTATTTATGATCTACTCGGGCTGTCTTTATCTCTATAGAAACTGCGAAAAGTCTACACCTGTTTGAATGTATAGCATTATTAAGTAGCCTTATTATTTGCTAAATAATGGTAAATAACCCCAACAAATTCACTGGCAGGAATAATTACCTAAACAGTTTTTAATAACGCAGAAAGAATACACATGGTTTCTAGCAATACTAAGGAAAAGAAAAATAGGCCTATTCTTTTGTTAAAAAGAAATGTAACAACAGTTAAATTTATCAAAATTACACAAACAACACATTTTTGGATTAAGCACAAATAGAGTAACTTTTTATATGATTTTAAACCTTTGTTACATATATGTACCGATGTTTGTCAAACTTAGAATTGAAAACTTTAATTAGCGGCCATTTACGAATTGTTGAAATAATATTTTGGTTTGTTTTGTATTTATAAGAAATGGTAAGCTTCCGGTGTACACAGAATTTTAATTCTACATCTTATCCCGTTTGTGCATTTTATCAACTAATTTGTTTTAAAAGCATACAGACGGGAAACAAAGCATTTTTACGGATATGTTTATTGCTAATTTTTCATTCAATGTAATGAGTAGAATATCCGTAGTTTGGTACCACCTTTTGGAAAACATTCTGTATAATGTGTGGCTCAAACATCTACATCAAAATCAATTTATGTGGAAAGAGATTTACGGTCAAGCTATTTTATTAAAATGTTTAAAAAAGCCTCTTTTTACATCTAAGACCTCAGCTAATTACATAAAAATGTAAATATTACGTATATATTACGAACATGCCTCAAGGATTTCCTGCTGACGAAAAATGAAAAATTTCCCAGTTAGAGAATAAACAAGGCTCACTTAGCACAAAGGCTTATACTTTTAATTTATTTTGATGATAAAAATGCGTAGTCATTAAGGTAATTGCGCTTTAATTTAAAAATGATTTTTCATATTCTCTCTCACAATATATTTTTGTACTTCTGAATGAAAGCATTAGCTATATATGTTGTTTTTCTTTATGTTATACTTTATAGCAACTTTTCATAATTTTTACTATTTTTGTAAGCAAATATTTGTATATGTGATGTGTAAGATTATTTGTCCGAATATAAATCCCTTAGAATTGGGTGTTCTAAATGTTTGTTTTACTTTCTATTGTGTATAACGTCTTCTATAAAGCTTATATTTAGTGTGTACCTACAAGGCGTCTGCCTTCTTACGTCTTGACAGAACCTGTCCTACTCATTCAAAATACGTCAAGTATATGAAAGACTTAATGGTTAATTCATTTTCTTTTGAAGACAGTAAAAACTCAATAGACGTTAGTGCAAATTGTTTAAAAAGACAGCGATTATAAAAGAAATTTAATAATAAAATGTTTAAAGTTAATTACGAAAAACCAAGTAGTGATATATTAATTGTTTAATGTTGTGTAACAAGTATAACATCAAAGAACCCAATGCTAAACTTTAGTTATTTATGTCTTTAACGTAAGACATATGTCTTCAAGGACCGCAGATATTGTCAGCAGAGACGTTGGTTTTGTGGGTTATTCAGCTAAAACACTCCTAATGCTTAAAGCCACTTCAATAAAGGTCATTCTATGACCTAACATTTGCACAGAAATGTGTCGGTTGATTTGTGTGTTTGCTTCACGATACATGAATTGTAATTGCGTTTTATTCATGAAAGTGTGTTTTGATACGTCCTTTAGTTAAATTATATTATTTCTTGTAGGGAATTAAAAACTGAAAATTATTCTATTACGGTTCAACAAATAATATTAATAAGTCAACAGTTTATGTTAAAGGTACATCCTCGATTTTAAACAAACGATTCATTGAATTGCTGACGATATATGTATTGTGACATAACGTATTCAATGGAAAACGGTTAAATACATTTTATTTTCATATACCAAGCCAACTTTTATTAAATTATGAAATATAATTAAATAAACGTTTTATAAAATATTAAGAAAATTTAATAAATTTTAATAAATATTAACTACGCATTACACAGTACTGTGATAACCAATCGAGTGGTTACTAAGCTAATACTTTTTACAACAATTTCGTAGCTGATGTTAAGTGTCTAAAATTGTAAGATTTTCGCCGAATCTCCCAATTTTTGCTTAGTCTAAGTTGTGAAGCGTATTGACTATTAAGGAGAAACGAACGGAGAGGGTTGCTAAAGACATGCTTTGATCAAAGTTCACTGACCTGTAGTCAGAGTGCGCTGTAGCCAGACAAAGGGACTTGACTGACTGACCGTTTACTTCAGACAGGAAACAGACAAATGAAGTGTTCATTCTCTGTGTGCTGAAGAACTACATTTTCTTGCAACCCATACACATAGGAATACTATTCTCAAACGTATTTACACAAACCAATCTGAACAACTGCATTAATTGTTTGCACTGAGTAAACAATAACAAGAGTTACAGAATTGCTAGATAGTAAGTACAAGCAATATATAATATATAGCAGGTTTTTTCTATGTTATAAAAAGTAAAACGTATTCTTTGTTATATAGAATGAAGCTTTTTAATAGTAATATGAAATCAAATTTATGTGATAAAACTTTTATTTAAGATTGAAACTAAGTATTTACTTAGGTATATCACATAAATCTAAAAGCGGAAGTTCCTTACAAGCATGCACTCCCCACTGCTTAAAGCCACTTAAACGTTGTAAAATTTGTAAATTTGTAAGGTAGTCACAGAGCTAGATTGATATTACAAGTACTGACAAATGAAGAAGTTGTTTTGGGACTAATGAAGAAAACTGATTTTTTAAATACTACTTAACATCTTTTGCTATTATGATTATTACTGGTTTGCACTTTAACTTTAAAGTCACAAGTGTATTTTTCTTGTACTAGTTGAGGTTATTAGTTGTAACTATTTAAAAATATTGCCAATTTAATATGTGTAATACTTAACATGTAATTTAGTAATATTACATATTAAGTATACGTAATTAATATTACATATAATACTACATTATATTATATTATACTTATACATTATATTAATGTAATAATATATAATATTACACAAATATTGCATAATAAATTGTAATACTTAATATGTAAAATACTTTAATAAGAAAACAAATTAAATATGTAATGTTACTAAAACGGTAGATCCAGTTTACAACATGGTCGCCTCGGCTGACGAAGCCTGACGCATGGTGCTCCTGACATATACTATTGTTTTCTTGACAGAAGCCGCTACATACATCAGGTATGTATTTACAAAGCTGTATTGTGTATAAACCAGCACAAGGGGCGACAAAGTTTTCAGTTAGGCTACGAAGGGCATTCTTGAACTTACTAAACTTAGTTTAGTTCATCAGCCGTGGCTCTACAACCCTTGGTAGGACCCTTGGTTGGTTGGTTGGTAGGACCTGCTTCAACAGTCGACTCCATCTTCCCTATTGCATGCCCTGCCGTTCCAGTTTCTTATGTTCAGCTTTCTGATGTTCCCCTCTATCTGATTTTTAATCTACTTTGGGGTCTCCCCTTGCTCTACTACACATTGGTTTCTGGTAGAAGATATTGTTACGACATCACAGAAAAATTTACGTGTTTCTCGAACGATCCATTGGAATCCGGCTGAATGTTGTGGCGTACGTGATTTCAACATGCGCTTGCGATACTTTCCTGGACGCCGCCAGCCTCGCTGACTGTGTTAAGGCAGCAATTAATTACGTCGTAGTGTAGAAATAACGCGTAGTTGTGGAATGTTCTGGTCTGTGAAGGGGTATAAATACACGGCGTCAGTTATTATCAGGTATAGTTCAGTTATATACAGTTAGTCCAGTTATTATCGGGACATATTAATCTGTGCGTTCAAGTGGTTATTAGTGCGGTTCGTAATATTGTGGCGAAGTGTTATGTGTTTTTATAATCAGCGGGACAAATGTAGTACAATTGTGTTTTATATCAGTTGACATTTTTCTACTACGTGTGAACAATTTTTATTTGATTTGTTATAAGCGACTGTCTTGTTAATTACAAACTGTTTAATTACGGTAATTAAAGCTGGTGATTAGTGACTTAATTGGTGTCTTGTATTTTGTTTTCCACTGTACTATACGACGATCAGTTAGACCGTCGTAACATATGTTTCGTGGGCTGTCCTTCCTCCATTCCATCTATGTTTCCAACCTACCTGGGCCTGTATATTTTGATTATTCCGACAGTGTCCGGTTCTTTGTAAAGATGGTAGGCCTATAGGGCTAGTTCATAATTATAGCGCCTGCGTCACATTCTAATTTCTTGTACTCCTCTAAGTATTGTTCTTAGAATCCGTCTTTCAAAGCGACCTAAAAAGCCTTTTGCTACTTTTTTTTCATCGTTCAGGTTTCTGAAGCATATATATCAACACTGGTCTAATAAGTGTTTTGTAAATTTTGCATTTCGTGGTCCTTGAGATGAAACTAGATGCCTGGTGCTTTTTTAATCCATAATATATTTTATTTGCTACATATATTATTCTTCTTATTTTCTTATTTCAATGTTGGTGTTGTTAGTGCTGTTTACCTGTAAAGCAAGATATATGAAGACTTTTACTGCCTCTACATTGTTTGTACCTATTTCAAGGTTGTGAAGGGTTGGGTTTAGTGGTAGGTAAAATTAGTGTAATTGGTTTAAATTTAATAATTCATTAAGCGTAATTACGTTGTTTACGTAACATCTATGTTAAACACAATATATTTATTATAGCGTGTGTGCGTGTGCCCTGCAGGTATGCTGTAATGTACGCGTAGTTAGTAACTGATATTCGACGAATAAACTACATCTTCTAGACGACACCTAAAAGCATGGGAATGGAGTTCCATATACTATAAACAGTAAAATATCCTAGATTCAAAGAAGATTTATGGTCTTTGAAAAACGATGGAAAGAAGTAGGAATGTTTAGCGCATTGTTATGGAGTTGCAAGGAGTTACATACAAACATTTTCAGCCAAGAAATAATCAGTTCCATATTAGAGACACAGCCCGTTTACGATTGTGCAACAGCTAATGTTGACGTAATAAGAAATATAGCCAATAGTAGAAAAAACATTAAAATTCTAATTATAGAAGCAAACTTAATAATATAGGAGTTGCGTCTTCAGGCAGAAGAAAAGTTTATCGAAAAACCTGTGGCAAACAAAAGTGTTTCTATTGTACACGTAGAAGAAACACAATAACGTTTTAGCAGTATAAATCAGTCTATACTGGATAAAGACTTATGAACGAACTATTAACTCTAATCAGGCTTTAATTTGAAAACAGTGTTGTATGTACGAGACAAATTGCTTGTTGAGGTGCAATCTGGTTATATTGTCTGACCAGATTGATAGTTTAAACGTAAATGTAGTACATGAAATTGATGTGCATACTTTATTTAATTAAAAATGAATCATTTGAAACTTTACAGTTACCTAGTAACAGAATTTAAAGCAATGTACAGTAATTGCCACACTTGGTGCAATGTGATGTGTAATAATTTTAAGTGAATTTAAATTGCCTGTCAGGTTTTCGTTAATTAGGAACATCATTTCGAAACAATGTAATTACTTTATGAGTAAATGTTTATTAAATTTAATAATACACATATGTCTTTATGTGATAAAACCTAAAATTAAAATTAAACACAACTTATGAATATCGTCTCTCGTGTTAATGAGTTCACCCCTAGTTAGTATAAGTACCCCTATATTAATTAGTTATTTTGAATCACAGCTAGCAAAGGACCTTCTTTTTAACGGTTTAAAGGAAAACGTTTAAAACTAATCTTGATTTACAAGGGGTAGTTTATTGACATATGTATGGTCAAACCTCTCGTATACACTTACGCGTTGAAGTAAACAAGAAATCTATTACGCGAACCTTTGTTTAGTAACTGGAAAACTGATTAAAACTTACCTATTTGAAGACAACAAATACTCTTCTCTACTTATTTTTATTAAAGTTTTGATTCCGAAACACACACACACACACACACACACACACACACACACACACACACACACACACACACACACACACACACACACACACACACACACACAAATATCTGTTATATCAGCAACTCACTATCCATTAGACCAAAGGTTTTTAAACATTCGCTTTCAGTTAACGACTATACGTAAAGTGGCTTTTACAGAACATACGGTATTGTACGATTAAGGGTTGAGTTGAACTAAGTAAAAAAGATCGTTGAAATAAAAGTCTGTAACGTTGACAACTAATTACCTATCCTTTTATATACAAGCTGCATTCAATCGGTATATAAAATATCGAAACAGCATGACCAAAGTTGTATTAGCGCGTCTTCTGTTATTACGTTGTAGCATGACAGACTATCCACATTGTTTTAATTTAAAAAATAATCATATATATATATAATAAAAATGCAACGACATCAATGAAAAATACTATAAAAATTAGTCAAGGGCCACAAAGTAGTGAAATAATAGTTCAAAGAAATAAAATAAATTTAAAAGAACCATGCAATATATAAGAAATTATAGAGAAATAATGATAGGCCGAAGTATAAAGTAATTATACCCAGGCAGTATAGGAGCAGGTCAGGAAATGCCCAGTATAAACAAACATCCCAAATAAATGAACAACTGTTAGAAAAACAACCACAAGTAATAACATTAAAAACTTCCAAAAAATATGAAAATAAATAGGAAAAGTATAATGCAATAAAATAAGAGTAAATGTGAATTACGTGTAAGTGAAGGTTCTAGAATAAATGTAAAAATGTGCCAGTGCAATTTAGTCTTATAATGAAAAGTGAATCCTGATGATCTAATATAAGTGATATTCTTTATGCTATAATATCAGACAAAATGACAAAAAAATGATATAAGAATATACAATACACAAGTGGAGTGAGCAAGGGTAAATCCCTAAAGGAAAACAAAAACAGCAAGGACTGCATGAAAATTAATTTTAAGAAATATCTTAGTTGATGAAAAAACAGATGTGTTTTGTTTACATTAGTAGTTCATTGAACTCAAGGCTAAAATGCTTGAGAATGGATATAATTTTTTGTTGTTGTTATAAAATATTTATTATGTTTAATGATATTAATAAACCTGACTGTATTTAGATGAGGGTAATTTCGTTAAGATTTTATAAGAATAATATGTCAGAAAGGGTATAAGCTAGCTGGAATAATAATAAACATTGTAAATGAACTAACATAAAATCTAGGCCAAATGGTAAATCTTACAAAACTTGTAATTAGAAAATAAGTAAAGGAAATTAATTAAATTAATGAAAATTATATAAGGTAAATCAATTACTGTGAATTATAATTGTAACAATAATTTGTAAAGGTATTGAAGAAATATATGAGATATTATTAGAAAAAATGCAAGTGTAATAACACTAGAATCTAATAGGAAAGCCTAAATTAAAGATAATATGTAAATTAGTTAACTAAATCATAAAACTACAAAAAATCAAAGAAAAATAACCATTTTAATTCAAGCAATGATCTTGTTCAATTATAACTAGAACATGATAGAAATTGAAAACCATTTGAGATGACAGGACGTACAGTTAAGGCCTACATTCTAATATACAGTAAATTTGACTTTTCGAGTTAAAAATAATATAAAGTATATCATGTTTGGTATTAAATAACGTAGAATTAACTAAGGAAAGTAATCATGTAATTAGTATTTAATAAAATTAAATAATAGTAAAAATGTAATTAATCATATAATATAAAAGTCAATTATTTAGGCGGAAATGCCATCTGTTTAAAAACTATGTAGATTTAATATTAATTCAGCCAGGACTGATGGTATAGAGGAAGAAGGAGTTAGTTGATTGTTATACGTTGCGACGGACACTTCGAACGAGCTCAGAAAAACCAATTCATTTAAAATGAGAGGAGATATTTTTTGAATTAACCAAACCTATAAAAGTTAACACAGAGAAGTATAAAATATAATTAATGAACACCAAGTTAACCTGGAGTCAACCAAGCTAAGTGATTTATGAAGATTTGATCACGTAATCCAAATAATCGAACAATATATGAAGGTGAACTAAAAATAATATCGACACAGAATTGGACATTGTAACGTTTCACCTCCATTGGAACAAAAACACATTGAAACACTGATTGCAGCGCCGAACAACTGACCATTACTCCTGAATAATTCCACGGTGATGAAGAGTAATTAACCACTACTACTTGGAAGAGGAATACACCAGAAACCAACTTTTATTTGGAAAAATTCTGCAGTGAAGGCGTCTCGTTTACGTTCAGCACGAGGCGGCCATTTTGGACTAGTCCCACAATTCCAAGCGGTTCCGGCAGAACAGCATCACCAGTTTGGGTTCGATAAATTTATATTACTAACATTGACTATTCAATAATATTTTGTATTTTTAGAGACTTAAGCAGTTTTTCTTGTACTCATTATACTTTCCAGCTTTGCCCTTTTTCTCTGACTATTCTAATAACAGTTCAAAGAATCCACAAATTAAAATTATTATATTATATATGTAATTTAATCGCCCTGAGAACGAGTCTGTAATTGTCGATTGACTAATCGATTCAAAATCGATTTATTATTATTATGTTAATAAAGTAGTTGAATCTTATAATTTTTGGGTTCTATTTATTTGTAATTGTATAAATAGAAGCATATTAAATAACACTGGATACCTGGACTACAAGGAAAGCAGAAATTAACCACGTTAAAAGAGTACACACTTAGAATAACGAAGGACCGCTAATCGATTATTAGAGGAGATAATCTTATTAACGCTAAGAAAACAATTCTGGTCATTCTAATCGAATACACTAATTAAATTAATAATTAAAAGAAATAAAAATACATACTTACATACCAAATAATTAAATAACTAATTAAATAAATAAAATATAAAAATATATAATTTTGTTTTATTCTCTTCAACAAAACTTTTTTTTCTTTTATAAAATTGCTAAACTGCTATAATTGTTTTTATTATTTAGACAAAGCTTTTCGTCATTACTGACATCTTCAGGTCTTAAACCTAATGACGAAAAGCTTTGTCTAAATAATAAAAACAATTATAGCAGTTTAGCAATTTTATAAAAGAAAAGTAAGGATGGCTGCTAATTTAAACAATACGAAGAATAAAACTTTTTTTATAACATAATTTTTTTGTAACTCTGAATTTTACGTTTTGTTACAAAATTGGCTAGCCCAACAGTGGGGCTGAAGATTAATACTGAGGAGGAAATTTTAAACTAATTAAATAAATAATCTACAGTAATTGTAATAACGGCAATTTTGTGTTTTGTTACAACGTAAATACCAAGAATGGTTATTCGATATCCGTATATTGTTAAGTTCATTTTTATAATTTTCTCGTTTACTGCTTCCCAGTTAGTTATGAATCTTCTTAGGTTTTTCTGCATAAGAATAGAGACGCCCTGTTGCGCTCTCTTTTCTTTTGCTACACCACTATAAAAATGGTCATAGTATCCAAGGTTTTCAGAGCCGGTCCCTTTTTTCTTAGTTTTTGTGAGTACAGCTATGTCTATGTTGGCATTGTTCATTTCATAAATAACGTCGTTTAATTTCTGAGAGAGACCTTGTACGTTTCAAGTACGAAAGTTCGGTGTCCTGTTTCGTAGCTTAAGTCGTGTCCGTTTTATCCTTCCGAGCCTGTTTACTAGGCTTTTTTACAATAAATGGTTTTCCGAGTATTGGGGAGTTAACCTGGAGGACCAGGGTTTTATTTCAGAGTACCTTCTCCTAGAAGGGTTGCTTTCTCTACAGCTAAGGAGCCCCTTCTGCCCCACCTGTTGGTCCGCGGGTGGTATTTTATTTCCCACCTACCCGCCGGCCTAAGCCGGTTAGGGCATCCCCCTATCCACCACCTGGATTCTTGTGAAGCCCCCAAATTCTTGTGAGCCATTTATTTTGCAACATTACTTACGCTACAAAATTATTACAGGTGTGATCGTAATAATAATAAGACAACGTGAAATGGTTTAGAATCATTTAAAAATTTATTAATTAAAAATTTTCTATTCTGTTGCGATTTAAAAATATCATTATTATTCGCATGTGTGTAGCCGTAGCACACATCTAGTTATTAACATATAAGTAATAATCTCGTATTAGCCTACACATAGAACATAGTATACACTCTTATACTACAATAAACATTTGTTATTATATAATATTGCTCTCGACTTGCTCATTACTGTGATAACTATTAGATTATCTAATATCTTTTTAATAATCTATTTTCTTTTTATTATATTGCATGCATATTCTATTTATATATATTTATTATATATGCATTGCTTTGTTTTCTAATAAAAATTTACTATTTACTTTCATATTAATTTAAATATCATTGAATAAATTATTTATTCAAGATTATAAAATTTACTCTTTACTTTCATATTACTTTAAATATAATTGATTAAATTATTTCTCAAAATCATACTTTCATGTGTTTAAACATTACTATAAACCTATTATACAAATAAACATTTACATTTATAAAAATTATTAACTCATCTTTGAATTATATTGTCTTTCTTTTTACATAGTTAATTGTCTTTACGTGAGTCTTTTTGTTTTTACAAATACATGGTTTTGTGTCACCTTATTTGTCGTGGTAATACTCAGCGTATCCTCTTCGGTCCTAGGTCCTCGATCCTGGATGCTCCTCTGTAGTCGTGTAGTCCTGGAGAACTTGATCCTCGTCCTTCAGATCCTCTCCGCAGTCCGTTGCCTCGTTCCGTACGCTGGACTCTATTCCATGTACTTGGCTGCTCCCTCGTATTCCGTCATGGCCTCAGGTTGCAGGTGCTCTCACGAAAGTGATGAGTAGTCGTGAAGAACGTCCGACTGCTGCTATGGTTGATAGAAAAAGAGTTGTTGTCGTTGGGGAGAGCCTCCGGCTGCCACTGTAGTTGTACGATAAAGAGAAATAAGTTAGCGCGTCTTGAGTTTTTGTACCTTAGGGCGCAAAAATCATGTTTCGACAATATTCTGCAGGTCTCAGTTTGTCGTTGGCGTCCCTTTCTAAACACGATTATTTTCACACTTATTTCACTTGTCTTCGTACATGCGAAGTCTTTTGCAAATTACCCGATATTCATCTTGTCGGTAATTTTTATGTGTTCACTGTGTATAAACCGTTTTCCCCTATCTTAATTAAAATAAGTTTTATTTATATTTATTTTCACTATAATCACACTTTTTATTATTTTCGCACTATTTTTTGTATACATGTGCGTCTTTATTTTATATACACTGTGGCGTATTTGGTTTTGTGATATTATGCACACACTCCTTACAATTTAAATAATTCATATAATTAATAGAATTCATTTAGGGGTGACGCTTTACAGGAATCAACTGGTCTCACACACACATGTAATATACACGTGTACACACAGACACCGCTGCGTGGCGTGATAAACCTGTCCAAGCATGAATTTTGGTTGTTCCTTTTACAACTCAGATTGAAAGCTGAATTATTATTACCAATAATATGAATTATTTATTTAATTATATTAATTATTTTAATTAATTGTGCAGTGCAAATTAACCTACACATTTGTACTATTGCAATATATATATGACCAAATCTCCCTTGTTAAACAACATGCTGGCGTAATGGCAGTCAGCTTTATGACTAATTAACGAGCAACCACAGTTCACAGAGAAAGTTATTGAACGTAATTCATAGTATTTACTAACCTTGATAATCATCTATGTGTACTTAATAGCATCTTTTAATTTTCCGCTGATTGTAATTTAAATCATAACAAGCATATTCATGTAAGTGATTAATACAATAAAAGTTAGTGCCCCAAAAAATTGTATCACTATTTACTATAAATTATGTAATGCTAATTTTAAATTCTATTTCTAATGTTATTATATATATCATCATTTTAATTGGTTCACTAATTAACGGGATATTCGTACAACCTCCATAATGATAAGTATGGCTAGCAAAATTACCTAACAAATATCGGTCTCGGTGAGTTGCGCCCCGTACTTTCACTTCCTAACCAAATCTCTCATTTAAAAATATCCCTATTCTGAATTTCGATGAGATTTCAGTTCTACAACTTTCAATTGGGCGAGTAACCTCTTACTTCTAATATTTTTGTTAGGTTAGGTTCTATTAAGTTAGGTTAGGTTAGGTTAGGCCAGATTAGGTTATGTTAGGTTAGGTTAGGTTAGGTTAGGTTAGGTTAGGTTAGGATAGGTTGGGTTAGACTAAAAATTAATAAAAGTATAATGATAATTTCTATATTATTATTATTATTACTATAGCATGAAAATGCAATTGATTGCAACTGACCTGGTTCAAATTTCCAACTCGGTCGCAACTTACAAGGTTTTAAATATTTGGGTCGCAACTGACCACGGTCCAAAATTATATATTACTGTACGCCGTAGGTAATTCTAATAACTTATTAGAATGTTACAATTATTACGATTTACAATAATATACGATTTGTTAATATTATTGTGTTTAAAATTAAAATTTGCCACGACTTAAGACATTTTTTGTAAGTCTTGTGTTTTCGTCTTGATATTTATCTTCAATGGTTTATGTTTATGTAGAGTTCCCAATAAGAGCAACTGGACATATTTTTTAAAATGCAACAAACTTAAATTTAGAAAACTGTAAATACTTTTATTTTAATTGATAGTATAACTGTCTGCAACTATGAATCCAAAGTCCCATTTTTATGTGTACTCATAATTTTATCAAACTTTTAAGTGACAATTTGATGAGAATATCATTCGTGCTGCCAGATATTTTTCTCCTCTAATGGTGTCTTTAAGCTTATTAATAGTTTGTGAGTTGTTGCCGTGTAGCTTACTTTGTAAGTGTATCCAAAGAAAATAGTACAGCGGTGTCCAATATTCACAATTATCCAGCAGCAAACATTGTGCCCAATTGACGCCATGATTTTAAACAAGAATTCTGCCTCTGGACATATCGCTCCATGGCTGTATGGCGTACCACTCCATGTTGTTGGAACTGCATACCATCCCAACCCAATCAATAAATTATGGTCCATTAATTATTTTGTATTTATTTCACAATAATTTACATATATTTTTGTTACTACATTTGCTTTAAATCTTTATTTCAATGATATAGTTTAACACACTACCTTCTTTTTCCTTTAGTACGTCGCTACATTTTCCAGTTATTAAAGCTTGATCGTTATATTCTGTTTATGTTATCATGACTGTAAATAGTATACTGCAACAGTACAAACAGTAACGGTACTGTGTATTGCCAAAATAAATGAAATAAATAATATAAATAAATAAATATGAATTAATAAACATGATTCAGATTGCATGAGCTGGATCGTAGTAAAAACAGGGAGCGCAGAATTCATGCATGGACATGCATTTTCGACACACCTGTCGCTAGTGTTTTGTACGCGCGTATTTTGTTGGTGTGTGTGAAACCTGTCCGTTCCTGAGATGTAACCAACCCTTTTCAAGTAGGATAGTTGTATGTTTATGTTAATTATAAGAAAACTATGTACGATAGGATAAAACAAAAGACTCCAAAGTGTGTAGAGATTATAGATAAATAAAGTTTTAAAAAATCGTTCAGAGGTGACGAAAAGTGCAATTACTATACGTAAAAAATGAATAACTATTTTGTGAGTACCATAAAGAAGTGCAATTTGCGTATAGTAATCACATAATAATCAGTGATCGATTGAGCATCGAGTGATGTGAAACAAACTTCGTAATTCGGGAAAATAGGCGAAAATAATGAATTGAACTAGAGTGGGGGTAGTGACGCCTCGACAGAATCTGACAAGTTGAAAATTGTTCAGACAGGAATTTTTGCACGACCTGACTATAAATACCAGGTCGCGCTAATAACGTTTCTTCTTCTCGATTCAACCGTTGCCGCACGAGGCTATGTCAGTCGACGATGCCAATTCACAATTATCGTAAGAGTCACAGGACCAACCAAATGTCCAGCCAGAGCTGCAGAATACATACGATGAGGTCTATGGGCACACCGGCAGCATATGACGTGAGACGAGACGACTATTAATCAGCACATGCAGAGAACACGACCATAGGACCAGAAGGACACGGAAGACACGACCAGAGGACCAGAAGGACACGGAGGACACAACTGGAGGACCAGAAGGACACGGAGGACACGACCAGAGGACCAGAACGAGGACGTACAGATGAATAACCACGTCAAACGAGGTGATAAAAAACCATTGTAATTATAGACATTTGAAAGACACTAATTAAAGTTTCAATGAAAGACATTCAACCAGTATTAAAATAAATAAATGATACATAAATTTAAAAGCAGTATAAAATTAGAATAATATTTCTTGTATCAAATTTAGTAATTAGTAACGTAAATGATAAGAGAAATAAGTAATTTTTGAATTAACGTAATTAGTAAAGTCTTTGATTATAAAGGAAAATGCATATGCAGTAGAAAGTTAAAACAAAGTAATATAAAAGAAATTTGAATAGAAGTAAATTCATTTTTGAAGCTAATGAATCAGCAATTGCAAAAAGATGAACACAATGAGTAAGCTGAGAGCAAAATAAATATTTTAAAGTAATTAAAATTAGATAATAAGAGTTGTGTATAACTTGTGTATGTAATTTGTTAACAATAAGTTATGTACGAAAACTTCGTACAAACGATTTAATAATGAGTCAATGTTTAATATCCGATATGAAAGATTTTGTTTAATAATTAAATAATGGAACAATTTTAAACTTAAATAACTTATCATCTTCTAATTACGATTACACCCATGAATTCAATACACAGTACATTAAATTGAATTTGTTATGTTATATAATACACAATATTTAAATACATTTAAATCAAATTAAAAATTGATGTTGTTGTGTAGCAATACGAAGTTAAGCTCACTTGTCTACATGTGTATCTTGCTAACTGCTAACATTATCTAACTGCATGTTTTACACAATACTTTATTTGCAATAACTTGAATTAACATTAAATTTTACACGACTTCAATCACACAATAACTTACGTTGTAATTGTTTAAACAATAATAAGAATAAGGTCCCAATACTCAGGTACCTTACATTTTCAGAAGACCCCAAAAAAATACCAAACGCCCTGGTCAGCACCAAATTTTGACAGGCGGAATGTGGAAAGCGCAACACTGTCTCCGTGAAAACAAAACTACAAATTTTCCCTTATCAGAAGACTTCTAGATTCATTTATGCGAACTCGTTGAGCACGGGTTATGTTGAGGCCAGGTGATGTTAAAAAATAATTTAACTCACAGGCATGGTTATCTAAATAAGCTCATTTATATCATAAAGTGTTGTGGGCTTTGTCAACCAGAAATCATAACATTATTAATTGCATCATGACTATCAATGAAATTAAATTTACGAAACCATAAAATTTATAAAAAAAAATAAAACTAAATACTTTAATAAAACTATAGTGCAAACAGTTATGCTAAATGAACAATAATCTGTAATTTTACTTACAACAGAAAGTGATCGTTGACTTATAGTAAGGTAACCTATTCTAAAGGTTACCTTTTATCACCTTAAACATATTGAAATTGGTATAATTATGTTTCAAAAATTGTATTCTATTAGTCCTATACTAACATCAAAAACAAATAAATGCAAGTCAGTACTTTTAATAGATTCTTCTTTTCTCTCTCTCATCCTCCGTTAGTCCTTTACATTCTCTCGCGCGCTCCCTCTTTGTCTTATTCACTCTCTCTGTCTCTGAAACACACACACACACACACACACACACACCCACACACACACACACACACACACACACACACACACACACACACACACACACACATGCTCGCGCGCGCGCTAATTTCTTAATGTTTTGTACATTGTTTATTTTACTTTTATGACCAAAATTCCCACACTCAGTAGTTTACTTATCTGTGTACACTTATGGTTGATGTAAGTGTGGTATTGTCGAGTGAGTTCCTCTTTCCGTTCGAGCACAACACGTCGCCGTATTTTCCGCTATTTGCACTTACGCATACTTTGTTCCCCAGCTTGCTTTGCTCTTTTTGTGAACTGTTGCCCGAAATTTTACATACCATTCACTGTTTTTCTTGATTTATACGGTAGGCCTACAATTCGCATTTTGCATTTAGTGTATGTTCTGTCAGGTAGCTGAACGGCAACTGTTAATATTACTTTCAAAACTTTTAATAACTTTTTACCGTCTGCTACACTAAGGACAGTATTTTACTGCCATTTACTTTTTGTACCGAGCTCGGCCATCTTGAGTCACTGCCGCGACCGTTACCGTCCGTACTGTTTGGTGTTAAAATTGCGATTAACCACCGTGTGGTTTGGTGTTACTACTCTCCCGCGCTAAACTGGTGTTTGTAGCTCTTCTGGGGAAACGTAGCAAGTGCGACTTTCATTCCCGTCTGATGCAAGACTCCTTAAGCGTGCAAAAATATGTTTCGTGCACGTACACAGGTCAAATAATTACGCACTTACTAGGTCAAAATCACGAACAAAATTTTCATGCGCTCCGAAGACCTATTTCATATACACGAAAATCTGTCTCTGTACTATGGTAAATAAAAATGGTAAATACATGTCCCGTTACAGTGTTTCCAATTATTATTGTATAACTTTAAAATTAATATTTATAATTATATTCAGTCAAATAGTCACTTGGCAGGTCAACACAACACCTGGATTAGACTTGTGTGAATTTTCTTTGCGGAGAATTAATCTCAAATTGCAGGTCTTAATTTTTTAATTTGTTTCTTTAGCTTAGCATTAAAAACAGAATAAAACCTTTGTGCTGTTTCCGTGTTTGATAAATGTTTTATGGCTACAATTTAAACAAATCTTTAATTAAGTAAAATTTAAAATCGTCTGTCCTCTTAAAAATTACTCATTTCCTTCTTGACTAATATTCAGGCACGTACAACATAACAGAATACTATTTAACAATAAAAGTACAATTAGCACGCTGAACAAGTACACTGTGTGACCAAATGTACACTGAAGAAGTACACTGAACAGCAACTTCTGTGTCAGTGTACGCAACAAATAAAATATTTGAGACAATAGACGTTCAACTCACTACATGCAGAAGCGATTCAATGGTGTGTAACCATGGAACAACTTTTCTGGAAACAACAAAGTGATCTAAGGTAAATGCGAAGTGTGCCTAACTGTGCGTAGAGAGAAACTTGATAAGAACCAAATACACGTACATGTAGTTACAGAGGTGAACTTCCTGTTAGAAGTGACGCATGGCATAATATGAAATGTTATTAATTTACTGTAAATTCTGCTTCGTGCCACGTACGACATTAGTCATAAGGCTTACATATAGATATAACACACATAAACTTGTTAACTGTTAATCCCAGAGGCAGGAGTATACAAGTATTAGTTGTAAACTCAAAACATTATTCTCACTTTAATCCTCGGAAGACTCAACAAATTTAACACGTTTCTTACTGCTTTGTGATTATATTAATTCTAGTCTCCCCCTCTCATCTAACGTACCGTTGACAGACAGACAGACACACTGTTATTTCCGCGCGCGCGCGCGCGCACACACGCACACGCACACACAAAAAACACCTTTAACTACGCTTATTGTTGTAATATCAGTTACATGCACTCATTCATTTCTACCATACTTTGTTGTTCAATAACCATTGATAGTTGTTTTGATTGTTCATCTTCTTTTTTCACAGTACTAAATTAATATAGAATATAGAACTTTCACTTGTGAAACTTACTTGTTTTTTCTTCCCGTACGCGTTTCGACGTGATGTGCGCCTTCGTCAGCAGTTTGAGACAGACTGGCCAGTAACTCGTAACGGTTTTTATTTGGAAGGTTTAGTGGGGGTGGTGTGTGGAGGAAGGGGATTGGCGCGGGGATCCAAATTATTGTTAGTTTTATGTATAATTGTGTCAAAAAGTGTGTGTGATTTATAGTGTAATTGGTCGTTAAGTATGTTGTTTGGTTGTGTTGTGTAGTGTTTGTATATTTCATATACACAATATGTATATTATAGTGTTGTATATTTCAACACTATATATTCATATATATATATATAGTGTTGTATATTTCAATAGTTAATATATTCTATATTAACTATTGATAGTTGTGATTACCTTGAAAAGCCCATTATTTTATATATATTTTCAATATTTTTACATAGTAATAAATTGTTACTTTCACTTATTTGTATTGTCCAGATTAACACAGTATAATTTATTAATTATAAACAAATTAATGCCAGTAGAATTTGCATCATAACAGAGTATTAGAAAACAAGAAAAATATTTAAAAATTGTTTTAAAGTTTACTATAATCAGATGTTAAAACTAAGGCAAACACAAAAACATATAGCAAGTGTCCTTGATAGTGGCAGTAACCAAATGGATTATATTTTTAGTTTCTTCTAAAATTTAGTCTAAAATACATGTTGTGCGTTGAGAGAGGAGTTCGCTTGATAGTTGAAATATGTCTCTCCAAATGGAGATATTAACTACTATGTGTATACAAGAATGTACAGGTAAGTAAACCGATCCTACAGCGACTTTGAATCTGTAAAACACTGCTCGGCAGCATTCTTACGTATGGGCCAGACGTATAACAGAGTTTGCATAAGGGTCGGTACCATAAAATAAAGGCAAACTGTTGTAGTTGTTAATGTATGTAATATTATTATTATTTTAATTTTATTACTTAGATTTGAGGGTACACAAATTGTCAGTTGTATTGTTGTCGTTTGTTAACAGAGACAGACGTCAGAATGTTGTAACGTATTGCCACGTTACAAATCCAGGGAACCCATCTTAACTGACACTTGCCAATTACATGGGCTGCCTACGTTGTAACGAACTGTTATTTAACTCAAATTAACTGAACAAATTACGTAAGATAATTATAAGGAAACAAGGGAAGGTATTTCACTGATTTATGCACTCATTTTCATGTGTAACAAGATGACTTCTCTTTATTAACAACTGTTACTCAAAGATCCCATGACATCATTAATTAGATTAAAATTTTTAATTGCTTTTCATAAAACTTAGGGATCAAACTGATTCTGTATTCTTTTACCTCGGATCCGAGTTTACTTTAGGTATATTTATAGCAAAGACTTCTAAGTATTTTAAGTTCATCTAGACGCTTGCAAGACTTCTTTTACCATTTAAAGAATGGTATCATTACTTAAAGTGATTATAAATTACATTTACATTTAAGGCGTTACAACGTATGATATTGAATCTTACAGTAAACTCTTAGCTTGTCTCATTTTAATTTTAAACAAAATTTATAGTCTTTGAAAAGTCACTTTTTTAATGTGAGTTGTGTATCAAATATGCTTAACTCTCGATAGTCAAGCTATCGAGTCACCTTTACAATTGGTCGTAGTAACCTCGTCCTGGTGTGTCTCTCTTGGGAATTCTTGAAGTCGGCGTCATCATCTGGGTCGTGTCTTCGGCAAGTACTAGATAGGATGTTCACTGCGGAGATTGAAGTTTCTTTTGTGAAGGTAGGTGTAGATCCACGGAAGTCCTCGTCAGCGTCTTACGCATCGTATACGTGTATTTATGAAGTTTATGCAGATCACATCTTCATGTAGAATGTTGTACTTGTATTTACCTCTTGAGGGAAGACGTCATCTTGTTTACTACTAGTTAAGTTTTTGTTTTACTTATTACATTTTTCTTCTTAACACATCTTTATATCATTCACACATTACACAACGCTCGCTACGTTTAGCAGTGGTAGCTAACATTTTAAAATTAAATTAAAAAAACAACTGCATTTTCGTGGAGCTCTCGCTCATACGTCTGTACGGTCTGACGGCAGCATAGTGACTCTCTACTAGATTCGACTGGCACATAACAACGGAGAGGGGCAAGTACTCCGCGACAATATAGTTCCTATTTTTATTTAAATTGACATTCTTATTACCAAAAACAATACATTATTTATACATATATAATTTAAGTGAATTATTTTAACTACTACTCGTGCCTTCAAATTTTTAATTACAAACATTATGAATTTTTATATCTTCCTAAATTACAGACGACTCGATAAACACGTTGAGTCCGGAACTAACAGGTCACCGCATGATGACTAGTAAAGGGTTAATTGTGATATTAATAAGTTTTTTTTTTGACGTTTTATTAGTGCTTCTGTTGAGTTTCATTCACTTCTCATTCTCATTCTGATTTAATACAGGGGCTTTAGGTTTAATAGTGCGATTTAAAAATACTTAATCGCTCGCAAATTTAATTTTTATTTATTTAAGATTACAATTTCAATTAAATCGTCACATACTCCACCGCTTAAATTTCACGTTACGGGTGTTTTGTGAGTCTAACGCACAATTGGGGACTTGGAGTATGTTTGGTGTCAGTATGTGGAATTTCTCTCACATAGTTATTGGTAAGCGTTATATCCACTTGTTTCTTCTCCGCAACACAATATACTTTTATATTTTCTTATAAACTACCTTTTTTTTTTACATACTATTCACACTTAATATCTACATTTTAAAACACAAAACTCTTTCTTATCTCTATCACTTAAATCTACTACCGGTTTTTTCTTGGGGTTTTGTTACTCTCTCCGTAGAGTAATTTTCTAAATCTTTTGCTATTTAGAATTCAGTCTAGTTGTCATTGAGTACTCATTTACTTATCTTTCGCAGAACTGGATCTCAGGTTGATGAGGCCTCATTTCCAAACTCTACGATTAACATTTAGCACGGTTTCAGAAGTATAATATACTTCACTAGCTAGTATTACCTTTTCTACTTTTGGTTATACTATTCCTTCTCTTCTTCTTATACAATTTTATCTGCGAAATATGTGTTCGCCGCACATATTTTCGAGTCGCAGGTTCGTACAGGGCTACTGTAACTGGAGTTAGGTACTTCTGGATTTGGTAAGGGCCACACTATCGGTATGATAGTTTAGAGGTGGTCTTATCAATTGCACTACTAGTGGGGTGAGTCTTATACATTACTAAGTCACCTACTTGGTACCTAATTGAATTGTTATGAATACCTTTCTCGTGGTATTTTCTGGATTTCTCTAAGTTCGTTTTTAAATTAGAGCGGGCTTTATTCCATATTTGCTTTATCTGCTTATCCGTTATTTGCGGAGGTAGCAGGTCGTGTATTTTCCATTTAGTGGACAAGGGGTGGTTTGGTTGGTATTTGTACAGTAACTCAAACGTGGTCGACTTGTGACCTTCGTGATAAGCTGAATTAAAGGCGTATTGAATCCAGGATAGGTTTTGGTCCCACGACGTATGATCGTTCGCATGATAGGCGATTAACGCAGATTTGAGGTTTCGTAGATACCTTTCAGCAATATTGCCTTGCGGTCGATACTCCGTAGTGGTTATATGGTCTATTCCTAACTTGAAACACATATTCTTAAATTCTTTCGCTTTAAACTGTGGTCCATTATCTGATACTATACGTACAGGTGTACCGTAGTCTTTAAATAATCTTTAATGTAATATTTTTACAGTCGTCGACGCTAATGCTTGTCGCATGGGATACATCCAAACAAATTTGGTGAATGAATCTACACAGATGAGTAACATAGTATTACCTGATTTGGATCGTGGATAAGGACCTGAAAAGTCTAGATAAAGTTTAGAAAAAGGGGTCTTAGGGATTTCCGAAATCAATTGGCTTACCTGATTATTTCTGGCTGGTTTACTGAGAGCACATAATTCACATTTCTTTACGAAACTGGCTATTTCGCTGTTCATATTGTTCCAATGATATTCCTTTCGAACACGATGTATTGTCTTATTGATTCCCATATGGGCTCCTATGGTAGATGAATGGAAGTACTCCATCAGCATGGGCTTAATCACATCAGGTGCTATTATTCTTATTTCCCTTCCGCTTCTTATTTTATGGCATAGTACATTTTTACTCAATACGTATTTCTCGGATTTAATACCTTGCGCAAGTTGTTCTATAATAGGCTTCAGTAAGGGGTCTTGTTGTTGATACAGGGCAATGTTTGTAAAGGCAAGGGGGAACTCAGTAATTACGGCGTTAGCAAGTGCTATTTCCGGATTCTCCTTGCTTTCGGGAGTTTTAGTGGGCGACTGGAACATACGGGACAGGGTATCAGCGACTACGTTTTGTGTACCTTTAATATGCTGCACTCTGAATTTGTAGCAGTTTAACTTCAATACCCATCTTCCAATACGTCCTAACTGTTTAGGGTGATTCAGTAACCAAGATAATGCTTGATTATCAGTTTCCAAAAGGAATTCTTTATGTTCTAGGAAGGGTTTAAACTTCTCGAATGCAAAAACAATGGCTAAACATTCCAATTCATATGCGGAATATTTTCTTTCTTGGTCGCTCAAGGTTCGCGATGCATAACTAATAGGTAGTCTACTGTTTTCTATCTCTTGACATATGACTGCACCTAAAGCTACACTGGAACTGTCGGTCTGCACTACGAAAGGTTTCGTGAAATCGGCTAGTTGCAAAACTGGGGGAGATATGATACATTCTTTAAGTTGCTCAAAAGCATTTTGAAGTAGTGAGCTCCATTCAAACTTCACTCCCTTCTTTCTTAAGGAATTTAGGGGTGCTGCTATTTCGGCAAGATGGGGAATATATTTGTGGAAATAATTTACCATTCCCAAAAATCGGGCTATACCTTTTGCATCTCTTGGGGGTGAAAATTCTCTAATAGCGCGGGTTCGTTCGGGGTCAATGCTTACCTTTCCATTCGCTTTCACGATGTGACCTAAGAATGAAAACTGTGAGACGGCAAAATTTACCTTCTTTGGGTTAACAGTTAATCCTGCTCTTCGTAACCGAGACAACACTTCGCGTAGGTGTTTAAGATGTTGCTCCATTGATTCGCTATATATAACGATGTCGTCCAAATAGTGATACACATATTTAAATTTAATATCGTGAAATATCCTTTCTAATAGTCTACTACATACGGAACTTCCTTGAGATATTCCAAAGGGTACTCTAGTAAATTGGTACAAGTTAAAAGGAACGGCAAACGCGGTTAGACGTTTTGATTCTTCCGAAAGGGGTATTTGGTGAAAAGCTTGATTCAGATCCATTACCGTAAAGACCATAGCTTTCGTGAAGTAATGGAAAGCACTATGGATGTCTGGAAGAGGAATAGATTCAAATTCTATTCTTTTGTTTAATTGCCTGTAGTCCACAACTAGTCTGTGTTTATCGTGACCTTTCGGTACTAAAAAGGAGGGTGATGAATATGGGGACGTAGAGGGTTCAATGACTCCTTGCTCCAACAACTTGTTGATATGGTTCTCATCACTTCCATCTTGGGAGGCGACAACTTGTACGGAGGTAGGCGTATTACTTTCTGATCGCTCAGATTAATTTTATACTCTATTAGTTTAGTGAGTCCTAGTTTCGGTGTAAGAACTGAGGAAAATTCTTTTATTAATTTCAATTTTCTCATTCTATCTCTACTTTCTAGATGAGATAAATCAGACTCTTGGTGTATTACATGTGCAGTAGATGAACAATTTTTTGCCTGTTTCTCATTATTACAATCAAATCTATATTTCCGTGTACGGTCGAATCGAAAATAATATTTTTGCTCATAGATGTCAAGAATCATTCCCGTTTTACTAATAAAGTCTGCTCCTAATATTAAGTCGGGTCCTAATTCATTACATACTAACATTGTAAAAATCCAGGTTAGGTTCTCGATTTTAACCTTAACGGTAATGCTCAGTTTTATTATTATATTTCGTTTATTGGCGGTAGCACACTTTATATTCACCGGTTGACTCCGTTTTACTAGATGGTTTTTCGCTAATTTGTCTGCTAACTCTTGACTGATTAAGGTTCTGCTAGATCCCGAATCAATTAATGCGATTTTGGAGGTAACGCCTAAGTCAATTCGTATTAAGGGTAATAGACTTTTAGTCCAGTGACATTTATTTATCGCGTTACATTTTTCAAGAAATTGTCTCACGTAGGGATCTATTTCCTTAGAACTTCTTTTCCTTCCACTTTGGTTATAAAATATTTTTTTTTGTTTTTTATTCGTTTCTTTAGGTTCACCAGATTTCGAGTTGCTGCGGAAGACACAGGATTTCGGGTCTCCCTGCCTTACATGTTTTTTGGATCTGAGTGTTTACGTTCCAATGGTTTGCTCTTGCAGTCTTTTCTTATGTGTCCATATTTGCCGCAATTATAACAGATGGGTTTATTGCGAGGAGGATACCTTGTTTCCGCTTTAGATGGTGTTACACTTAACTTACCAGATTTGCGCACGTTGTGAGGTCTATTGAATACTTGCCTTTCATGCAGGGTTGTTACACCGGGCTCTAGGGCTCGCAATTCGTTTCTATTTGTTTCTGCGGGTTTCATCGTATGTCTATTTTGATCGGAGTACCATACATTTGACGAATGGATACTGCATCGTTCTAGATCTGCAATTGTGTTTGGTCTATTTATCAAACCTAAACGAGATCTTTCCTCTGGTGACAGTCCTATTAAAATGGTGTCGACCATCTGTGTCTCATTCCAATCTACACGTAGTAGTCGAATGACTCTCTGATATCGGAGATGTAATGAGCTAATCTCTCGTAATTTCCTTGTACTCGGAGTACGGTCTTTCTTTTAATTTCTTCATAAATTCCGGTTGGAATAAAGTACTTTATTATCGAGCTATGTAGGTCTTCTACTGGAAGTGTAGAGCTTAATGCTTCTATTACACGATTCTTTAACGGGGGTTTACATTTCGGTAGCAGAACTTGCAAAATTTGCCAATCATTCAGCTGCTGTAGATCTTTTATCTGCAGGAGATATTTAATGAAATTTAGTAGTTTGGAGACATTTAATCCATCGGTGTAAGGGATTTCAGTTAAAATTTTCTCTACAGGATGAGTAATTTTTCCGTATAGGTCAGCGTTATGGTTCAAGGTTGGCATTCCTTTAGGAGAACGATCTGATGCATTCGGGGTGGTCAATTCGTGAGTTCCGGGGCGAATCTGGAAACGATCGGGAGGAGGAGCATTTAAATCTCTATCTGTATTTTGCTCTTGGTTAGCTTGCATTTGCGATACGGCGGGTGAGTTCCGATCAGTGTTAGGCGGAGGTAGATCAGTAGTAGGGGATTGTACTGGGGAGATGTGTAATTTCTTTAAGGACTTCTCTATTTCATCCATCCGGAACGAGTCGGATCTTCTTCTTAAGTCATTAATAATTGTGGGTAAGCGACGTAAAGCTTCGTCAGCTAGCTTTTGCACTTCACGTGGTATTTCCGTAAGATTAGGCCAGATCAACAAATTTTTCATTCGCCGGGTTAAATGCTCTATTCTCTGGGTAGTCCGCAAAATTATCGCCGGAGATTCCTCGTCTTGGAGGGTTTGAGACAATAAGTTTAGCTCACTATACTTGGCATTACAAATTTCTCTCTCGCTCTCATAATCGAGTTCGCTTAGGTTGCTTAATTGCGCGGGTGTATCAAATCCACATTCGCGTATTGATCTACGCAATTCCGCGACCGTTACATTCGCATGGGTTAGTCCACGCAAAAGAGCTTCGTAATACAGCTCGTCCTTTAATAACAAATCCGGATTAAATTGGGACATTTTTTTTTCTTATTTTATTTCTTACACATTAAAACGTACTTAAAACTGATTCTACAACACTACACACTAATTACATAGATAAGATGAATTCTTGGGTAAATCATTTGCATAATTCAGAAAAGAATAATTTCTCTTCTAAGGGAGAGACAGAAATTCCACACACACATATTTCAAAGTTAAATCGCCGATCAGCTGTTTGCTGGAATGTAGGCCACCCTCTTTTATTTAGTAAACAAAGGCAGGGTAAGTGTGTGCGTGAGAATGGGGGGTTTACGCTCACGTATTGTTCTTTACACAATGCCACAGACTAACTTCCTTGACAGGTCTTAACTGGAGAAGCCAGCTCGCACGCATGGGGTGAATCTCATTCAACAAAGCACGCCTTCAACTTACACGTGTATTACGGTTATAACAGTCTGACTTTATTAATTCTCGTACTTTCCCCAATTAAATTAATTATTTATTTTGTAACAAATTTAAGTTACGAAATTCTTTCCACGTAATTAATCGGGTCTACTTTACACAGGAGCATTATTATTATTTCTTTCTACCGTGACGACAGACATACACTAACATATTCTATGCATGCGTATTCAAGAAACAACAGGTCTTGGATTGTCATAATATAAACCTGTTAAAGACTGAGCAGATCACCAAGCACTACAATTCATGTACATACTTGCATTTAGCTTCATACAATGATATTTCAAGTTATACTGACTATCATTTGCGTATCTTAAAACAAATTCATTTTATGAAAATTAAAGTTACATCAAATACATTCCCTGAGTGCATAGATCAGATAACTGAGTGCCAAAAGTTATCTATTTTACTACATAACAATTACTTTAATTAGCAGGGTGACGTATCTCTGTTAATGTCACGATGGTTACAACCTTTTTACTAATTTAGCAGTGTGGCGCAATTTTGTAACGTATTGCCACGTTACAAATCCAGGGAACCCATCTTAACTGACACTTGCCAATTACATGGGCTGCCTACGTTGTAACGAACTGTTATTTAACTCAGATTAACTGAACAAATTACGTAAGATAATTATAAGGAAACAAGGGAAGTTATTTCACTGATTTATGCACTCATTTTCATGTGTAACAAGATGACTTCTCTTTATTAACAACTGTTACTCAAAGATCCCATGACATCATTAATTAGATTAAAATTTTTAATTGCTTTTCATAAAACTTAGGGATCAAACTGATTCTGTATTCTTTTACCTCGGATCCGAGTTTACTTTAGGTATATTTATAGCAAAGACTTCTAAGTATTTTAAGTTCATCTAGACGCTTGCAAGACTTCTTTTACCATTTGAAGAATGGTATCATTACTTAAAGTGATTATAAATTACATTTACATTTAAGGCGTTACAACGTATGATATTGAATCTTACAGTAAACTCTTAGCTTGTCTCATTTTAATTTTAAACAAAATTTATAGTCTTTGAAAAGTCACTTTTTTAATGTGAGTTGTGTATCAAATATGCTTAACTCTCGATAGGCAAGCTATCGAGTCACCTTTACAATTGGTCGTAGTAACCTCGTCCTGGTGTGTCTCTCTTGGGAATTCTTGAAGTCGGCGTCATCATCTGGGTCGTGTCTTCGGCAAGTACTAGATAGGATGTTCACTGCGGAGATTGAAGTTTCTTTTGTGAAGGTAGGTGTAGATCCACGGAAGTCCTCGTCAGCGTCTTACGCATCGTATACGTGTATTTATGAAGTTTATGCAGATCACATCTTCATGTAGAATGTTGTACTTGTATTTACCTCTTGAGGGAAGACGTCATCTTGTTTACTACTAGTTAATTTTTTGTTTTACTTATTACATTTTTCTTCTTAACACATCTTTATATCATTCACACATTACACAACGCTCGCTACGTTTAACAGTGGTAGCTAACATTTTAAAATTAAATTAAAAAAACAACTGCATTTTCGTGGAGCTCTCGCTCATACGTCTGTACGGTCTGACGGCAGCATAGTGACTCTCTACTAGATTCGACTGGCACATAACAACGGAGAAGGGCAAGTACTCCGCGACAATATAGTTCCTACTTTTATTTAAATTGACATTCTTATTACCAAAAACAATACATTACTTATACATATATAATTTAAGTGAATTATTTTAACTACTACTCGTGCCTTCAAATTTCTAATTACAAACATTATGAATTTTTATATCTTCCTAAATTACAGACGACTCGATAAACACGTTGAGTCCGGAACTAACAGGTCACCGCATGATGACTAGTAAAGGGTTAATTGTGATATTAATAAGTTTTTCTTTTGACTTTTTATTAGTGCTTCTGTTGAGTTTCATTCACTTCTCATTCTCATTCTGATTTAATACAGGGGCTTTAGGTTTAATAGTGCGATTTAAAAATACTTAATCGCTCGCAAATTTAATTTTTATTTATTTAAGATTACAATTTCAATTAAATCGTCACAATGTAAATCAGACGATCAGATGGTTTGTACGTGAAAATAGTTTTAGAACTTTTCCTAAAGTATGGTAAAGATCCACACTGTTTCTCAAGAAGGGTGACTGTTAAGAAAGTAATAATCATAAACTGTAGTTTACGTGCTACCATAGGTTACTCAAGACAGGCAGCTGCGGAGAAATATAAAGCTACTCTATTAGAATAACAGAAAAGCAAATGCCCGAGAAAGCAGATGTGATTGTGAGTGTTCTTAAAGAGCTCATATCTAGGTCACTTGACTGTTCTTTGACCTGAATTAGATGTTCTAAGAGAGCATTTTTAGCCAGTGATAATCAGTCATAGTTTTTGTTCTTTGTCAATTTTTTTTAAGGAGTACCTAAAGTAGTTACAGTATTTTGTAGAGAATAAATACTAGTCAATAAAGGTACTTATAATTGAGTAAAAGTATTGAAGTAGTACAGTTAAGTAAATTACAAGAATTACTATAAAACAAGAAGATTGAAAGAAGTGTTGTATTTTTCATCATCAAAAGTGTTGGCTAATCATCAATAAATTTTCTTCAGAAGGACGGTTCGTTCCAATGATTTAACTTAACATCCAAAGACACAACAACGTATAGTTGTGGCCTAGCAGCCACTCGATAGGTTGCAACATTCAAAATTCCGCTACCGCACTTTCAACTTCTTTAATCCTGATACGTGACAGGCGTTTTACCATACAGCGCAATGTCAAATACATTACAGTGGGTATACCACAGAGTATACCATAAATATACCAATATATTACAATGTATTCTACACCTCATGTTCTCTCTTTGATCATTTGTGTAGGTCTAAACCTCCATCAACCAAAGACACAACCATAGCCACATTTGTTCATGATACAGAGAACTTTGTCTCCCAGCCTGACTTTACCTTAGCTTCCTGTAAACCTACAGACTCATTAATGTCATTACAAGGAACGAAATTTGTCCAACGGTTTTAATCAATAATTGCCAACTACTTGATGCATACAGTGGAAAATACTTCTATGTGTACTTCGACACACGTCTCACATGGCGTAAACATACCGTTACCCCACGTTCGTTTATTATCGTACACTTTAGCGTCGACAGTTGACAATGCACCTTCTTGCTGTACACATTTCCAAAAATGTACTGGACGTTGAGCGATTAGGATACCAAATATACATCATGACTTTACTTCCTGTAAGTCGAGTCTCGAATCTTGAGAACTCAGATGCTTCGGGTGGATGCTTTTTTGCTTGATACGCTTGATATACTTTTAAAGTTGACCTAGGTCTAATCATTAGTCGCTATTCACTTTTAAAAATTTAGTTTCTTTTAATGAAATAAGTTATTTTAGTTCTCAACATACGTAAAATCTGGTTTCATTATGGTTATTGATAAACTGTCTTGTAATCCATCTTTCACATGTTTCATGCTAGTTCACTTTCTTATGAATGAGAGATAAAACGGTTCCGCAATTTACACAGAGTGTGTATACAGTAGCCTAAGTCTATTTTAAAATTAATTAATGAATTCAAAGTAGAGGGAAAATGCCGGTTCAAACTCACAAAGGAATGCCGCCTTCTTAAAAAACACTAAAAAAACACTAAAAAACATGATCTCAGAGATGACGCCGCCACCGCTGGACCCGCAGCATCCCGATGGACCACAGCACCGCGAATAAATTTTTTTATTTTTTTTATTTTATTTTTTTATTTTTTTAATTAAATTGATTTGGTGGGATGATGTTCAATGGACCACCAGCATCCGTGAATATAATTTTTTATTTTTTTAAGAAAGCTGGTTTGCATATCAGTGGGTGGCGTTGGGTGGGAGGTTGTTTTTTTATTTCATATCAGTGGGTGGTGGTGGGTGGGGGGTGGTTCCAACTCGAAGCATTATAGTGTATATTAAAATATATGATCAGGTGTACCAACCTTTGCATGAGTTCAAATTTGTCGTGTGTTATAATGTATATTAAATCTATATGATCAGGTGTACCAACCTCTGTAGTATTATTATAGTGTATAGATATTTTATATGAGCAGGTTTGTCAACATTTTCTGCGGTGGGGGGAGGGAAATGTGCGTGTATAGAGCAGATCTGCCAACATTTCTTTCTCTTCTGTGGTGGGAAATTCAAACTATATATGATCATAATTGTTACTCTCTCTCTCTCTCACACGGTGTGTATGTCTCTCTCTCTCTCTCTCGTTGTCAAACGTTATGCTCACCGGCATTATAGTGTATATTAAAATATATGATTAGGTGTACCAACCTTTACATGAGTTCAAATTTGTCGCGTGTTATAATGTATATTAAATCTATATGATCAGATGTACCAACCTCTGTATTATTCGTCCTCTCTCTCTCTCTCCCTCTCTCTCTCTCTCACACGTTGTGTATGTCTCTCTCGTTGTCAAACGTTATGCTCAAACTGTGGTCAGTACCGAGCGCATGTATATGAAATTAGAAAGTTTATATTTATTCGACAAATATTAACGTCCTCTCTCTCTCTCTCTCTCTCTCTCTCTCTCTCACACTCTCACTTGTTTCAACTGTGTCAACAAATAGTAACGTCCTCTCTCTCTCTCTCTCTCTCTCTCTCTCTCTCTCTCTCTCTCTCTCTCTCTCTCTCTCTCACTCTCACACGTTTCAACTATGCAAGGTTTCATACCCTTTCTCCTGTCTCCCTCTCGTACATTGAGTAGTCGGTGTGATGAATAAATAATTTTAGCCCTCTCTCGTTGTCAAAACGTCGTCTTCATTTTCAATGTATTAAATAATGGGGTTCTGGCTCACAAAGGAATGCCGCCTTTCTTAAAAAACACTAAAAAACATGATCTCAGAGATGACGCCGCCACCGCTGGACCCGCAGCATCCCGATGGACCACAGCACCGCGAATTTCCGCGAATAAATTTTTTTATTTTTTTAATTTGGTTTTTTTTAATTTTTTAATTAAATTGATTTGGTGGGATGAGGTTCAATGGACCACCAGCATCCGTGAATATAATTTTTTATTTTTTTAAGAAAGCTGATTTGCATATCAGTGGGTGGTGTTGGGTGGGAGGTTTTTTTATTTCATATCAGATGGTGGGGGGGGGGTTCCAACTCGAAGCATTATAGTGTATACTAAAATATATGATCAGGTGTACCAACCTTTGCATGAGTTCAAATTTGTCGTGTGTTATAATGTATATTAAATCTATATGATCAGGTGTACCAACCTCTGTATTATTATTATAGTGTATAGACATTTTATATGAGCAGGTTTGTCAACATTTTCTGCGGGGGGGGAGGGAAATTCAAATATGTGTTATATTGTGTATGTATAGAGCAGATCTGTCAACATTTTTTTTCTCTTCTGTGGTGGGAAATTCAAACTATATGATCATAATTGGTACTCTCTCTCGCTCTCTCACACGTTGTGTATGTCTCTCTCTATCTCTCTCTCTCACTCTCTCTTGTTGTCAAACCGTTCTCCTCTCTCTCTGTAGTCAGTACCGAGCGCATGTATATGAAATTAGAAAGTTTATATTTATTCGACAAATATTAACGTTCTCTCTCTCTCTCTCTCTCTCTCTCTCTCTCTCTCTCTCTCTCTCACTTGTTTCAACTGTGTCAACAAATAGTAACGTCCTCTTTCTCTCTCTCTCTCTCACTTTCACACGTTTCAACTATGCAAGGTTCCATACCCTTTCTCCTGTCTCCCTCTCGTACATTGAGTAGTTGGTGTGATGAATAAATAATTTTAGCACTATCTCTCTTTCGTTGTCAAAACGTCGTCTCATTTTCAATGTATTAAATAATTAATTAATAGTTTTATAATGCAGTCAGTGTGATTGACCCTTGTTAGAAATATATATATTTGGCGTCAATGAACTACTTACCTGTTATGTTGTTACAGACAATACTTCTGTTTTAAGGTTGCAGTTTACACACACACACACACACACACACACACACACATAGGTTCAGTAGTGTATAGCGAAATAAATTAAAATTATACACACACATGAAAACGGCGGCTGAAATTCATACAAATCTTCTGATGTAACAGTTCACAAAAAATAAATTAATTGTACACATGTTCAGAGGTGTAGAGTGAAATAAAATAAAGTCATAATTTGTTTAAATGATTAAATATATTTTAACATTCACAATATAAAATTCACAATTAAATAAATACATTAGAAATTGATATTTTTCGAAAGTTTATATATAATTGTGTGTCGTACTTGTAGAAGAAGCAACCTGCAACATAACAATACAACAACAACATTAAAATCATGTTAAATATCACACACACAGATGCACACGCAACGCGCGCACATACAGACGCATACGCAACGTAATCACACACACACACACACACACACATACATACGCATACGCAACGTAACCAAACACGCAACGCGCCCACACACAGACGCAAACGCAACGTAATCATACACATACATACAACGTGTACACGTTTGGTTTGAATCATGTAGGGCCAATAAACAGATAACAGATTTAAATATGCTATAGTAATTGTAAGACGTTACAATCATTGAAGTGTTTAATAAGTAAATTGTATGTATGTATATATCACTGAATAATAATAATAATATAATCGTTCTAGTGTTAACGTTTGCTGCAACAGGTAAAGCAGTTTACAAATAATTACATATAGGTTCAGAGGCGTATAGTGAAATAAATTAAAAATCCATTCATCAAAACTTTGTAAATTAGAATCTGCACTACATTCAAACATACGCACACACACAATGATAAAAAATTGTTTATTAAAAGTAGTTTGTTACCTTAACGAGGTACGATTTCCATATGTACTGTTTGATTCCTCATGCCTCGAAACACGAGATGTAGGTCGCTGGGGCTTATATGACGGAGCTCTTCATCTGTAAAGACGCAAGCATACCTCTTAGGTAGATATACACGATAGCGTAGCTCACCATCTTCCAACGTTACAAGCACAGACTTCCCATATCTTGTGTCCACATGCACCATGTTAACAATCGGATACTGCTTGTTCAATGTTAATTCTGCACACCGTTTGTACTCAATAGCAGAAACTGCATTGAATTTTGTGATAAACGACATTATTTATGAGAAGTGAAGACGTCTGTATCAAACTAGGTGGAACTAAACAATGACTACAAAGAAGACTAGTGAAAGTAATGGTGGTGGTGGTGATGTGGTCATCAGGAAAGTTCACGTTCATCGCCCGAAGCTTTGCATGTACATACACACAGGCAGAATTAGCGCTGGTACAAAATATATATATTAGGAAAGTCAAGCCCACAGACTACTAGAAATAGTTATCGTTTGAAAAAAAAAAAAAAAAAAAAGAAACCGCACATTACGAACTAATATCGTTACAATAATAATAATAATACATAAACTTACGTTTACGGTCGTCCAAACTGAAGTATGGAGTGACAATAACTATAGATATCACAGTAAGAATTTTTGTTGTTGTTTTTAACAGGTGATGTTTTTCATCCCCTGAAGCTTTGTATGCAGAATTATGACTGTTACATAATATATATTAGGAAAGTCGACAGAAATAGTTATCGCCTGCAGCAAGAATTTTTGTTGTTGTTGTTTTTAACAGGTGGTGTTTTTGCATGTACATACATGCAGAATTATGGCTGTTACATAATATATATTAGGAAAGTCGACAGAAATAGTTATCGCCTGCAGCAAGAAGTTTTGTTGTTGTTGTTTTTAACAGGTGGTGTTTTTGCATGTACATACATGCAGAATTATGACTGTTACATAATATATATTAGGAAAGTCGACAGAAATAGTTATCGCCTGCAGCCATATACAAGTTTACCTAATGAAATTAACAATGCTATGAGACACTTACATTAAAAATGTTTGTATAACAGAAAAATCATTAATTATCCACTCTCTAAGTGCGTGCACATTATGGTTTGTACATAGTGTAGAAGAAGAATTGCAATGTGTAAGACATAACGCCCCAGGAATGTCTTTTGGTACGTCTTTTGGGCAACCAATGTCATCAAGATTTATTATATGATAATGAATTATTTTCGATTCTAAAAAACGTTTTTTCTCAAGACCCTTCACAAACACATATTTATATATGTTCGTATACGTTGTTAACACTGAAACAAGATTGTCGTACGGTGTCTCTCCTTCATCCCATCTTAGCCCATGATAGTTTGTCGTTAACCAGCAGTTGGTTCTAGTGTATTTCGAATTCGTAACGACTGTAGCAGGCGGGGCGAAAATCCAATGTCTGCATCCAAAACGTGTTACGTCCATAACCGACAACTCCTTTACTATATAATTGCCGTTGTCATCATAAAAGCAGTGAAAGTCAATTATTACAGCAGCGTTTTCCATTATACTATAAAAAAAAAAGAAACCACACATTACAAACTAATATTTATAAACACAAAGATCGTTACAATAATAATACACAAACTTACGTTTACTGCCGTCCGAACTGAAGCGTGGAGAGAGAATAACTAACGATATCACAGTGAGAATTCTTTTTGTTTTTAACAGATGGAATTTTAGCAGGAGGGGGAGCAGAGTCGCCGTCGGCAATTAATTTGGCACGTACGTAAGATTTTAATAAAACAATTATCAGTTTTAAATAATAATTTTCGGAAACAACCCCCGACTTAAAAAAAAATATAGTTTACCTTGTGGTATAAAATTCAAACTATTAAATTATCTCTCTCACACACATTCTGATTACTATACAACTAATTGCATGTATGTTCAGATGGTTCTACCGAAATAAACCATTGTATGTGTGTGTGTGTGTGTGTGTATGTGTGTGTGTGTGTATGTATTCGCTAAATCCGCCTTTCACTTTCTAATATGACACATGACACTCATTAGTTGCACCCATCACAAGTAATTATGGATTAGAAAGTATTCACGTCCAAACAAACATCGGCTGTCCCCTACCACCGGAGACCAATATATATATACTCAACAAATTTAACGATAAATTCTCATTTGACCTGCTTGCGTGCACTGACAAATCTATCACGACATTTTTAATAGTTGGAAGACTGTATTATTGTGCAATCGCAGTATACGCAAGTTCCTGTGTGTAGTCAACATACAATAGTTTTGGTGAGTATAATTTATTGTATGTACAGATTTTATTTAAACGTAAAAATTATTTGCATTAAAACATTATTTAATACATGTATGTGTATGTTCAAATCACAATTTATGAAATATATTCTTACCGTATTTTTTTAATTACACTTCTAATTGAAGATATATATATTTTAATTTAATACATGTGTGTGTAAGCGTATGCGTATGATCAAATTACAATTTTCTGAATATATTCTTAACGTACTTTTATTCTTAACGCACTTTTAATTGAAGATATATATTTGAATTTAATACAATTTTCTGAAATATATTCTTACTGTACCTTTTATACACTTCTAATTGAAGATATATATATATTTTTAGGTATAACTGAATTTTATCGGATTCACACTAACTGCTTGCGTGCGTTGATAAATCTATCTCAGCAGTTTTTTAATAGTTGAAAAACTGGTTGAATTATTGTGCGTCTCAGTATACACAAGTTCCTGTGTGTGTATTCAACATACGTTAGTTTGGTAAGCATAATTTATCAAGTGCATTATTTATTGATTTAATACATGTATGTGTGTGTGTGTGATCAAATTATTATTATTATCTGAAACAGAACAGTATATATAGATTCGAGTGGTATGTAAGACGCTGTTATATGTTACTAGTAAAAACATTATTTACTGAATTTAATACATGTATGTGTATGTTCAAATCACAATTTCTGAAATATATTCTTACCGTATTTTTTTATATTACAGTTCTAATTGAAGATATATATTTGAATTTAATACATGTGTGTGTGTGTGTGTGTGTGTGTGTGTGTGGGTGATCAATTTTCTGAAATATATTCTTACTGTACCTTTTATATTACACTTCTAATTGAAGATATATATTTTTAGGTATAACTGAATTTTATCGGTTTCACACTGACTGCTTGCGTGCGTTGATAAATCTATCTCAGCAGTTTTTTTAATAGTTGAAAGACTGCTTGAATTATTGTACGTCTCAGTATACACAAGTTCCTGTGTGTGTGTAGTCAACATACGCTAGTTTGGTGAGCATAATTTATCAAGTGCATTATTTATTGATTTAATACATGTATGTGTATGTGTGTGTGTGTGTGTGTGTGTGTGTGTGTGTGTGTGCGTGATCAAATTATTATTATTATCTGAAATAGAACAGTATATATAGATTCGAGTGGTATGTAAGACGCTGTTATATGTTACTAAAATCATAGCAAATATTTTCATTCTAAGCATATTTACTGTTTAATAATAATTACAACCCAACGAATGATATATATAGTTTGATGCTTTATAAGTTTGTGTACATTGGTTGTATATTGTAAGCATGAAAGTATTATTTAAATCTGTTTGTGTGTGTGCGCGAAAATAAACTTAATTTTCTCGATCTAGCAAATAGTTGGTCTAAGCGTACATGTATTATGTACAAATTGATATTTAAAACGTTTACGATACACTAACATAATACCAGCGTTATAACAGTACCTTTTGTTTTTCAGTATTCATTCATTCTCACTTGAAGATCATGGCTAACCTTCAGCAGGAACGTGGGGAGGAGCAGACTGAACAAGGTAAAAAGTCCAATACCAATTGTCACAATTAAGAAATTATTTTTGTAATTATGTAGTGTGCAAACTTGCTGATGCGAATTAACGTTTGAGTCATACTATGTCTATTGGTGTGTGCATGAAAAGTCTCACTCTTAACATCGTTTAGAAATTGACATGTAGATGAAAAATTTTCATGTTCCTTCATAGGTTTGTCACCTTCTTTCCAATCAACTAATTCAATTCCACAACAAAAGCATTTAACTCTATCGTCTACGAATGACATACTATGTCCACAAACATCGAAATTTCTAGGGTAGAAGTAGAACCCCGCAAACGCTAACTCGTCGGGGCTGATAAACGTCACTTCCCAATACTTGAACGATTTTATTCTTTCACTTTCAATACTAAAATCAGGAGTAGCCGACATCTTCACGGTTTGTAATAAACTGACATATTACCCGACGAGTGTTATTTATTTACTACAAATATGAATTTGTGTGTACACGTTATTTATCATTCCTATTGGTTACTAATACTCATGTTTCTATTGTTTCAGTTGTGACTCGGTTTTATATCGAGAGGAACAGTAGTGTCCGAGGGTGCATCACAACTTTCGACTACCTTCCAGTGAACGTCAACGCGTCGGATCATGACATAGTATTCGTAATGACTGAGGCACGTCCTTTATTGCTTGAGGATATTCAGGCAGAGCAGGCACGTTTACGCAATACCAAGTGGCATATTGCGTGCAGGATACGTTTTACCAAAACCGTGGTATATGGTGACAGTGGTGAGGAGAAAGAGGTAACAAAAGACGCCGTCTTCCACGGACGTTGTCGCACGTTGCTCGCGGACGACAGCGACGAGTTGAATTGTCTACTCGATGAATCCTACGATAAAATCTTCAATAGCATATCTAATTTTACCCGTGACGGGAGCGGATGGTCGGTGGATGCTGTACTGAAGCTGGAACTGGTTGTTGGACGGTACCAGCCTCTAGCAGCATCCTCCTACCTTCCAACCCCGCGAAAACTCTCACTCACTAAGGCAGTAGTCAACATCAAGAACCCCCGAGATGAAATGTGTTTTATGTGGTCTGTTCTAGCCCACATAGACCCTCAACAACATAATAAAGACCGTGCTTCAAACTACATCCCATTCATAAACACATTAAATATGTCCGGTATCGAGTACCCTGTTTCGTTAAAGTCCATTTCCAAATTTGAAGCACAGAATCCTAACATTTCTATAAACGTTTTCGGCTATGATATAGAAGACAATATCAAAAATGAATCAAAAAATGAGGTTTACCCTCTGAGAATTACCCCGAATAAGGACAGGTCGCATCACGTTAATCTTTTGCTTCTGACCGATACAAATAGCCGAAAACATTACTGTCTTATCAGTAACATGAATAGATTGTTATCATCCCTAACAAAACACCGCGCTCAATCATTTTACTGCGACTACTGCCTGCATCGTTTCGCCACAGAACATGGTCTGTCCGATCATCTCCCCTACTGCACGCCTTACGGCGAGCAGAAAACCAAAATGCCCACGGAGGAGGAGAAGTTTATGTCCTTTAAAAATTACGCGCACTGTCTTAAAGTACCCTTCACCGTCTACGCCGACTTCGAGTCCCTCATCACTCCGCTTCAATCGTGTTCACCTGGTAACAACGTCCCGACGACAGTGCACGAGTTAGGCGAATTCTACTCCGTCGATAGCAGCGGTGCCCGTCAGAAACTAACTTCTCCTCCTGTATCGTCCACATCATACGAAGCGATGCATATCCCGTCAGGTTTCTCCTATGCTATCGTCGATCATACGCACAGCCTTTGGAGAGAGGCTAAAGTTTATCGGGGTGAAAACGTTGTAGACACGTTCTTCTCGTGGTTGTTGAAAGACGCCGAGGATATGATGAAGGTGGTACGACATAACGTACAATTAATTATGTCCGATGATGACAATGTTGTGTTCACTAACGCCGCCGTTTGTCATTTGTGTGAGCGCCCTTTGACAGACGATGACAAGGTACGCAATCATTGCCATCTTACGGGGAAATTCTTGGGAGCAGCCCATAATAGCTGTAATCTGAGTTACAAGATGCCTCGTCATATCCCCGTCTTCTTTCACAACCTTCGTGGCTACGACTGTCACCATTTTATGCAGGGTTTAGGGGAATATAAGGACGAACGCGTATCCTGCATCGCGACATCCAGTGAGCGTTACGTGTCGTTCTCCCTGGGTCCCGTACGTTTCGTAGACTCCTTTCAATTTCTTAATCGCTCTCTGGACACACTCGTTACCAATCTGTCCGCGTCCGGGAGCCAATTTCCTTTGCTTAGAGAGGAAATGCTTAGACGGGGTTTCGATGAACAGACCAATCTGCTCGTACGCAAGGGGGTATACCCATACGCTTACGTTGACATTATTGATCGGTTCAACGAAACAAGTCTACCCGCTCGTGAACACTTTGATAACCGGTTGATGGAATCATCTATTTCGGACGCAGATTACGAGCACGCGCAAAACGTGTGGAGTGCATTCAATCTGCGTACGTTTGGAGATTACCATGATTTGTATTTGTTGACAGACGTAATGCTGCTGGCCGATGTCTTTGAAAGTTTCCGAGACATGGCCTTACGCGATTACTGCTTGGACCCCTGTCATTTTTACTCGCTTCCCGGACTCGCTTGGAACGCGATGCTAAAAATGACCGGGGTCGAATTAGAACTGTTGACAGAAATAAATATGCATCTGTACGTCGAGTCTGGGATCCGCGGAGGCTGCGCGATGATATCCAACCGTCATGCAGTCGCTAACAATCCTCTGATTCCAGACCAGTACGATGTTTCGAAACCGACCTCCTTCATTCTGTATACGGACTGTAACAATTTATACGGTGCAGCCATGTCGCAACCACTCCCTTACGCAGACTTCCGATGGCTCGATCGTAACGAAATCGAGTCCTTGGACGTACGTACTGTGAGTGATGATGCTGACATCGGGTACATCCTCGAAGTCGACCTACACTATCCTAATACCTTACACGACCTGCATTCCGACTACCCGCTTGCACCTGTGCGCCAGCGCATAACACACGATATCCTTTCTCCCTTTTCCAAACGTTTACACGAGAGTATATACAGATCATCGTATAACGAATCAGGGTCATCCGTAGAGAAGTTGTTAACAACTTTGGAGGACAAACAAAATTACGTTCTCCATTATCGAAATTTGAAATTGTATTTAAGTCTTGGTTTAGAGCTGAAAGCGACTCATAGGGTGTTGTGTTTTAAGCAAAGCGCTTGGTTGAAACCGTTTATCGATTTCAACACCCGCAAGAGGCAATCAGCCGTCAACAGCTTTGAAAAAGACCTTTTCAAACTGATGAACAACGCCGTATACGGTAAGTCGCTGGAGAACGTACGGAAACATATAGACTTTGAACTAGTCTCGAATGAACGACGGCTTCAAAAACTAGTTTCCACACCCAGGCTAAAACGTATGATTCGTTATACGAACGATCTGGTGGGGCTTTCACTCCGTAAAAAATCCATTGTTCTTTCTCGTCCCGTGTATGTCGGCTTCACGGTGCTTGACGTTAGCAAAACAATAATGTACGACTTTCATTATCGTTATGCTGTCGCCAAGTACGGCCACAACGTTAAATTGTTAATGACTGATACAGACAGTCTGATGTATCATATTCAAACATCAGACTTGTATGCAGATATGAAGAAGGACTTGCACGTTTTTGACACATCGGATTACCCTACGTCTCATCCTTGTTATAGCCTTAAGAACAAAAAGGTTGTTGGACTGTTCAAGGATGAAACGTGTGGTCGTCCTATTAGAGAATTCGTAGGTCTCAGAGCGAAATGTTATTCGTTCCTTGTGGCCCACGAAGGTTCTAGCAATGCGAGTCAAAAACGTGTGTGTAAAGGTGTGCCTCGAGTTGCGATTAAGAGGAGTCTGCGACACGATATGTATCGCAAGTGTCTCACTGATCATTGTCCGTTTTCTGTCAGTGCGTTGTGTTTACGTAGCGATCATCATACGTTGTACACGATGCGTGTAAATAAGCAAGCGTTGTCACCGTATGATGATAAGCGTTATATATTAGACAATGGTCGTGATACCCTTGCGTACGGACATTATCGGATACATGCCGACGACGATGACGACTCTGCTCCTCCACCTGCTAAAATTCCCCGTTACACCACTGGTTAACAACAAAAAAACAACAACAACAAAAATTCTTACTGTGATATCTATAGTTATTGCCTCCTCACACTTCAGTTCGGACGGCAGTAAACGTAAGTTTATGTATTATTATTATTATTGTAACGATATTTGTGTTTATACATATTAGTTCGTAATGTGTGGTTTCTTTTTTTCAGGTGATAACTATTTCTAGTAGTCTGTGGGCTTTCCTACTATATATATATATATTTTGTAACAGCACTAGTTCTGCATGTACCACGTTAAGGTAACAACCTACATTACTAATTTTTTTTCACTGTGTGTTTGAATGTAGTGCAGATTCTAATTTACAAAGTTTTGATGAATGGATTTTTAATTTATTTCACTATACGCCTCTGAACCTATATGTAATTATTTGTAAACTGCTTTACCTGTTGCAGCAAACGTTAACACTAGTACGATTATATTATTATTCAGTGATATATACATACATACAATTTACTTATTAAACACTTCAATGATTGTAACGTCTTACAATGACTATAGCATATTTAAATCTGTTATCTGTTTATTGGCCCTACATGATTCAAACCAGACGTGTACACGTTGTATGTATGTGTATGATTACGTTGCGTTTGCGTCTGTGTGTGGGCGCGTTGCGTGTTTGGTTACGTTGCGTATGCGTATGTATGTGTGTGTGTGTGTGTGTGTGTGTGTGATTACGTTGCGTATGCGTCTGTATGTGCGCGCGTTGCGTGTGCATCTGTGTGTGTGATATTTAACATGATTTTAATGTTGTTGTTGTATTGTTATGTTGCAGGTTGCTTCTTCTACAAGTACGACACACAATTATATATAAACTTTCGAAAAATATCAATTTCTAATGTATTTATTTAATTGTGAATTTTATATTGTGAATGTTAAAATATATTTAATCATTTAAACAAATTATGACTTTATTTTATTTCACTCTACACCTCTGAACATGTGTACAATTAATTTATTTTTTGTGAACTGTTACATCAGAAGATTTGTATGAATTTCAGCCGCCGTTTTCATGTGTGTGTATAATTTTAATTTATTTCGCTATACACTACTGAACCTATGTGTGTGTGTGTGTGTGTGTGTGTGTGTGTGTAAACTGCAACCTTAAAACAGAAGTATTGTCTGTAACAACATAACAGGTAAGTAGTTCATTGACGCCAAATATATATATTTCTAACAAGGATCAATCACACTGACTGCATTATAAAACTATTAATTAATTATTTAATACATTGAAAATGAAGACGACGTTTTGACAACGAAAGAGAGATAGTGCTAAAATTATTTATTCATCACTATTCAACTTTTCCGATCTGAGAGTTGAAATCTCAATTGACCGTTTCTGAAGCGGTTACCGGCGAATATTCTTCTATGTTGAATCTGTTTAACTTTAAGAATCATAAAAAACTGTTTACTAACATTTTACAAGTGTTTCGATTCTTTTTGAGGATCCGGAAGTAAATTTGAAATGTTTTTATATAAAATCCATATAGGATCATGTAATTAACATAAATTACGAATTCATACCCTGTTTAACTATTCAACATTGTTATGTAATGGAAGCATATTATAGTGTAGCATATAAAAATAAACGAAATTTTAACGTTTTTAATGTTACACACAACTTAATGAAAGCCAAACGGTTTTAAATAATAAGTTATTTGATATTCCTTTTATTTATAAATTTTTCCTAACTAACGTTAAAAGGTGAAAAACATTTTTATTGTGGTGACTTAAAATGTACCAATTATCAAGCGCAATTTATTTGAATATGAAAATTAAGTAAAGTTGACACTGCCTTATAATCAATCTTCTGTAAAGAGTTTAAAGCGCAAGGAAAAATGTGTACACACTGCAGCATCAAACTTTGTTTCCGAAACATACTATACTGTAACTCAAATTTTTAACTCCGACATAACTATTTAAAAATGATACCAATTTGTTAGTAAATGAAAAACACAAAAAGGTTACGTCAGTAGATGTTTTAACACGCAGAGTATACACATTTAGCTATTTAATCCATTTTGTTTCTAGTGACCATTAATTGTAAAAATGTTAATCTAGTTAAATAAAATTACCTTACTAGAAACGGAAAATTTACCTAATGTGGAGTAAGATGTGTCGGAACAACTGAGGGACGCACGGTATGAAACAGGTATGTACAAAACACAACAAGTTTTCATAACGTTGTGATAATGTTACAAGGTAACATAAGCTTACACAATGTAATTATTGCTTTGTGATTTAGTTGCTGTACGATCAACATTTGTTATAAGACTTACCTAACTAAGCGCATTACCAGTTAATCCCTTGAGTTGGAATTACATGTATGTTAGTTGTGAACTCAGGTCATTATTCTCCCAGTAATCCTGTGAAGACTTAACAACTTTCTCATGACAGCATTACCGCTTGTGTGTGGTGCACAGACACAAACTCTCGGCCGCACTCGTGCACATTGTAGCATATAACGTGAAATGATAAAAATACAAATGTACTTAGCGGACGGAGCGTTCAACAATCAGATGCGTACTGTACAAACACTGTGTTAAAAAAAAAACCTTAGTTCATAATGTACTAATTCTATTTAGTCTGTTAAAGCAGATTTGAAATTTATAATGCTTCTTATGTCTCTTATACCAAGCGACAACGATATGCTTGCTATTAAATGTGTTTAAGATAGTTTAACGTTGTTTCTTATGATGTCCTCACTGTATAACAACTCATCTCAACAATTGAATTTGTAAGCAAACACATTACGTATATGTATATCCCGTGCGATGTTCCTTACAACTATGTAATACTTACTATCAGCATTTAATTATCCAAATTAAAAAAAAGACTGTAAACTACCTTTAAAACTAATGTTGTAAAACATTTTTCTAGTTTCAAAACGAATTAAATTTTACCACCTAGGTTAATGCAGAAACATTTGAGTACCAAAAAGCTAACACAATTTCCCGTTCCGTTTTAATATAAGAATAAATGTAAAACATTCTTCTCGTTAAAATATTTGGTGTACAACCATTCACAATATTCACGGCATGCTCGTTGATTATACAGGGTCCTTATAATTCTTCTACACCTTTACTTCAAAGTACATTACAATAATATGTATGTGAAATATTCTATTAAATTATTATATTCTATACTGTTTGGAAATCATTGTTTAATAACCGACAATATTGAATATAGAGATTAGTGCAATATTGATAAGCTTTATACATACTCAGCTGATAAATCTGGTACACATTGATGTAAAAATAAATAAAGAAAATGTTTTTGTTTTAAAAAAGTATTGCAGTTTTTATTTATACTCATTATTATTTGTTTTAGACTGAATTTTGTTATAGAATTATGTGTTGCGATCAACACTCGCAGGCAGTTGAAAGCCAGCTAGTTGAATCACTTAAAATAAAACAAAATAAGTTTAAACAATCTAAAAAAAAGCAAAGAATTTGCTACCAGCAAAAAATAAAAGCAAGTAGGCTTTTACACTAAAACGTTAGTAGGATTAACACGAATTAAATAATATATTACACAAGCGGATTTGCATTATACTTTGGTAGCACATGTTGCATAAAGTAATTATCATGCTGGAATAATTTTTTCTAAGTTTCTTACATAAGAAGCCTTATAAACATTTAATACTTCTTACTAGTAAATTGTATGATTATATATATATATATATATATTTCAATCACTTTCTGCTACAGTCCGTTTCTTGATGTATATAATACATTTAATATTTATACATTCATTTACCTCAAGATGTTATTTTTCTATTTGGAACATGTTTCGAGAGTTCCTGTTCTTTCAAACATGTTCCAAATAGAAAAATAACATCTTGAGGTAAATTTATGTATAAATATTAAATGAGAGAACAGGAACTCTCGAAACATGTTCCAAATAGAAAAATAACATCTTCAGGTAACTTTATGTATAAATATTAAATGTAATATATATATATATATACATACCGTGGGACATGAACACAGGACATGAATTCCCAGACATAACCAATGTAACAGTAATAAAACATATACCACACAAAGGCACCATAATGAACATTTGGGAAAATTTACAAATATACAAAAATAAAACAGAAAACAAACTAATACCTGAACAAATACAAATCAATACAAAACATGACACAATATTTAAAGCACTCAACATTGAAAATACACAAAAAACTAACACATACACCACAATCACACACAATAAAACCAATTTGAAATACCAGAAGCCAACAGGAAGCCACAATAATAATAGTCAACCAACAACACATATGCACTTCACCAGACAAAAAAACCGGAAGGCTGAGGATGGGTATAAGATAGTACCCGAAACATGTTCCAAAAAAGGAAAAAAATAACATCTTGAGGTAAATTTAATTATAAATATTAAATGTAATATATATATACTTTAATATTTATAACTAAATTTACCTCAAGATACACTTTTTTTCCTATTAGGAACATGTTTCGAGAGTTCCTGTACTCTCATCTTCAGCCTTCGCCATCTTGTCCTATTGTGTATCATGTTCCTAATAGGAAAAAAAGTATATCTTGAGGTAAATTTAGTTATAAATATTAAAGTATTATATACATCAAGAAACGGACTGTAGCAGAAAGTGATTGAAATATATATATATATTGTAACAAGACCTTATATATGACTGTAATCTGTCCAATCCCACTGTTTGGGCTAGCCACTAGGTCACCAGACCGCTGTATGTCGGTCGTTACAAAAGAATAAAAATAAAATGGAAAATTCAATAATAATAGAATTTTCAAATAATAAAATAATTTTGTTTATGTTTATAGAGGTATGTATACTAGATAAATCTGTTTTTTCAAAGGGTTCTGTGAAAATTTTAATAACATATAAGTATTTATTGACCGTCGAGCACTTTTTGAAGATTTGCACCAAGTCTGGAGTTAAATAGATTAACTCCAGGTAATAATCGATTGGTGACTTTCCTTACTGGTCCAATATCTTGTTCAAAATAGAGTATATTCTTTTCACTTAATACCTTCAGCCTTATAAATACCCTTAAATTACCCTGTGAAATAAATACAGATACAAAATAATAGAAATATAAAGATTTATTGACAATTTTAGATAAATAATCGATATTTTATCGATGGAGAGCAATTATCGACTCTGTCTCAGGAATTATCGATTGTCATACAGAACAAAATTTTATGTTATATTATATTAAAGACAGGTTCTTTGAGCGATTAAGAATTAATAGTCAGAGAAGGGTGACGAGAAAGTATAACATTAACAGTTAACACATATAAATACAATAATTACTATTCAATAGTATTTAAATAATTCAAGTTATGATATTAGAATAAATGTTTTGTCGAACCAATGAAGACTGATGTGACGTCAGTCTCTGCGATGTAGTAGGCAGGTTTCGTTTTCAAGATGGCCGCTCCTTGGGTTGGTCTCGGCTATTGTATATGCGTCGAGTCAGAAAATTACTATAAAATTACCTTCATCAAGGTCTAAAATGTCCCCGCACTGGTGTAATAAGTCTGTTAATCTATTTAGTGTATTCTGGTGAAGTGTTCAGTGTAAACTTGCGTTAGTTAGGTTATTTTCTATTTGTGCAACTATTACGGCTAAGTTTTCAAGTTGCGGTTAGGTTTGTAGAGTAAATCAGTTGTAATATAATGTTTTACCGTTTACTGTCACTCGTATAGTGAAGTTAGAGGTTTGTTTTCACTATTGTCGTGAATGTTTTTATAGTATTGGCTTCAAAAAGTGTTTAATTTGTCTAACTCTCGTTCACTGATTTCAAAGGCTAAACGTTAACTTCATGTTCGACTCGGTTTAAAGAACGATTTTGTCACACACCTATTCAGCTTGATATTCAACAAAAGACTAATTAACTTGGTCATAAATCTTGCCCAGTTAATCCTTGAAAAAGTATTGTTAACATTTTTCGATTTCATACACATTAGAAAATATTACATTATATATAGAATTTTTCTATTTTATTCCTTACTTTTATGAATTATTAATCTTATTATTAGTTTAATCATCTTATTCCCTTTAAATTGATGTATTATAGTCCATATCTGTAGACATTTTGTGGAAATTAACAAATTTTGTTCTCACTTTGGAAATATAGGCTCAAAATTGGATTTCCGTTTTTATATAAAATTCCTTCCATTTTAAATATTATTAATACTATTATAATAAATTTTAATTAGTCATATTTCTCTTCCTTTCCTTAAATACATATAAATTACACCTTTGAACTGGTTTTTTGTGTTAATTTGTAGATTTGATATTGTTCTCTAAAATTAATTAATTTATATATTTTGACAATTTACAAAGTGTTAAGGTATATTTCCTTATTGTCATTTTATATCATAGGATCATTCCTAGTAGTAGTTAATTATGTTATCTTATATAAATCTGGGTAGTTTACAGGATTTATTAGTGAATTATACTATTTTATATTGGTTCTCTGATTTCACCAAATGGCCTAGATTTTAGAATTTTATCTTTCTTTCTTTCTCAATAAATTAAACTTGATTCCTCCTCTGACTTTACATAACTACAATTATATGAAAATAACATGATCTATAACTTATTGTTTTGTGTAGTAGTTAATTAACACTACAGTTATTAAAATAATTAATTATGAACATTGTTTATTAATCTGCACAATTTAACATATTGCAGATACAGCTTAAACATATCTCTTTTGACTATTTTCAATCTAACATAGCATACCTTTTAGTACATTATTACTGGTATGTAGGTTATTATTTATCAAACATAATTCTTTTTTAAAACACATAACATAAATCTTATTTTCTAATAAACCTTACAAATACATTTATTTAATACATTGATTTTAGGACTGTGAAATAATAGTCTATTTAAACATGTTACACTTATTCATACTATATTAGTACCATTCCTTTTTGGTTTAAATCATTATTATTGTGATTCCCCACATCAGCAAACATTAATTCCCATACTCTATTTATTATCATCCTTTTTCACAAAGGTCTTTTAAATAAGGATTTACATAAAAATAATAAAATACTGGAAACCTTCCATTTTATTATTTTATCATGCTGTTTATTATTAGACTTTAAAGTTGTGATATAGCATACTACTAAGTTATAGTATCACCAACTTTAAGTTTATTGCATTTTTTAAAAAACACTTATACAAATTCACTTTCACTGTTGGTTCTGATATTCTGAGTCTTATTATCTCAGACCAGACCTTTAGTCATCATGGACCGTTAAGACTAGTTTATTTTCTTTATTACACAATAGCTTTAGCCGGTGCACTTCTTATAACGCTATACAACACTTTAGTTTTCTCAATAATTACATTTTTATAAGATTTTGGGGATGTTATACTTTCTTTGACATAGTTTTTGTGGGTTTGGGATTGATAGTAGTTTATATAATAATAGGTTTTACTACGGTGTTTCTTTCATACTATGTCTTCCTCTCCTCCTGTCTTCCTTCTTGTCCTTCTTCCTATCTTCCTTCTGGTATTCATTCTTGTCCCTCTTCTAGTTTCATTCTTGTCCCTCGTCTAGTCTTCACTCTTCTGTTCTTCTTTCCTCATTCTTGGGAACCAAGGTACTTGGTGTTATCAGTCTGAGGTTTAGTTTGGAGTATTGAATTTCTTCACTGAACTGACTTTATTCTTCTATTTGTTTTTAGAGTATTTTGGTATTCACCACTCTTTGATTGAGTCTCTTTTTTCGGGATATTGTCTTATGTAACTGGTTTACTGCTCTGAGCTTCCTGGGTAACGTACTGGTATTATTTATGAGTTGATGAGTTGCTTCAATACTTTCTTTGGTTTCTTTTAACAGTGGTTTTTATATATTATGTAGTGAGGATTTTTATCTTATTGTGTTTCATTCCTCTGATTTATTTAAATGTCATTTAATATTATTACAACATTTTTTGATGTAATTAAATTTTATCATTTCATATGATTTACAATGTAGTGGATTTTCTGTCACGCTACAGAATGCCCTTCTCCAGAAGTAATTTTTTCAGACTATACTTGCTTTGTCTGAAACAATTGCTTATGATAATTATTCAAAGTTTGTTATTATTTTGGACTTCCTTCCATTTTAAAATTCTCTTATTTATATCTGAGTTTATATCACTCTCACTTGATCTTCCTTGATAGTAATAGTCTTCTGAGTTTCATATTTATTATTTCATTTTTATATTTCTTCTTAGTATTTTCTCCTTGGGATATTTTCTCCCTATCGTTCCCTACTTTGTGAGCTGGTTCAGTTCAGAGAGGCACTGTACGCTACTTTCCTCTGCTGTCCAATACTTCACACATATTTGAGTACAGAGGCAAATCATCTCTGCTCAAAAAATATATTAATCCTGCTGGAATTATCATCAGACAGATTAAAAAAATTATTCAGAATAGTACACATTTGTTACTATTTAAAAAATATCTTTGGGATTCTTCACTTATTACTTATTATATTTCTCAGAGATTTTAATATTTCTATCTCAGTTGTTCATCTGACTTATTATCTGGATGTTTCTTTCATTTGATATTATGGTAGGAAGCTCTTCTATTATTACCTTTTTATACTTTTATTATCATATAAATCTTTTGGTTATAAATTCTTTATTACCTTCTGGTTTTTTCATTATAATCTGCATTATTTGTAGTAGCATATCTTTGTGACATTTTTAGACTGTTTTTTGGTTCTTAAAATTTCCACTTTTCTATTTTCTAGAATTTTTTATAACTGTCATTATCATAATTGTCATTTAATTTATAAATCATTTTATATTAATTCATTCAATTACATACATTTTTGACATTATTTTCACATTATTCCGGTCATTGCGATTATACTTGCAAGTGCTGGTTTTTTTTTTTTTTTTATTTCATTATGAGGTCATATTTTCTCCTCATACCACTTAAAGTTTCATTCTCTCATAATTCCAAAGAAGTTTTTGTACTTTATTTTATTCACTCACTTAAATCGTATTAAAGAATTTTTTCTTTTTTATTTCCTTCAACAACATTTTACGGAAAGGTTTTTATTCTTCATATTGAACTTAGACATGATTAAACTGTCTAGAATTATTTGTTTTTTGACCTTAGATGGTTTTATTTCTAAATTCTCTCCTTCTTCATTATTATATTATAGCCATAAAGTTTTTCTTAGATAATCAGTATGTAAGGTGATCTCCTTTATGTTTAAAATTTTGTTGACTTATTTCAAACTCTTCTTATATTATTCTTCTTTTCAAATAATTTCTTTCAAATAATCTTTTATGTAAGATTGGCTCACACCTTTTTAGAATTTTGGGGTTTTTATGTTTTTAAACTTCTTCTCTTCTATTCTAGCCATAAAGTTTTTTCATATTTTCTTGGTATGTAAGATGAACTTACGTATTTTTTTGAATTTAGTTGATTTTATGTTTTTAAACTTCTTCTCTTCTATTCTAGCCATAAAGTTTTTTCATATTTTCTTGGTATGCAAAATGAACTTACTTATCTTTTGAATTTAGTTGTATTTATGTTTTTAAACTTCTTCTCTTCTATTCTAGCCATAAAGTTTTTTCATATTTTCTTGGTATGTAAGATGAACTTACGTATTTTTTTGAATTTAGTTGATTTTATGTTTTTAAACTTCTTCTCTTCTATTCTAGCCATAAAGTTTTTTCATATTTTCTTGGTATGCAAGATGAACTTACTTATTTTTTGAATTTAGTTGATTATGTTTTTAAACTTCTTCTCTTCTATTCTAGCCATAAAGTTTTTTCATATTTTCTTGGTATGTAAGATGAACTTACATTTTTTTAGAATTTAGAGGTTTTTTTAATCATAAAATTTCTTCATGGATGCCTGGTTAAAAACACCCTTGACTTTACTTGAACTTATTTCTTTGATTTCGTAGGTGTTGTTGTTATTGTCTTTTGAGACTATATAGGGACCAGTATACAGGAGCAATAACTTTTTTGTTATCCCTTCTAGGGAACTGGGTAATTCCCTATTCTTCAACAACACCTTTTCTCCAATGGTATAATGGATAACCTTACCCATGCATTTATTGTATTTGCTCCGCCGTTTCTCCTGATCTTCGGCCACCTTATTACAAAATTGAATTTTATTGAATTTATATTTATGTTCTCTTGGGAACTCCAAGATGTCTGCAATTTCTCTAGGGGGTTGTCTCTCGTACATTGCGGAGTATGGGGTTATTCCTATGGCTGGATGGTAGGCCAGGTTGAGGAATTCTTCAGTGGCCTCCAAGTATTCTTGCCACCTTCTCTGCTGATCATGGCAATATGTTCTTAATAGGCGCCCTACCTCTCGTAAGACTCTTTCGGCCGGGTTACTGCTTGGGTGGTATACGGATGTCTTGTATGTGTGAACCCCCATGGATAGCAGTGTATCTCGCCATCTCCTCCCCTTGAATTGCGTTCCGTGGTCGGTTATGATCGATACCGGTCTTCCGACGGTTGGGAAGTACTGGTCGATCAGGATATTAAAAACTTTCTTCGTAGTCGCCCGATTTGCTGGGTATAGCTTTATGAACTTAGTGTAATGGTCCATAATGATGACGATATACCTGTATCGGTGGCGGCCTCCACTGCGGGGAAATGGCCCGCAGATATCCAGGAATACTTTCTCAAGTTTAAACTGTGATGTTATTGGAATCATCTGCCCTTCTCTTTTCTCGTTATTAGTTTTTACGAGTTGGCGGATGCGACAGTTTCTAATATACCTCCGTACCTTCCGATTGATGTCCTTTATATAACAGTTTTCTTCCAGGGCCTTTACCACCTTTAAAGCGCCCATATGCCCATATCGAACATGATAACTGATCACTACCTCTTTCTCGATATGGGTTGGAATTATTACCTTCCATTCCTCCTTAAATAATGATGGTTTGGAAAACAGGATTCCCTTATGTATAATATAATATCGGGATATGGTCTCATCTCCTGCTTCCAATCTTGAGATAATATTAATTAATTTCGGGTCAGCTTGTTGGTGTGTGCTTAGTTGTTCTAGAACTGATTGTAGACCGGCGCTGCTGCTGAGAATATGGTACACCTTCAGAATACTCTCCTTCTCCCCTTCGAACGTTTGCTTGTCAATGTCAACTCTAGACAATACGTCCGCGACGACATTCTTCCTTCCGGGGATATACTCCCACTTCAGGTCGTACTCTTGCAGCAATAGTATCCACCGCGTTAATCTTCCATGGCTCAGCTTACATCTCTTAAGGAACGAGATAGATTTATGGTCTGTCCGGACGGTAACGGGATAACCAAGAATATATGTACGGAACTTTCCGCACGCGAACACGACACTCAATAACTCCTTCTCTGTCACATGATAGTTTTTCTCACTCTGGTTCAGAGCTCTGCTGGCAAAACAGATTACAAGATGCTCGCCCTCCTCATCTTCTTGATATAAAGTAGTGCCAAGGCTGATGTCACTGGCATCGCAATTAAGAAAGAAAGGCTTGTTAAAATCTGGGTGACGGAGTATAATATGTTTAAGAAATTTTTGTTTTATGAGAGTCAATATGTTTTGTTGTTCATTACCCCAGATCCATTTATTTTTAGATGACAGTTGCGGCTGGAATCTGGCAGTCAGTTCGGAGTACTTTTCCTGGAACTTGCGGTAGTAGTTACAGAGTCCCAGGAACGACTGTAACTGCCTTCGATTCTTTGGTGTAGGAAAGTTCTGAATTGCTTCGACTTTTTCAGCCGACGGTGAGATTCCCTTATCATTTAATATGAAGCCCAGGAATTGTATCTCTTTAGCAATAAAATGAGACTTTGCTAACTTCAGAGTAATATTGTTTGCGGCTAGCTTCTGTAAGACATGTTCCACACGGTAGCAGTGTTCCTCCCAAGTTTCTGAGGACACTAGCAAGTCATCGACATATACGGTGGTGAATTTTAGTGCTTCTTGGCCAAGTATCTGATCCATGCAGTGCACAAAGACTGCGACAGAGTTTACCAGTCCGAAGGGCAACCTCTTAAACTGGTAGTTCCGCCCTTCGAATATAAAGGCCAGATACTGGCGACTCTGTGGATGTAATTCCACCTGCCAGTATCCGCACACCGTATCCCAGGTAGTGAAGTATCTGGTACCGTGGAATCGTTTTAATATCTCCTCAATCTCACCGGGCGAAGTCCTGTCATTTATGATCATCTTATTTATCTCGCGCCCATCTAAACATAAACGGACTTGTCCGTTTTTCTTAGGAATAGCCACGATAGGACTTGTGTAAGGGGAATGGCTACTCTCTATAATGTCACGGTTAATCATTTGCTCTATTTCAGCTCTTACTGCCTGCTTTCGTGATTGCGCAATGGGGTAAGACTTCCGGTTAAAGTCTACAGTGTCTCGGAATTGTAGAGTACACTGGAAATTCTTCACTTTACCGGGCTCATCAGAAAAGACTGATTTGTATTTATTGTATATATCGATTAATTTGTTCGCTTGGTTTGTTGTTAACCCTTCTCCAGTTGTACCGCTCCGGAAATCCCTGATCTCCTGGATTTTTTGCGACCATAAATCTTTATTGGATGTGTCGTCTATTCTCTGTTCAATTATGGATGTTGGTTGGATGTAATTGATTTTTCGGATTTGCTGATGGATACTATCGGGAACGACTTGGTCACTACCCACCAAGTTCGCCGTCCAAGTATGTCCGTTTGAATATAGTGATAATGTTTCAGTTCTTAGGTCAATGATGGCGGAATTTCTCCTACGCACATCACACCCGACCAGTATATTAAATGGCAGACCGCTCGCCACCAAGAATTCCATGTCTATCGCTATACCACAGCTCATCACACTGGCGGAGACTTGTCTACGTATAGTTTTGTTTTGTCGGCCGGTTGCTCCCAACAAAACAATATTATTCAACGGCAATGTTGGTAAAGTTCTCCCGCACTCTTGCTGTATCCTCTCCAGTTCCGTCGTATTTATTATTGATACGTTTGACCCAGTATCGATCATTAACTTGGCTGGGATGCCTTCTACCTTGGCGTCCACATGTATAATCTCATTATTGAAGTTATTGGTGGGACTCCTGTTATCCTCTTCCAATAACTCCTGTCGGATGTCCTTCAGGTAGTTGCACCCGATGATGGTAATACGATTGTGATTATTTACTATATTGCACTCATTCTCATTATCATACCCAGTAGTCAGAAGCAGTAATGGGTTCTGGTTATTTCTTACTGCCTGTGCCCGTTTAAAGGCTCGGCATCATTATTTCTTTGAGCCATATTATTGGATGCCTCATTCGGGATGCTCAGGGTGGTTACTTGCCGATCTGTTCTATGGTCTTCTGGTCGTTCATGGTGCGACCTCTGTTCAGTGTTGTCCAAACTATTACTCCTGCGCGCCGGATAGTACCTCGGTTGGTCCCGTTCTAGGCTCCTCCGCCTTTCTTCGTATCTTCGGTAACTGTTCCCTCTATGGTGGTTGAAACCTCGCTGTCTTCCATCTGTGGCCCGTATGAAGTTCACTCTTGGGCGAGGAAACCTATTATTACTAAAATTACTATTATTGGGACCCACACGATTAGCATTATTATGGTAAGGACTATTACCATAATTGGGGCTTCTCTGACTATTTACGTTACCAGGGTTGGGATTGTGGTTACCCTGATAACCATTAGAGGGTCGATTCGGGTTTTGCTGGTTGGGACTCGTTCTATTACTGTCATTGTAATTGGTATTATTTCCAGTATTTCCATTATTATAATTATTATTTCGCGGGTATGTCCGAACTCCTTGGTACCCATTATTTACGTGGTTCGCACCTTGGTTATTATTCTGGTACGTCCTTGTTTCGGGCCCATCACTTCTCCTACGACTCTGCCTGTAGTAATCTTCGTTCTCGTAATTCTCCAGGAGTTCGGTCATTGCCTGGATGGTTTTTATCTGGCTGCCCCTCCTAGCGCGAATCACTTCCTCATCATAATGATAAGACAGCTTGTTAATTAAGCATTCCTCCGGTATGGCTGGTTCTAAGTGCTTGGCCATACACACTTTGCCGAGGAAATACGCTGTCATTGAGCTGCCGACTTGTGGTTGGTAGCGGCCGTGGCAGATATTATCTCTGATGAGATTCTGCGTGGTCTCTGACCAGTATTTGGCTTTGAACATGCTCTTGAACTGCTCATAGTTATTGATGTCGCTCCGGTTTGCCATCCACCAATGGTCATTCACCTCCCGAAACGACTCATCAAGGATCTCTCTATTCTGGACCCATCGGTTCCCTCGGTGTTTCTCGATGTACTCCTCTATTCGTGCCAAGAACTCCATTGGCTTCCGTTTGTATTGTCGGAAATTCAGCCATTCTCGGTTCTCTGACATGGGGAAACTGTGATATCCCGATGGTCTGTTTTTGATTGACTCTATCTCCTCCTGGCTCTGACGCATCTGTCCAGTTATGTTTACCATGGCGGCTTCCACGCCGTCGCATCTTTCTGTTACTTGGGTTCTTACTTTATTTACTTCCTCCAGAGCAAATTTCTTGGTCTCCTCTATTTTTGTTTTCTGCTGTTCTTGGACCTGAGTAATTTCCTTTGTTATTACTTCACGGACTTCCAGCACTTCGTTTTCTGTTAGCCGACACCTTTCGTCTACTTCTCGGATCTGCTGGTTAACAACCACAACTTCCTGTTCTAATTTCTTTACTATTGATTTCTTGGTCTCTGTTATCTTTTTATTTATCTCCTCTTTGGCTAACTCTATCCTCTCGTCTAACTTATTCATGTTCTCTTGGTTAACTTCCCTCAGTTCTTCTCTCAACCTTTGATTATTCTCATCCATCTTCTCTTCCATTTTCAGATTATTTTCCTCCAACCTTTCCCTCAGTTGCTGATTGTCGCTTTCTATTTTCTTACTTGTTTCTTCCATTTTCTCTTCTAAATTCTTATTATTTTCTTCCATTTTCCTTTCCATCTTTCTACTAGTTTCTTCGATCCTCTTATTAGTATTTTCTATCTTACGGCCCAATTCTTCCTTTGTGGATCGGTTATCTTCCTTCAGATCCTCTAGTTTTTCATTTAATGAATGGTTATCGTCATCCATTTTCTTGCTTAAATTCTCCTCCATCTTCTTGTTATCTTCCGTAGTGGAATCCATTTTCTTATTTAAATCCTCCTTTGTTGATTTAATTTCTTTCTTCAAATCTTCTTTCAATTCCTGATTCATTTTCTTACTACTTTCTTCCATTCTTTCTTCACTGGATTTGAATTCCCGGAGGATCACTTCCATCATTTTGTCCCACTTTGTATCTTCAGTGGTCATCGACTTCTCTACTTCCCTTCCTGGGACACTGACTTCCCTTGTCTGTGTTGTTACTTCAGCTTGTTCCTCTGGTGGTTCAGGCTGTTTATGTTCCACCTGGATTAGTAACACTTCCGGATCTTCAACGGGTGTTGCTTCTTTATCCCCCATGTCAACCTCTTTCTCGGCCTCTGCCGCCCTCTTTTTCGATGTAGCTCGTCTCTGCATCTTTCTGCTGTCTATTAATCAATCGCTGCCAAGCTTAGATTATTAAGCCCTCTAAGTTGGACGCCACTTTGTAACAAGACCTTATATATGACTGTAATCTGTCCAATCCCACTGTTTGGGCTAGCCACTAGGTCACCAGACCGCTGTATGTCGGTCGTTACAAAAGAATAAAAATAAAATGGAAAATTCAATAATAATAGAATTTTCAAATAATAAAATAATTTTGTTTATGTTTATAGAGGTATGTATACTAGATAAATCTGTTTTTTCAAAGGGTTCTGTGAAAATTTTAATAACATATAAGTATTTATTGACCGTCGAGCACTTTTTGAAGATTTGCACCAAGTCTGGAGTTAAATAGATTAACTCCAGGTAATAATCGATTGGTGACTTTCCTTACTGGTCCAATATCTTGTTCAAAATAGAGTATATTCTTTTCACTTAATACCTTCAGCCTTATAAATACCCTTAAATTACCCTGTGAAATAAATACAGATACAAAATAATAGAAATATAAAGATTTATTGACAATTTTAGATAAATAATCGATATTTTATCGATGGAGAGCAATTATCGACTCTGTCTCAGGAATTATCGATTGTCATACAGAACAAAATTTTATGTTATATTATATTAAAGACAGGTTCTTTGAGCGATTAAGAATTAATAGTCAGAGAAGGGTGACGAGAAAGTATAACATTAACAGTTAACACATATAAATACAATAATTACTATTCAATAGTATTTAAATAATTCAAGTTATGATATTAGAATAAATGTTTTGTCGAACCAATGAAGACTGATGTGACGTCAGTCTCTGCGATGTAGTAGGCAGGTTTCGTTTTCAAGATGGCCGCTCCTTGGGTTGGTCTCGGCTATTGTATATGCGTCGAGTCAGAAAATTACTATAAAATTACCTTCATCAAGGTCTAAAATGTCCCCGCACTGGTGTAATAAGTCTGTTAATCTATTTAGTGTATTCTGGTGAAGTGTTCACTGTAAACTTGCGTTAGTTAGGTTATTTTCTATTTGTGCAACTATTACGGTTAAGTTTTCAAGTTGCGGTTAGGTTTGTAGAGTAAATCAGTTGTAATATAATGTTTTACCGTTTACTGTCACTCGTATAGTGAAGTTAGAGGTTTGTTTTCACTATTGTCGTGAATGTTTTTATAGTATTGGCTTCAAAAAGTGTTTAATTTGTCTAACTCTCGTTCACTGATTTCAAAGGCTAAACGTTAACTTCATGTTCGACTCGGTTTAAAGAACGATTTTGTCACACACCTATTCAGCTTGATATTCAACAAAAGACTAATTAACTTGGTCATAAATCTTGCCCAGTTAATCCTTGAAAAAGTATTGTTAACATTTTTCGATTTCATACACATTAGAAAATATTACATTATATATAGAATTTTTCTATTTTATTCCTTACTTTTATGAATTATTAATCTTATTATTAGTTTAATCATCTTATTCCCTTTAAATTGATGTATTATAGTCCATATCTGTAGACATTTTGTGGAAATTAACAAATTTTGTTCTCACTTTGGAAATATAGGCTCAAAATTGGATTTCCGTTTTTATATAAAATTCCTTCCATTTTAAATATTATTAATACTATTATAATAAATTTTAATTAGTCATATTTCTCTTCCTTTCCTTAAATACATATAAATTACACCTTTGAACTGGTTTTTTGTGTTAATTTGTAGATTTGATATTGTTCTCTAAAATTAATTAATTTATATATTTTGACAATTTACAAAGTGTTAAGGTATATTTCCTTATTGTCATTTTATATCATAGGATCATTCCTAGTAGTAGTTAATTATGTTATCTTATATAAATCTGGGTAGTTTACAGGATTTATTAGTGAATTATACTATTTTATATTGGTTCTCTGATTTCACCAAATGGCCTAGATTTTAGAATTTTATCTTTCTTTCTTTCTCAATAAATTAAACTTGATTCCTCCTCTGACTTTACATAACTACAATTATATGAAAATAACATGATCTATAACTTATTGTTTTGTGTAGTAGTTAATTAACACTACAGTTATTAAAATAATTAATTATGAACATTGTTTATTAATCTGCACAATTTAACATATTGCAGATACAGCTTAAACATATCTCTTTTGACTATTTTCAATCTAACATAGCATACCTTTTAGTACATTATTACTGGTATGTAGGTTATTATTTATCAAACATAATTCTTTTTTAAAACACATAACATAAATCTTATTTTCTAATAAACCTTACAAATACATTTATTTAATACATTGATTTTAGGACTGTGAAATAATAGTCTATTTAAACATGTTACACTTATTCATACTATATTAGTACCATTCCTTTTTGGTTTAAATCATTATTATTGTGATTCCCCACATCAGCAAACATTAATTCCCATACTCTATTTATTATCATCCTTTTTCACAAAGGTCTTTTAAATAAGGATTTACATAAAAATAATAAAATACTGGAAACCTTCCATTTTATTATTTTATCATGCTGTTTATTATTAGACTTTAAAGTTGTGATATAGCATACTACTAAGTTATAGTATCACCAACTTTAAGTTTATTGCATTTTTTAAAAAACACTTATACAAATTCACTTTCACTGTTGGTTCTGATATTCTGAGTCTTATTATCTCAGACCAGACCTTTAGTCATCATGGACCGTTAAGACTAGTTTATTTTCTTTATTACACAATAGCTTTAGCCGGTGCACTTCTTATAACGCTATACAACACTTTAGTTTTCTCAATAATTACATTTTTATAAGATTTTGGGGATGTTATACTTTCTTTGACATAGTTTTTGTGGGTTTGGGATTGATAGTAGTTTATATAATAATAGGTTTTACTACGGTGTTTCTTTCATACTATGTCTTCCTCTCCTCCTGTCTTCCTTCTTGTCCTTCTTCCTATCTTCCTTCTGGTATTCATTCTTGTCCCTCTTCTAGTTTCATTCTTGTCCCTCGTCTAGTCTTCACTCTTCTGTTCTTCTTTCCTCATTCTTGGGAACCAAGGTACTTGGTGTTATCAGTCTGAGGTTTAGTTTGGAGTATTGAATTTCTTCACTGAACTGACTTTATTCTTCTATTTGTTTTTAGAGTATTTTGGTATTCACCACTCTTTGATTGAGTCTCTTTTTTCGGGATATTGTCTTATGTAACTGGTTTACTGCTCTGAGCTTCCTGGGTAACGTACTGGTATTATTTATGAGTTGATGAGTTGCTTCAATACTTTCTTTGGTTTCTTTTAACAGTGGTTTTTATATATTATGTAGTGAGGATTTTTATCTTATTGTGTTTCATTCCTCTGATTTATTTAAATGTCATTTAATATTATTACAACATTTTTTGATGTAATTAAATTTTATCATTTCATATGATTTACAATGTAGTGGATTTTCTGTCACGCTACAATATATATATATATATATATATATATATATATATATAACTTCCACTATGAACACTTACTTTTTGGTTTTGTTACCCAAACGTTTCGACGTGGTATTCGTCTTCTTCAATGGAATTTAAATACTGAATGTCTGTACAGTAATGGTTATGGGATGTAGGTGTGTGTGGTGGGGGTTGCTGGTGGGATGGAATTGGCGCTGGGATTCGAATTTTGTGTTGGAATCAGTGTATCGAAAAGTCGAAATCGTATCGAAATCCCTCCCACCAGCAACCCCCACCCCCACCACACACACCTACATCCCATTACCGTTACTGTACAGACATTCAGTATTTAAATCCCATTGAAGAAGACGAATACCACGTCGAAACGTCTGGGTAACAAAACCAAAAAGTAAGTGTTGATAGTGGAAGTTTAATATATATATATATATATATATAATATTAAAAAAGTGAACGAAGAGGATGTATCAACAAGATAATTTGTATGATAATATTTTTCTTTTTCTTTCAATTTACTTTAATAATGCTTAATAAGGGTAACTAAATACCTATGCATAATTTGTACTAAATAGTTTGTTGAATAATGAAATGCACGCTTTATTAGGCCTATAAGTGAATTATTTTACTATATAATTCTGTATAGTAGTTAAGAATGAATTACTGTTGATTTATTGTGGGTGGTACTGTATACCGTGGTATTATTAAATAACATTATAACAAAATATGTCTGTATGCTGGAACTTTTCTTAAGTCAACTTAGGTTTTTTCGGCAGAAACTGTTTGAATACTCCTATTTTTAAATCAATTTTTCATTATTTATAACGGCAGAGAACGTCAAAACTGGAAGTTTTCTGTTGTGTCAATATTTCAATCTAAACTGATGAGTAAAGCCTTCACAATTTTCAAATTCATGGGTAAAGTAATTTATTGAATTTAAAAATTACTATTAAATTCATATTAAAGTTTGTAAACATACTAACATGTTTCCTGCACATGTCTGCACAGTTGTGTTTATTTTTAAATATATTGTTTATTATTTTTACAATATCATTATAAATTTGTCGTTAAGTTATTGCACATCACTTATACAGTTACAGGTACTACGTTACTATAAGTATTGTGTTGGTTATATTTCAGTTCGTAAGCTGAAGTTTAGACAGAATATTAAAGTATTCTGTCTTGAGACTGAAGAAGTGTTGAACCTAAATGTTAATGGTCGGACAGTTACAAACAGAAGGAATCTGAGGACCCCTTTAAAGTCTGTAGAAGAATACGTAAGGTGGTGCTGGTTAGTGCCAAAAGAAAGCGGTACGGCGTACGGAAAGGGAGAATTTATATTTACCTTACAAAATTAACAAAAAACCATTAGGCCTCTAAACTAAAAAATAATACTTTCGTTTTTAAAGTACAAAATACTTAAAAAAGTATCTATTTTCTAGTAGTGTTCATTACGTAAATTACAACACGATGAAAAGATCAGACACTTTAATCCTTTCGTTTAAAAATAATAACTTTGTTTTCAAGGTACATAATACTAACAGAAGTATCTGTTTTCTAGTAGTATTCACTAAATTACAACGTGATGAAAATATCAGACACTTTACTATTTTCTTGGAAAAAGGGTGTTACTTTAAACAGAGGAAGAGGAATTTACCAGTTCTCAGAAATGACTTTGTCTTTACAGTCATCTAAAAGTGACCTTGTTTGTCCAATTGTGTGTGCAGACTATAGTAATTCTATTGTAATTTTTGAGGCCATTGTCAGTTCTTGTTCTGGATAATTGTATACCAGACCTACTGTAATACGGATGTCGTTCTTTGAGTAAGTCTAATAAATTCTGTATATCGACTACTCAGGCTTTCATCAAATTATTTGGTTATTTCAAAAACATTGTAATTATATTAAATGTTTGAAAGACAGACTGTTAAATTACCGCTGAACGTTAACGCATAGGAGCTCTGTAAACAATTTTAACTTTGATTAATAACCAAGAGTTATCAAATATATTGGACTTACCGTCTGCGGCTTTTGAAACAGCGTCTTTATAAAATTTACATGTTTCGGGATCGGTCTTCATACGATGTACATCGGTAAACCTTCGCACTCGTTGTAAATATTATATTATCATGTTATTTTAAGTTATTTGTTTTTATATTGGATTTTAATGTTTTAAGTGTTGACAAGTGTATCAACTTTAAAGGATACGCAATTATTTTTAAATTCTGATGATGGGACAAGCGTCCCGAAACATGTAAATTTTATAAAGACGCTGTTTCAAAAGCCGCAGACGGTAAGTCCAATATATCTGATTGAACAACACGTGGCTTGGTACTAAACATTTGGAATTTATTCCTTTTAAACAAGAGTTATGTTCTTCGTTTAGTTGACGTAGTATAAATTTCAACTTATAAAGTTAGACAAACAAATTAAGGATTGTGTTAGACACAAAATATGTTTTCAATTTGTCTTTAAAACTGAACTTGTTCTACAAAAGTAGTTTATTTTTTACGTCTTATGAACATGGGAATACAAAGCATGATAACCATTAAATTAATAATTAAAACTTTAAAGCTATTTCAAAATGTAAATTCAGTGCAGATGTCAAAATAAAATGTGCATATGTTATTTTTAAACGTTCTCATGTAAAGTTTTGTACCCGTATTGATCTAATTTATGAGGCATTAGAAGTCTTCATAATACATATTACCACAGAAATGAAATGAATAAAAATCTTCAACATACTCCTTTACCTCTAACAGCAATCAGAAGTCTGTTCTTCACAAAGAAAATATCTAATAGGTCTACATGTAAACCTAGGAAGTCGCTCGTCTATTAACGTGTACCTACGAATAGACATGAACATAACTACGTACCTACATTTGTATGATACGGAATTGACAAAAAGGTTACGGGTACTGTTTCTCTGCTGAAGGTATATCTCTCACCGTTACTTTAATGCCAAAACCCTTTTAATCTAATTACATTCTGCATTCAAATGTAGACTTTGTTACTGATTGTGGCAGTCAACACGAAAGGGTGTTTTCATGTATCCCAATAATGAAACTAGGTTGCTTGTTTTTAATATGTTTTTATTCCATAGAAGGCTTGTTTAACAAATTAGTTAATTTCAAAATAAACAGCAGTTGTAGTCAGTTATTTTCCTCTATTATAGTACACTGACGTACGCTTAATCAGATACACAGGTAATGAGTAAAGTTTATCGTGTGATCACTTAATGTTCGAATATTTAGATAGATTGAAAAATATTCCTCCTCGTTTCATTCACGTCGTAAAAGAATTATACCGAACCTTAGCTGCTTTCTTTACTTTCTGTAACTAAAAAAAACGTTAACCAATACAATTCCTACGACCAAATATAAAAATAAATCGAAAACTTTTGGTTACGCGGTCAAAGCTTTAAAACGTTACCAAGTTTAAAGTTCTCACAGAGTCTTGTCCATCCACGATTCCGTAACACAGAGAAAAATCGTATGTGTTGTCAAGTTGGAACCCAGTTTAATAAGTTTTAAACCAACGATCATCAGGTAACTTTTCCACGTTGTCACACTATACTAGGCGCTTTGTATTTATGATGTCTAAAATTAATTTGCCAACACGAATTTGCCTTATGATTATTTTATTTCTAATATGCTGCAGCCTGGACATATAACAAGATCTTCAAAGAAGACCTTTCCATTGCTGGGAGTTTTATTAATTTATTTATCTCTCAAGTTTTTGAACATAGTTGACATACAATCTAAGACGATAGAGCATATCATCTTTTTTATTTTACTCATCGTTTATTGTCTTACTTCAAACCACATAAATCAGCTGTCCTATCACAATTTTCCTTGTTTTATTTTTATGCTGATGTCTTCATTGTTTCCACAATTTTTGATAATCTCGCCCCAAGATGACTAAAACAAATCACTGCTTTTTATAATACGTAAATCTACTGTCGTATGGCTCATTCAGTTCTAATAACCAGCTCTTCGGTTGACAAACAGAAGCAGTTGACATTGTCAACATTTACTAAAATCCCAATTTAATGATATTACATATTGGTGGTATATTTGTAAGCGATTTTTAGTATCATTAAGTAATCACAAATATGTTTGCATGTAAAAATTTATTTGCACAATAAATAATTATAATATTTTTATTATTGTTCCTGTTTTAAATTGATGTAAAATTGCATCATTTTCTATTTTCGAAGTTGTTGTTAAAGAATGTAAGGTTTTGCTTATAATAAACTGACGCAATTGCAAACAATATTTAAAGTCTCGAATATTTTCAAAAATACGAGTTCCGAATCCTGTAACATACTTTTCGCAAAAAGTCACGATCTTGAAACAGAATCTTAAGGTCTTATGTAAACGTATCGTAAAAATCGAAATTCGTGGAAAATTTACTTAAAGCTATTAATTTTACTAGAAAATAGGTGCATCTATCCAATTAAGATGCGTTTACATCAACATCAACATTAGCAATTCCATAGAATGTATATGTCTCACAAACTTGTAAAGTATCATTTTATAGTTTTACGTAGACACAAATTTTATTCACTTACAATGATGATTAATGTCAGGAGCAGGAGACTATTTGAAACGTTCTCATTCTTACTTCACACTCATTAATGAAAGTAATCTACGAAACGTCTCCCGTAATGTAATAATTGAGTTTAAAATAAGTAACATCGTTATTTTCTAATTTCACCCTTTATTATTTGAAACGTAAAAATTAATTTATTATTGTCAGTAATTGTCACTACGTTTTGTACATTACTCTGTAAATACTTAATAAGCACAGCAATATGCCCCAAGAAAAACGATTTCAGTCGAATTATGTGTGTCTTGCAACTATAGTGTAGTAAAAACATCTTAATCATAAAATATGAATGACAACGACAATCGCAGAATAAGCTGTAACTTGCGTCGTAGTAACGTTGGTTAATGTTATTGTATTTAGAAGATTTTATAAACCTTTGTTATGCAGTTGTTTAAAGATTATTCTATTTCTATATTAATTGAAATTTAGTTTCCAGTTTGTTTATTTAAATCCGCACTTTCTTTTTTACTGACCTTTAGGAAAATTGAAAATAACCATTTACAGTGTATAATTAATAATAGTTATTCTATCTGTGAGAAAGTACGAAATTTAGTAGGTTATTTAGTTAAAAATGGTGTACACGTCCAAATGTTTAGTTGACAAAATAAAAGGTTTCTTCTTCTCAAATACAATGTACCTTCTTCCGGTATTTTTACCGAAACAGAAAGTATCGATACGTTTCAAATTTTCTTATTAAAATTAGATATTCCTTATTTGAATTAGTTTACGAAATAATCAAAGTACATTATAAAACTTTAAAGGAATTGGTTTACTGTTTTAGCTTTATGAAAAATATTTTATTTTAGATTTTTCCTTAAAAATTGAAGTGATATTTCTTTAGTAGATTGAAAAAAATTAACATCTTGTATTGACATATTTCGATATACTAAAGAAAAATAAACTTAAATCTTTTTTGTTGTGACTACATATTTGCATAGATTAAAATAGCATGGTTTAGAACTCGTGTTTCACCGTGATTTCTGATTACTCAGTTAAAGTTATTAACTGATATATGTTGTACATTATAATACTCACTCGCGTCCGTGTAGGTGTGCTATATGCGACTCTAGCAAGGCCGATAAAACACTCCGAAGTGACGTGAAAAAATAACGTTATAATACTCGTACTTTACGTTCTTATCGATATGTAACTTGGATACGGGAACAAAAATTATATTTATTTTACAATTTGTTATACCTAAGAAAACCAATGAAAATAAAGTATGTGGATTATTTAGTAAATTAAAATATAAAGTTTGAAAATACACATTGAATATATTATTTTCTTGACTTATTTATGCAAATTATTACCGGCCCATTTTCCAGTATGCTGCTGGCTATGACTATGTCTAGGTGTTATATTGACCTGCACTATACATACGTATATAAATTAGATACTGCTAGACATTTTGACAATTATAATAGCATAAGTAATATACCCAAGGATGGGTACTTCATTCTGGTTAATGAGCGTTGAGTGAAATGGGAGGCAATGTATTTTCAGAGCTAATTATGAACGCTTCGTAATCTTAATTTTTAAGCAGTTTTCTTTTACCTCATATTTAATATTACATTTCAAGCAAACTCTTAACTGTATTTGGTTTTATGAGAATGTTTCAGATTTTGTTATTGTATAAACCAAATTGATTTGGAAACAAGACAGCATGGAAAGCCTAAATATCCTAGTTCGTTGCTTGAATTCTAACATCGAGAAAACATAAATAGGAGGCAATTACGCTTTAATTAAAATTCTTGGAATCAGTTAATTTTTGTCAAACATTAAAACGTACAATTCAGAAATTTAAATTATCCTGTAGAGGGATTGGATGTTGATTCATAATGTGTTGTACACGACCTTTATACTTTAATGGCCTAATCTCAGCACGTGTTCGATTTCGATACCGAGTGAAGGTCCCTTTCACTTTCTACTGATTCAGTTATCTTAATATTATTCTTTTGAAGTAATTGGAAATATTAAAAATTTCAGAGAAGAGAATTGTGTCCCACTTTGCGCAAGAGTTGAAGTCAGAGTAAAACGTTTTTCAGAAGATAATTTAATTCCTAATTTTAACAATTGTTAGTCTTCATTTGACTTCAATAGGTTTAAGAATTTAATAACATTAAGCTATAAAAATGTCTTTGTAAATGACAACCATTCTTTTACGATTTTACGTTATTGTTGTTTTTGTTCCATTCAGTTATAAGAACTGTGCTCTTGAATAATACATTTTTCTAAACAGGCATAACAAATAAATATAGTTTATGAATGTATGTAACTTAAGGCAAAACATAGCGTTGTTTATTTTAGTAAATGTTGAATATTTACGAGAAATGATTGAGCAGGTTTTTAAAGATACGCTTTGATATTCGTTCACTGACCTGGGGGGGCAAAGCGCGCTGTAGCCAGACAAAGGGTGACGACTCGCTCTTGACTGGCCGTTCACTTCAAGCAGGAAACAGATGTAACGAAGCGTTCATTCTCTATTTCCTGCGGATGTGTGCTGCTTGGTTCCTTTTCCTTGCACTCATACCTATAGGAATACTTATCCTGAAACTTATTTAATAAACCAATCTGAACAGGTGTCTTCATTGTTTCCACAGGGCAAGTAAACGTTACAGCACCCGTAGGAAAAAGGTAGTAAAAAAATCTAATACTTAGGATGTAAATAGTGTCGATGTTATAAGATGTAATAGCATCCATTATTATATAAATGTATGCACCTTAAAATTAAATTTGATTTTACATTTAGCCAATATAATTTTCATAAAAATTTAACTGTTGCATTGAATTTAACTGTTATATTATTTTTTTACCTCCATCTTATTTATATTCTCTAATTTTCTAAGGGTATTTGAATTTTTTATATTATTTTGCAATGCATTTGGCTTTAAGCTAACTATTTGAGGCAGTCTCAAATATCCGAAACTAAGAGATGTTTTTTTTTATTCTCCGGATACTGTTTGACTATTTTGTCAAATCAAATCGTTTTCTGAATAGTCTTAGTTTTCTTAATTCCAAATAATCCTGTATGTACACAATTACAGTAGCATTACCCTTATCCGCTGGTAGGACATTTAATGCTTGTTTTACAAAGGCGTGACGATGCTTGTAGTCCCGTGACATTTTTATAACGTAAAAGAAAGACCTTGTGTTTAACATGTTTCACTAATAAAAGGAAAACGTATGGATACCATACGTGATATATTAGTGACATATGTGACATACCATTACAGCGGCGTGTGACATACCATTAGGGCGGCATGTGACATACCACTACAGCGTCACGTGACATACCATTACAGCGGCATGTGACATACCATTACAGCAGCATGTGTAATACCATTACAGCGGCATGTGACATACCATTACAGCGGCATGTGACATACCATTACAGCGGCATGTGTCATACCACTACAGCGGCATGTGACATACCATTACAGCGGCATGTGACATACCATTAGGGCGGCATGTGACATACCACTACAGCGTCACGTGACATACCATTACAGCGGCATGTGACATACCATTACAGCAGCATGTGTAATACCATTACAGCGGCATGTGACATACCATTACAGCGGCATGTGACATACCATTACAGGGGCATGTGTCATACCATTACAGCGGCATGTGTCATTAAAATGCTTGCATAAACTTAGTATTTAAAAGTAAACAGTAAATCTATTGCACCACCCATTCTTTAGTAACAGGAAAATTGAAGAAACAAATCCCTGTTATTTCAGTAATTATTAAAATTGCATAAAACTTACTAGCTATATTACAACGGCTTATTAAGTAGAATATATCTTCCAGTAGAGCCCTTTCCGTAACAGAACACATCTGAGGGTTTTAACAAAAACAGCAAGGCTATGTAATATAGCGATATCACATAAATCTGAGGAGCGATTTTAGAAGCGCGCTCCTCCCACTATTTTAATTTACTTACGACGTATTTATGATTATGTGGGGAAATCACAGCTCAAAATATTTCACCAAATTATCTGTATTGTTTTTTATATTGATAATCTATAAAACAATACCGAAATTATTAGCAAGAGGTTAATCGACTAAACGCTATTTGAGGGAAATTGAATTTTAAGTACATACTTCGGGGCTTTTATTATTACTACCAGTTTTCGCATCATACTCAAAACTGTAAATCTGTTTTCTCATACTCGATGAGTGCTTATCGGTTATTTGTACAAATACCTATTGTATGCTTAACTATTTAATGGTGCTAGTACAAGAGAGCTTGTTTGCTACAAAGTCACCCTTGGGTTACAACAATGGCATTTTGGTTATTAAAGTAATATTAAGCTGCTTAGTCCCTCAGACATATTATGGTCTTCCCTAGAAGCCGCTACATATTGCAGCTAACCGTTTACAAAGCTGTGTTACACTTTACACATCCACAAGATGTAAACTACCCCAAAGGTGTGAAGACATTTCAAGACAGCCTAATAAGGCTGTCCTTGAACTTATATGTTAATTTCATTATGTGTAACACAAACGTAGATTGGTTAAGGTTAATGCAACGTTTGAGTATAATGAAATAATTTTCTTAATCATCAATCTAAACTGTATTAACTGTATTAGAGCGTTTGTGCCCTCCAGGTATGCTATAGTATAGTTAGTAACAGGTAACTGGAGGATATAAACTACATCTCCTAAAAGACACCTAAAAAACATGACGATGAAGTTTCCACATACTAAAAACACTAAAGTATCCAATGTAAAAGAAGATCTGTGCAAGTGAAAAATTATGAAAATACGTTATAATATTTAGCACATCTTTCTATAAGCATAGAGAACTGCAGTCGAAAATAATGTTGCAATACGCGTTATATTGGCTACATAGGCCGCACTGTCTCAGGTTACAGAATTGCAACGCCTAAAACAGAGAGTATACAAAATAGAGCCAATGGTAGAAAACATGTAATTTAAAAATTCATTATAGTAATAAAATGGAATATACAGTTGTTGTAGAACATACAATAAAAAAATATCGAGAAGATTCTGGCATGCGAAAATGTCATTAAACGTGTAACAATTACACAAAGATCGGTATGGAGAACCATACATGACTTCCATATTCTAAGATTTATATTTAAAATCATTTTCGAAATGAAATATTACCATAGAAACTACTTCTTTCTACTTACTGCTTCAGCCTTAACCACAGTACTGTGGTCACTAACGTATACCACCTCACGTTATCGCACTCGATTTTCACTGATGATGGAAGTCGATGGCAATGCCGAAATGTCTGGTTTTGTAGAAAACATTGGACTACGGCCAAATATCCCGGGAAGGAATTTTAACAAAAACTAGTTCTTTGTTGCCGATAACGTTGTACACATATATATCAGTGGCGAGGTTACATGGAGGCAATTGAGGCAATGCCTACCCTAAAAAATTCTGTAGAATAAAAATTATAAATACGTATGAACTACATAACGTAAAGATTATACATTGTTACTGCGACTGTCAAATTTATTAAACCGAAACGTGCTTTATTGAGCGACCGCTAGATGGTGACAGGTGAGATTCGGCATAGTTCGTTTAAAGCGAATGAGGCAACCTGAACTTGCCTCAGCGTTTTTTGTATACATCGTATGTAAGCAATGTAGTGGTGTGATAGGGAAGTGTAGGGAGGGGGGATTGTCCCTCGCTGTACACATAGAGCGTTGAGGCATGCCTCACTTCTGTGGTCCAAACAGTTAAGTTAAAGCGCCTGTGTTGTTTCTAAGTGTTTATTTTATGCGGTTATTAAAAGTGTCACTGTTATTCCGCTGAACTAACAGATGATCAAGATTGTTATTTGAATTATTTGTAACATTAAACATATATATAGAAACTAATCAAGTTTAAAAATTTGAAGTTCAATCAGTTGTATTATTGTGTATGACTAATACAAGGATTGTTCAATAGACACACGTATAGAGCTGTAAAGCATTTTTTATTCAACGATTTTAAAAGAAGTCTCCAATACCATTAAGACATGAGTTCCACTGTTGCGCTAACCTGTAGATTCCCTGCTAGTAAAATTCTTACGGCTGTTTGTGGAACCATTCGGTTACAGCAAACTCTACCTCAGCGTCCGATTTGACCCACCGTCCTTTTAGTGATTCCTTAAAAAAAATTTAAGATAAGATTTTTGCCTACCCATTCATTAACTACTAGCTTCGCCACTGATATATATAAAAAATATGCATAAAATTAATGGCTTGTATAAGTTAATGATTGATCTCCATTAAGTAGATTCCAGCTCAAGTTTCCAAAGTTTTAATATTATGATGTCCGTAATTAAAACATCAGAGCAGGTGTAGTGAGTATGAGGGTACACCATGGACAAATATTTTCAACATTTCCTATTGAGCGTTGCTTAGAGTAAAGCTGCGAATCTACAGTGTACGTTTCACAGAACAAACACGCGAAAAAGAAGGAGCGCTCCGAAGTCACTCATGGACCCTCAGCATCTTGCAGAGGGTTCATTCCCTAAAGACGAAAAGTCTGTCTATGAATCGTTCCTCTGTAAACACGTTCAGTTACACTGCCCAGCGATCCACAGGAAGCAAATCGCTATACACGCTGGACACTTTTTCGGCTTGCACGCGTTATGTTGGTATGGGTTTCGGCACTTACCATTTAAAAAGCGTGCAAATGTAAGAAAATAAACATAAGTGAGGCCAGAAATAACGCGAATTGTGTGTGTGTGTGTGTGTGTGTCTTCCCTACCTTTTTATTGCGGTAGTCATAATAATAAAATGGAAACGTAAACATTACATAACTGAGATATGCTTGCCTGACACGAATGATATATATGTGTTGTAACAAAATTTTCTGTTTGTACATTTTGAGTGTAAATTAATCCATTATACTATTAACTCATACATGATTTACATTAAAATAAAAAATTATAATTTTATTGCCTGGCAACAAAATTATTTTATTTTTAACAATTACCATTGTTTCAAAAAGTTTAAATGAATTTTCAAGCACTTTACTGTTGTTAAAACGTAAAAGGTTGCAGGTAAACTACCCTTTCTCCTTAACCGATCTTCATCAAAATCGGGAGTCCTTGAGATCTCTACAATTCAGGGACGTATGCAAAAAAGTATTTGATTCTGTTTGAATTTGCGGCTGTTGTCGTTTGCCATAGAAAATTACCCTTGATAAAAAAACGTTGCAGGTAAACTACCTCTTCCCCTTAACTGATCTTTACCAAAAACAATAAATCTTGAGTACTCTACAAATCAGGGCTGTATGCACAACATTATTTGATTCTGTTTGAATTTGCGGCTGTTATCGTTTGCCATAGAAAATACCCTTGTTAAAAAAACGTTGCAGGTAAACTACCCCTTTCCCTTAACCGATCTTCACCAAAAACAATAGGTCTTGAGAACTCCACAATCTAGGGGTGTATGCAAATAATCTTTTAATTCTGTTTGAATTTGCGGCTGTTATCGTTTGCCATATAAAATACCCTTGTTAAAACATAAAACGTTGCCAGTAAACTACCCCTTTCCCTTAACTGATCTTCACCAAAAACAATAGGTCTTGAGAAATCCACAATTTAGGGCTGTATGCGAAACATTATTTGATTCTGTTTGAATTTGCGGCTGTTATCGTTAACCAAAAAAAAAATTACCCTTGATAAAAAAAAACCGTTGCTGGTAAACTACCCCTTTTCCTCAACCGATCTTCACCAAAAACAACAGGTCTTGAGCACTCTACAAGTCAGGGCTGTATGCAAAAAATTATTTGATTCTGTTTGAATTTGCGGCAGTTATCGTTTGCCATCGAAAAAAAATCTACACACAGACAGATAGACAGACAGACACTTTTCGAGAAACGACTTTTTTCATGTTTTGAGTGTAGTACAATCAGAATCTGCAATAATCTCGAACACGATTTTTTTTGCCATCACCATACTTCCATTTCCTTAAGGAATATGGAAGTAATAATGTTTTAACACTTCTGTATAAGTGTAAAGCAGTCCGTAACAGTGTTATAGACTGATTAATAATTCTAAACAGTCTGTAATTTGATGGCAGTATTACATTAACAAAATAAAGCACATTGTTGAGGCGTAGACTGTTTATATGCAGGTCCCACGGCATAACATCATATCTAACTTTATTATTTTAAACTTGAATGTACTGTACTGTTAAAGTTAATGAGCATATAAACATTTTTTCATTTCTTCCGTTACTTAGCAACAGAATGTAAAACAATTAACTACTACTTTTTTATACTATATGTCACAACGGTAAAATAATCAAAATGTGACGTTCAACAATAACTGCAAGTATATTAAAAGCTTTGTCTATTTTTTGTTAGTTAGCAACAGAATTTTGAAACAATGTAATTACTTTGTGAGTAAATGTTTATTAAATGTAACAATACTAATTAGCCCTTATGCGGTATGTTGTTGAAAACATGTTCCAAAATTAATTAAACAAAACCTAACAAAACCGACATTCATTTTAACGAGTTACGTAGCACAGACAATGTGTATGAAGTGTTTCTAATCATTGTGTAACACGTAAATGGTAAAAATGTTTTATTATACAATGGTACATACGTACATATGTATACGTATAGATAATCCTTTAAAGTAAACAGTAAATCTTTTGCGCGAATCCTTGGTTAGTAACTGGAAAATTGAGCAAAACTTATCTATTTAAAAATACTCATAATATATTCTTCTGTATTTACTTTTAATAAAGTTTTGATTGCGAGATATACACACACAGATAACAATTTATGTTACATTGCAGCTCATTATCCGTTAGATCATATGTTTTTAAACACTAGCTTTCAGTTAACGAGTATCTGCAATAGTGATTTTACAGAATAAACGTTTTTCCACGATTGAGGATTGAATTGATTTAAGTAAAAAAATGGTTGGTAATAAAAAGAAAAATATAACTTCGACAGCGAATTACCTATCAATTTCTATACAACCTGCATTCAATCTATACAGGAAATATCGATTCAGCATAACCAACGCTCGGTTGTTAAACAGCATGCCTTCATAATGGCAGTGAGCTTTATGTTTGCACACTGATTGTTAACAAACAACGCAGTTCAACGAGGAAAGTTAATAAAAACGTAATTCATAGTATTTACTAACTTTAATAATTATCGGTGTGTACTCAATAGCATTTTTTAATTTTCCTGTAATTGTCATTTAAATCATAACAAGTATATTAAAATAACTAGTTAACAGAATACAAATTAATGCACAATAAAAATTAAAACTCTATCTCATACAAATTATGTAATGGTAATTATAAATTCCAGTTGTCTTACTGTAATGAACACATGATCATATTAATTAGCATACTAATTAACAACGTATTCATAGAACATGGCTAATGATAACCTTGCTTATTTACTAACGAAGTTACCGTAACAATTACACGTGATTATAAGTGTGTGTGTGTGTGTGTGTGTGTGTGTGGTTTGTATGTCCTAACACGTCGACGCGTAGAGAAAACACACTTCAACCTAGGAAAGTACATCTTTCCAGGAGTACATCAGTTAACAGTTAGAAGCTAACTGAAACATTAAGTATATATCGTGGGCAGTTCTAATAATTTATACTTTTGATATAGTCAGCAATTACTGTAAATCGTGATCAACGTTACCCTCGTAGCAATAAAAACAATTTGCAGTTAAAAAAAATTAAAAAACAGAGTGATTTTAAAATTATGTAAAAGAAAAAAGACCAGAATATAGACAAACATAAAATACATCCGCTAATTAAAATGACTTGGGTACATTTGTTTCTTAACCCCGTTATCACTAGACACTGAGTGTTCTGGTTTATAGAGTAACCTTACATTGGGACGGGACTTCGGCATTGGAGTCACATAATCTTTCGAAATGTAACTATTCTATTCTAATATTTAACTGGGTGTGAGGTTAATGATTATATTAAGTTGATTTAATGAGTTATCAACAGTATATACAGGTAATTAAGAACGTTACTACCTTCTTTATATTAGGAACTCATTTTTATTTGGTGTTATTTGTGTTTTCTGTTATTTCCAAGCATATTTTTTCCTTTGGAATGTCAAATTCTTTCATTTTGTTTAGATGACAATAATTGTATTATTGTGTTTAAATTTAAATTTAAATTTAAAATGGCTGACGACATTTTTTGTGAGTATACAGTTTACACCTTGACATCTATTATTAGTAATTTATGTTTATATAAGGTTTTCCAATAAGAAGAACGGTAAATAATTTTAAAAATACGACAGGCTTGTATTTATAAAACATTAAGTATTTTTATTTCAACTAATATTATGTGTGACTGACTACAGTTCGGTTGTTAAACAATACCAGACAAACAATACTGCGGCCCATTATTTTTATAAATACTCAAAATTTTATAAGAATTTTTAGTCAAATTTTACTAAGAATATCATTAATGCATGAGAAATATTTTGTATCTAGTGTCGGCTTTGAGCTCTTAAATAGTTTGTGAGTTGTTGGTGTTTACATTACGTTTCAAGTGTCACTCAACAAAATAGTCAAATGGTATCAAATTCACAATGATCCAACAGCAATCCTTGTACTCAATTGACACCATCATTTTACGAAAAGATTCTGCCTTTGAATGTACCGTTTCATAGCTGTGTAACGTACTACTGCGTTTTCTTAAAACTAAATACGTTCCAATCTATATCAATCAATTCTTGTCACTAAAAATGGAACGTTATCGCGGTAGCGTTGGGCGTTGACTCTAAACCAAAGAACGTGGAAGTGATAGTCTTAAATAATCATTAAAACTTTCATGAACCACAGCAACATTTCAGCTAAACAACAGAAACTAGCACACTGAAGAATTCGTTTTATAGTCCTAGTATATACGTATATAGTCCGAATATATTCGTTTTATAGTTTCTACGTATTATATATGTAGCAGAAACACGATAACATTTCACACTACTGAGTAAGTATAAATCAATCTATACTGGAAAAATATCTTACGAACAGACTGCTAACTCTAAACAATGTTTACTTTGAAAGCAATCCTGTACGTACAAGGTAAAGTGTTTGTTGAGGTGCGATATGTTTATGTATGCTCATTTTATGTGATCAGGTAGTTTAAATGTAAATGTTATATTTGAAATTGATGTGCATACGTTATTTAACATAAATTCATAGAATTTAAAACAATGTAACTTCTACACTTGCTGTAATGTGATTGAAATTTCTTAACGGTTTTTATTACTTAGCAACAGGATTTTGAAACAAAAATAATTACTTCATGAGTAAATATTTAATAAATTTAATAATACACATACGTTATTATGTTATCAGGATGTTTCTCCTTTATTTGTGTTGGTGAAAATATTGCTTAAAATTAAATTAAACATTTTTTAACAAAATCGACTCTCAATTTAATGAGTTACGGAGCATACTCAGAGAAACCTATATGAAGTATACTTAATCAAAAATTATAAGTATTATAAGACTATATTACTCATTTGTTTTTCATCACAGCTATCAATAGATCTTCTGCCTAACGTCTTATTATTAAGAAACCAGTTAGTTGACATATATATACAATCAAAACGATCTTGTACACTTAAGCTTTGGAAGTAAACAGTAAGACTCTTGGGTTATCCTTAGTGTAGAGACGGGAAAACTAAATATAACTTATCTATTTGAAGAGAACATATATTTTTATTTATTTACTTTTCCTAAACACACTTTTATAAATATACACACACAGTGAATGAGGCACACTAGTTAAAGAACATGTAATGGCAGTCAGCTTTCTGTTTGCCTTTGATTTGTTAAACGTAATTCATATCATTTATTAACCTTAATAATTGTGGTTACCTAATAGTATTTTTTAATTTTCCGTTGTCGTTTAAATCATAACGAGCATATTCATATAACTAATTAATACAATAAAAAGTGCACAATTAAATTATGTATCTCCTATAATTTATGTTACGTTTATAAAAATGAGATATAAGTACGTATCAGGAGGGGTATATTTTTAAAAGTTCCTAAATCATTAACATCATTCTGTGAAATAATTTATTTTAACGTTTTTGATTTGTTATTGTAAGGCTTCTATCTAAACAGAAGTTAGATTCATTGAAGAAGCAATTTAAAAGTTTGTAATTATATATTCTTTTAGGGAACTTGAAAACTATTATTGTATTTGTATTTACTAAACAATATAATTTTTAATTTTCTTCTTTTTATTTACAATAGTTTATATTTACCTGTTAATACTAGCTTGTTTTAAGTTAGCACTATGGTGACATAGTTCAGCATATTATATTCTTCTTCTTTAGTAAGTTGCTGAATTATGTACTTATTAAAAGTTGACATTTTATTCTGTTTCTTTTCCCAAGATTAAAAATTGCAGAGGAAGCTCCACAATGTAGGCACTGTACCTATGTCTGTTGCAACGTGATAGCAAAATACACGTTTTACTAAAGCTTTTGTGTGATATTACTTGAATTAGCATTCAATTTTACACAATTCCAATTAAACGCTAATTCAGATTCCAGATTGTTCTACAAATTTATAATTAATATTTACAATTATTTGGTAAAGTAGTCACTCGGAAGTTTTGTCTGAAAATCTTATCAGCAATCTCACGTAAGTCTTGTGTGAAACTCTGCGACGAATTAATTCTCATAATTTCATGTCCTAAATTCGTTTGTTTTATGTAGCTTTAAAAACAAAATAACACATTTGTTATTCTAACGTCTATAGAATGTTTTATAGTTTCAAAATACATTTAAATAGATGTTTTATAAGTAAATTATCCTGTTCATTCACTTTAAAGACACTACTTGATGTCCTCTGGAGCAACATTCAATTATTGCACGGAATATCCGGTAGTGAACCGGCTGTATTAAAGCTATGCGACCAACCCAACGGAGCATTATTTAATAAAGGAGGGACCTGTATGTCAGAAGATCATCCTTTTCCTGAATGTAACGAACAATAACATATTTGAGTCAATGCATGTTCAACTCGTTAGGTACAGAGCCCATTCGCTGGGGCAGAAGTATGAAACAACTTTTTTCAGGAAGAACAAAGAGACCTAAATTGAATCAGATATGTGTCAAGTGGGTAGAGAGAAACTCAGTAAGGGACGAAAGACGTAGGAACAGAGGAGAAGTGACATATGATAACACGTACTGATAATAATGTAATGTAATTCCTGCTTTGTGCTGCTATGTATGACATTTGTCACAAGACTTACATATAGCTGTAACGCAAATAAGCTTGTTAACTGTTAATCCCACGAGCAGACGTATATACGTATGTATTAGTTGTAAACTTATGTTATTACTCTCTTGTTATCGTGAAGGACTTAACAGAATAAGATGATCCTCAATGCTACTTTATTACTACATTAATTGTGGTCTTTCCCTCTTATTCTCGTCTCACTCTTACATACACTCTCCCTCCCTCTCTCTCCTCCCTCTCTATCTTTCTCTCTGTCTCTCCTCTGACCTACTATAGATAGACAGGCAGCCACAGACACACAAATACCTTTAACTAAGCGCATAATATTTAATATTAAATAATGTGTGTTGATAACAATTATATGTACTGATTACGTATAATTACCTGTAATCATTGTAATAAATTTATTCTCCATCGTAGTGTTTTCTTTTATTTTTCTTCCTGTGACATGGCCGTGCGTTAGTGGAGCTCCTTGTCTCCTTCAACATCCGCTTATCAAACATCTCTGTCATTTACGACAGTAGCTGCGAATTAATGACATGCAGCAATTCTATTGCACCCCTTTTGATGTTGTTGTCTCCCATTGTTGAATGACGAATTTAGTGTATCCTAGTCGTTTTTAAGTTAAAAACGGTTGAGGACAACAACTAAACTCAGTAAGCTACCGGTGGATTCCCTGTATGCGGTCAATTTTTACTGTAAAGTAAAAAAGCATTATTTAATTGTAAATAATAAACTACAGGTAATTTGCACGTTTAATACATCTTACTACATATCTTTAACCGCACACTGTTTATTCTGTCACTATAATAATGGATATATAATAAAGATATTAAACGTTGTATATTTACATAAAATCTTCAATGTAAATATAGGTCGATCTGCTACGCCCACTAATGACCAATCGAGGTGAGTTCTTGCTAATATCATTAAATGTGGAAGAGAAGAGCTTGTGTGATAACTTTTGTTGTGGTTCTTGAATGACTTCATTGTGGAAAATACGGATCACAGCTACATGTGCTTCCAAACATCGAAATCATTTTCCGTTCAAAGCGCCTCTGCTTTGGGAATAGTTAGGTCAGATAAAACGTCCGGACCAAGGCGAATCCGGTGAATTCGGCAGGCGATGTCAGCTGTAGTTTTCAGCTAATCGGGGTTGGTGGGCATTTGGACCGGGTTGTCTGGCTAGCGGGTGGGTGGGGTACGATGAAACCCCAGACCTGAGGTGTCCAACAGATGGTGTAACACTGTACCTCTCGCGTTTTCCTCCGGTCTCCAAATTGTTGATGATGTGCGTTTAGGTCTCCTGCTAAGACCAGTCTGGGATAGGAGGTGGCAAGATAATTCAGGAAGTCGACGTCTAGCGCGGCATAATGCAGGCAGTATTAAGTTGTTATGAAGAGGGATGGGGAGTTGCTGAAGCTGAATTTGACTAGAAGTGTGTTGGTCGGGTTGTTTGGTATGATTTTGATTGTTCTGCCCTTAGAGAGTTGCGAACAAGAATCGCTACTCCGCCTGAGTGGAGCGTATTGTCCTGCCGGAAGAGAGTATAGCCTGGGAAGTATAGGCTATTGTATTGTTAAAAAGGTTTTATTGAGAGTAGCGACGTCTGTCTGGGATTCCTGCAGAAGGTGTATGATTTCATTTTGTAGTTTAATTACTTAATACTTAAGATAAACTACTGTAAAATGCAACAAAGTTTTCATAACGTTGTGATAATGTTATAAGGTAACATAAGCTAACACAATGTAATTAGTGCTTTGTGATTTAGTTGCTATACGATCAACATTTGTTATAAGACTTACCAAACTAAGCGCATTACCAGTTAATCCCTTGTGTTGGAATTACATCTATGTTAGTTGCAAACTCAAGTTATTATTCTCCCAGTAATCCTGTGAAGACTTAACAACTTTCTCATGACAGTATTACCGTTTGTGTGTGCACAAATACAGACGCTCGGCTCCACTCGTGCATAAACTGTCATGCAAACATACGTAAAATAAAAAACTACAAATATAAGGTGGGTAGTTGATGGACCGAGAGTTCAATACGCAATTGTTTAGAAATTTTTGATAGAATTGTAGTTCATAATACACCAATTATATTCAACCTGTTGAAGCAGATTATAAAATGGATAACGTGTCATATAGATACAATTGGTGATTACGGGATGCTTGCAATTACAATGTTTTTAAGTTAATGTTTTATTTCCTAATGTGATTTACGTATTGGAACTTTATCATGCTTGCTTATAATAGCCTCATCTGATTGTTAATAACTAGAATTTACATCCAAAGCACACTCTATGTACACACATATATATCTGAGCTGTTTCTTAAAATTATCTGATAATAATTAATATCAGCATTTATCACACAAATTAAAAAACCATATATGGTCTTCTCATAACTTTCAAAATAATTATCTATTCTAATAAAAAATTATAATTTGTTCCTTTAAATGAGTATTTATAATGAGTAGCAAGAACGTAGGAGCTTTTTCTCATTTCGTATAATTATAAATTTAAAAACATTTCTTCGTAAAGATAATTAGGATACAACTGTTCACGAGGATATGTATATTTTACAAGATATGTTAGTTATACAAATCACTTAAAATCTTACTACACCTTTAATGTCAAGTGAATTGCAATAATAATTATGTGACATTTGTTAAATTTTTATAAGCTTTACCTAATGAATTTCATAGCCAATTTTTGCAGAAACAGAAAAATTTATATTTTAGTAGGCCAAATTATCTATTGTTTTTCATATGTATAAGTTTTATTTTTATATAGTTATAAACATACTACGTTTTGTGACATGAAACTTGTTTTTAGATATTTCAGTTTTGTCTTCTGATACACCTAATTTTTTCAACGATTAAATGCACTGTTGTATGCGTACGGATTAATGCGATGTGTAACGTTAAAGGTTTAAAACAGTTTTAGTTTACTTTGTACTTATATATTATTTTGACGTTATTTAAACATATAATTTACATTATGCTGCAGTCATACCTCTGATATCCTTGGTAAAATGTTATTTTTGAAAATCAAAGCAAAGTACATAGAGTAAAGCGTTACAACAATTTCCTTACTGTTTATTATATGTTTTTTACTGGAAATCAATAATATCTCAAAAGATAAATTATTTATTTTACGCAATTTTAAGCAGTCAGCGCCGACATGGTTTACGACAAAATAAAATTTTTTAGTCACGGTAAACAGCCCCGGATAACTTTAATCATACAACTGACACCGGCCGTGAATGCCTTAGGACTATGTTACACCAATCAATGTTCGTAAATTTTGCAGGCTTGCCCATGCTTTTACCTTACAAGAATATTTGGTTTTCAAGACCAATCCTGCCAAAAATAGTGGAGTGGGAGAAAAAATGTGAGGACAAATTTGAGAAAGATTGCAGAAATCTATATGGGATATTAGGTTAAAGGCAATTTTCTTACCAAATTCTGCATATAGTGCTTACTTTTAAGACTTTTGTACGCTAAAAACTAAAAATTGGGTCAAAACTTTAAAAAGCCATATACACACACTTGGATTATTAGATCAAATGTACTTGTTACAAAATCTGGTTACAGTACTCAGTCTTGGAAATTTTAAAAAAATTTCAGAACGCTGGATCTTAGGTCAAAAGTTTGATAACATTATAAAAAAAATCTACGTTAGTAAATAGCAATTAAGTTAATGTACGTGAGAATACTAAACTGACCAAATTCTCTAAAACTTACATTAGAGGTCATACCTTCCTGGCAGTTACTAAAATATAACTTATGAAAACAGGAACAATAATCTCAATGGGTTTATTTGTTCTATAAACTAAAAGAGATCCGTAAGTTACGAATTAGTATTCTCATTAATTAAATAACAATACCGACGAATTTTGTCTGTGTTTCCTTATTTGTCGATTCTACAGTCGTTACGTGTACACAACACACGCGCGCACATACACAGAATTGTGTCTAGTCTAATGGTAGTTCTAGGTTTCTTTACAAATATTGCAGTTTATTTCCATCTGAGTACCACTGTCAATCTAGCTAACGACACGTCTCTATAACAAGTAATTACGGCCACAGAATGTTTATAATCTTGAAAGTAAACATACGACTGTAATACCTGTGAGAATATTTATGTCTTATGTAAGAGTCTTATTTGGAGCATATGCACAATCCTGGATTTTTCGAAAATTGGAGAGGTGCTACCTTGACGTTTTTGAATCTGCTGCAGGATGAGTGCCTCAAGAATATACACGAAAGGAATAACCTAATGATGAGCCTGATTAGAGTGGGTGAATGAAGGACGCTGATTGGAACTATTACAGAATTGAGAAGCAGTATGGTTGGTCATCTGCGACGTCATTCAAACTGGTTCACTACCCTGATTGACAAGAAGAAGGAAGAATGTACTTGGGGGTTAAGAGAATACGTGTTTAAATAAAAACCACGTTACTTGATAATGTTATATCTAAACGGATGGTATCCCGATTATTACCAGTATTTATTTTATGAGCACCGTATTTACTACGGTTTCGTAATACAAACGCAATGCTATTACAAAACAAATCTTATTAAATGTACGTCTGTAGTTCAAAGTTCCATTCTCTTTAAATCGTTACCTACCTTGCCTTTTGGAAAATAATTGTTTTTTAACAAGTACAATAAAATACATCTTATTGACTTTATTGTTAGTAGTATTATGATTATCATTATTTTATTATTGGTAATATTGTAGTGGAAAATAAAATTAAAATTGTTTCCACTAAAATGCTCTAGTATGTGTAGCACACTTCCTGCTGCTGGGCCCCAGAAGCGTACCACGGAGAATACACCAAAATAACATAATATACCACCCAAATCAACCAAAATGCTTATTACTATTTAAGACTCTCTCTCTCTCTACTAAAATGTCAATAAATGGGTTAATTATTAAATATGTAAATTTAATAATTTCTCAAATGTATCTAGCCCTTAAGTTGGACGCCATTTATAAAAGTCATTTTATATGCGAATTGATTGCACAATAGATTAATTATTAAATATATAAATTTATTTATTTCTCACATGTATGTGTATAATTGAATCTTATCTATGACTCTGACTATCTATGCTCATCAACACATACGTGATATCATTTAATAGATGGTAGTCACCGATTCATTTATTTAATTGAACACAAGAAACTCTTAAAATCTATTTGTATTCCTCCAAACTATAGGTTAATATTTGGGTTGCATTGGTAATAATGAACGCATATTTATGATCAACTAAAGTACTAGTTTAATTATCATTCATGACATATTATAATAGTACATAGGTTACGTCGCTGTACTTGAAATACATACATATTTTATAATAAACAAATACATGTCTCAATATATGCTGAAAACAAAGAAAACATACATACATATATAAATCAAATAATATTACAATTCAATATTCTACTTATTTAATGCGTTCATTAAATCCCAAATAAGCTTTTGTTTATACGTTCATTAACTACTTTATTCAGATTTATTCATTACTTTTCTTAATAATTTTCTCAGGTGTGAATTCTTTGAAAGAAACCAGGTCAGTAGAAGTTATTAACTAGAAATAATTAATAGTAATGGTTACTTGTTTATTGAATATCCATTAGTTGTTGACGAAGTCTCGTTCTGGTGATGGAGATGGCTCGTAGACACATTCCGTCGGATGCTGCTTTATCACAACCACTTAACACTTTATTCTTCCGATCACTCGCTAGGCGTTTGTATATGTGTGAGTAATTGAAGTTCAGTGTTCAATCAATGTTTCATCTTACTGAGTATGCTGTGAGTTCGTTTTAATGTCAATATACATGTCTAGTTTCATTTGTCGCTGCTTCATTAAACGTTCATATAATTTATTAGTTTGTTTAATGTTTCGTGTTCATTATGTTGTTGATACACAATATTAAGTTCAAATAATTTGTATGTCGTTAAGTGATGCTGTCTGTTGGTGTAACGGTCTGATTGTTCACTTGGTGTAATTTTCACTAAGTCCGTGACTTCGCACACCGGTAAAGTATCACTACCGCGATATGAATGAATTATTAAGTCTTTTAAGTTACTTGTTACCGATCTAACTTCCGAACTCGAGTTAGCATTCCGCCGTTTAATGTACTCTTCTGAACTTTGAATAATTACTAACTCCGAATAATTTGAGTAAACAATTGAAAGTTTATGATATACCGTCTCTCGCACTTGAAGTTAAACTACTTGATATTTGAATGTAAACTGTCTGAAAATTCTGACTGTAAAACTTTAGTATAACTGTTTCAAAATTTGAGTGTAGACTGTCTAAAAATTGAGTATCACTGACTCTCTGTCTTGGGCAGATAGTTTTTATTAATTCGTCCCTACTCAAAATTTTGTCTCTGGCGCGCTTCACGCCTACTTCATTTCGAGATTGGTCAGTTTTTGATTTTCTTGGAAAATACTGTCCCACCATGTCAAGATTCTACGTCATAGTTCTTCCGATAGGTTCTTCGTTTCAGTTGCTATGGAAACACCCCTCACCATCAAATTTCTCGCTGGCTGAAGGCCTCTGATAGGTCCTTAGGTCTCTCTGATTTCTGCCCTGACGATCGTTGACCCGCTTCGAAGAAACTACGGCTATTAAACACTTGTCTATCAGCCTATTGTCTGAGTAAACTCTGCGTTTCTATAGATTCCCATTATCTGTACTCACAGTCTCCCTGGCGTATTGTTCTATGCTCTAACCCCTTTTTTCTGGCTATTACTAATTTCGAACATCTGCTGGTCGTTGAAGTCACCCCAACTTTCCCTTCGTAAATTCTTGTCTGTCAATTAGACGATACCTCCAGCTGCGTAACATGACTGTAGTCTTTGTCAGCCTATCTTCCAGTATTGTTTCTTAAGGTGCAGCGCATCCGTTTCATTGTAGTATGGAGTCTCACTCGTTTTTGTCGTTTATCGTCTACTGACGTAACATGGTCAACATCTGCTACAATTCTCGGTACGGGTGTGAATGTCCTTACTTACTTTGTTGCAACTGCGGAGAGCAATAATTCTGGACGAAACTTTCCCTGTCATCATACGCCACCAAATTATATAGTTGGATTGAACTTAATGTGTTTCTATTGTCAAGTCAGCAACGCTTCACTGACACCTTCTCATTACTCCTTATTTATTGCTCCACCATAAGTCGTTGACACTTGCCTCGTGTGAACGTACTCTGCCGAGGTGAAAATTTAAAAATTTTAAAATTTTCTGCTCTTTACACTACATTATAACATACTTCTCAAATGTCTCTAAAGTTTAACATAATTCCATAAAGGGAGGAGGTGTAAGTAAAAAGAAATTTTTGAATACCTTCGATTTGTGAGCAGAGACGGATTCGACCCGTTTATTTCAAAACAATATGAGCCTCGAAAATTTACTTAATTATAAGTCAGTCAACAAAAGTCAAATACTGAGTTAATTTAGCTCAAAATGAACTGAATATAGAAAAGATAAAATACTGAATACAGGACAGTTGCATAAATCAATACTAGTTTACAGTAAACGGTGTTTAGCGTACAAGCTGTGATCTGCTCATAAAATTCTAACACTGTTCTACATCACAAAACATTTATAAAAAATTAGTTCCTGTCACATAAGGTGAGTAAACTGGTTTATCTCGCTTTTCATTAGTGATTATACAGTAACTTCCACTGGAAGTTGTTAATGGTAAAGTTTTACTTGACAATCCGGATAGGTTCTCTCGCAACCTGCTGTAGCTGGTCGCAACGGGTGCGTGTTCCTCAGTTCATGCCCTGGACCGCTGATGTGTCCAGCTGGAAGAACGTATGAAGAAAAACTACATGGAGTCCGTATTCTCGTATCCTCACTCCGGTGCGTCGAACCAAGCTTTGAACTTGGTAATCGAGGCTTCCAACCAAGGTACCCACCAGGAGACGACGGGCGACTCTGCTCACAGTGCAGTTTGATGGGAGACTGACAGAACTTGTTGAGTGAAAAGCTTTACTAGAAAAGGGTGGAGGGGGCCTGACGTCAGGGAACGCCGACCAAAGTACGAACAATTCTCCGTCGCGCGACTATTTAAACTCATTTTAACTAAAACGGAATTAACGCTTGTTGCATTCGGCAAGGGGCGCCGAATAACTGCAACATATGTTAGCATGTATTTGTAATGTTTGTTCACCAACAACTATTGAATGTGGAAAAATTTACCTGTTGTTAAGAAACCAAGAAATTTTGTATTGTTAATGAAATTAGATTTACGATACTCCATTACTAAATTACGTAATGTAGCAATTTGTAATGGAGACAAATCTTTCTTTTTATAGGCCTATAATTAAAACAGTAATGGCTATTATCCACTTATCAAATTGAACACGAATGTTCTGATATAATTAATGGTTAAACAAATTATTTAATTATGCAAACTTGTGGAAAATTTAAGCTATTCGTAATACAGAATCAAGTTGAATACGTTAGAAAACAGTGCATTAACATTACATAGCACTAATTTGTTTGGTAATAGACAAACTTTATTGTCGTATAAAGTCAGCGATACGGTAAGGTAACAGTTTGGGTTATACAAATAAATAAGAATCCAAATTTTATTTTTTTTTATAAAAAATTTTATTTATTTTATGACTTTTTCGTTTGAAAGACTCCTGTTCTTGTATCCATAAACACAGTAGATTATTTAGGTTCTTGTGTATGTTTCCGGCAAAGTATTTATTCTGTTTCTGGACATATACATTTCTAAACGACTTACTAAGCAATGTTTTAGTTTTGAAACTTTAAATGCTAACGGCTTAAAAAGTATTCTTTAGGAAAAAAGTAAACACTGAAGATACTCGTACATATTTAACTTGTAATGAAAACATTATATTTGAAAGAAACAAAAAAACACTTTAGGCACGTTTATCTCATCTTACATGGCGTGACTTTATCAAGTAAAGGCAAGTAACCAGCAAACCAGCAATGTTATCCAGGCATGCATTTAATTATCCTGACCCACCTAGGAAAGAAAAGAAGCTGCTACCCCCCCCCCGTGAAGATATTATTAAATTTTTAAGTCACTCTCCCACCGTGAGATATTTGTGTTTTGCGTTGTTTTAATGTGCACGGAAAATAACTGTTACCTCTCTGAAAAACACAGACGAAGTTCGTGTTACACAGTAGAATACCGATTATCCTAATTCCGGATTATCCGAGATACATTTCTCTTTATTTTACTTTTGTTAACATACACGTGCTCATAGCATAGTGTTACGACTGTCTCACGTACAATCGTCGTATGGTAAAGTGGAAACAAAATACAGACACCAATGAAATGACTAATTACCAGCTTAAATGAGCCACAAATAACAACTTGGAATCAACAAGATACTCTCATATAGTAATTCAAGTTAAATTTCTCCACACGCAACATAATGTGAAATATTAAGTTATCCGCACTAATTATAACACAGTAATCATTTTCCACAAAAACCATTTGATCCGCACCGAATAAATCCCCAACCGTAACTAACTCACTAAGTTACTGTTACACTAAGTTACTCACTGTTGATTATATATAGCCTGCAGATGTTTCACAATAATTTTTCAAGCCAACATAATTTGCGTAGTTAACAAGCACTCAAGAAAAGTCGAGAGGTATTTGGTTGCGGCCTTGATTGAGAAGCGACTAGCCGAGAAATGGATGCGAGGATGCTCTCGACTCTTCGAGAGCGTTCCGTAATAGTCGTTACAATACTTTACAGGTACTTTACAGGTCATAATATCTTTTTGATTTTGAATGATCGTATAAAAATGCATTGTAGGTCAGATGCATTCCAGCATCGAACTGTGTTTATGTAGCATTCGGCAACGTTAAAATGGAGGCCGGTTGGCGACAGATGTATAAGCATTGCACAGAAACAACATCGTAGTACGTTTACGTAGAAATCGGGGATGATAAAAGTTTGGGGGGGAAGCGGGCAACAAATGTCGTAGCGTGTCGGCCTCGGATGGTAGGATTCCCGGAAAAGTTGTGTACTGTGTACTGCAGCTTAAGTGACCATTCACCGACTCTTATGGCATGTCTTCTCCGTGGTTTTAACGCAAATCAATCCTCATCCTGTAACATCCCCTTTCATATCCCTTATTACACTCTAAAAACCCGCCTACTAAACAACCCCGTTCCAATATTGTGTGATAATTTCGTGGCGAATCAATCGTCTTAATTTCATGTTATAAATACGTAATTTGTGTGATTTAGCTTCAAAAACAAAATAACACCTTCGTTATTCTAAAGTTTACCAAATGGTTTATAGTTACAATATAAAGTTCAACAAATTTTTACTGAAGTAAAATTGCCCTGTTTACTCTCCTCAAAAACATTACTCGTTGTCGCCTTGAATAACATTCATTATTTAAAGGAACAACCGGTAGTTACATCCGACCTACTCATTGAAACACTTCTTAATAATGGAAAAACCTTTACGTCAGAACATTTTTTGCGTAACTGTAAACAATATTTAAGTCGACACATGTTTAACTCACTACACGTAGAAGCGATTGAGTGGTGTAAAAACATGAAACAACTCGTCTAGAAAGAGCAAAGTGACCTAAATTGAATCAGCTATGTGCCGAAGTACGCTGAGTGAACAGGATAAGAGGTAACCCCCACGCGTATAGTAACAGATGTGAAGTGACCTTGTGACGTCACACATAACATAATATAACATTATATAAATATAATGTAATTCCTGCTTCCTGCATTATCTACGGTGTACGACATGTGTCATAAGGCTTACACATAGTAGTAACACAAGTAAGCTTGTTTACCGTTAATCTTACAGGAAGGGATTAAACGTTAGTTGCAAACTCAAAGCATAATTCTCACGTTAATCTCTAGAAGACTTAACACAATTAACGTGATGCTTACTGCTTTATTACTATAACGATTCTCCCTCACTCTAACTTTCTCTGCATCTGTCTGTCTGTCTTTCTCTCTCTTCTTCTGTCTTTCCATCTCTTTTCTATAACCTAGCACTGATATACAGGAAGACACACACACACACACACACACACACACACACACACACACACACACACACACACACACACACACACACACACACACACACACACACACACACACACACACACACACACACACACACACACACACACACAAATACTTCGGGCACGATTTTATTGTCAGTTACTTGTAATATCAAATACGTGTATGTTGATATCATTAAGTTTATCAGTTACATATAATTACGTGCGACTGTGTAAATAGCATTTCTTCTTCATACGTACACATTATTTTTCTTTATTTTCTTTCTGTCACGTTACAGTGCTTTACTGGAGCTCCTTGTCACCTTCAACACTCGTTTATCATACACATCTCTTGTCTGACACCGACTGCCAATTAACCTCATCCACCAACTGTCTTCCATTCTTTCTAATGTTGTCTCATCTTTAATGAATGTATTGACTGACTGTATGCCAGTAACATAAAACTTAAACTACACTACACTACTTAAACTACACTACTTAAAACTTTAAAATTAAACTACAGGGGGCCGATCGCATTATAAGCGATCAATTTTTGACAAGTACTGTATAAATAGAAAAGACAGTATTTAATTGTAAATAAGAGGTAATTTGCACATTCAAAATTTCTTACGCCATATCTTTAACGGTTCATTGTTTATAATATCAGTATAATAACAAAAATATATGAAAGATATTAAACAATCGGTACTTACAATGTAAATTGGTACTCGGTAAATTCTTCAACCACATTAGGCTGAATTGTGACTATCACAGTGGGCGAGGCAAAGAAAAATCTGCGACGCAACTTCTGCTGTGGTTCTTCATTAATTTTCTTGTAGAGAGCATTATTTCATTGTCTACTTCAACATATATGCATCTACTTCCAAACAATGACGTAATTTTTTGCCCAAAATTTTGCAAATTTGGTATTTGTCCACGAAGTAGCAGCTTAAAGAAATCTGTCCCCTTTTCTAGCTTGGTCTGCAGGAGGGGGGGGGGACAAAAATAACGACAAATCTTATTTCATGTCGGTTGTTCTTCAGTGACAGTACAAAGAGTAGCAAGACATTAATTTTCAGCATTTCAGATTTTTTGTATCTTATGTTAAACTTGGCTATGGTTTCCTAAATATTTTTAACAAATTCTCAGAAACTCACGAATTTCATCATTTTTAAACTCACCCGACATTATTCTGCTATTTCCGAGTGCTTGAAAAATAAACTAATTCATTTTTTTCAAAGAACATTAGAAATTTACAAGTAATTTTAAATTAATTGGCGTAAAGTTATTTTTAATAAGTAAATAGAGTAACGTTTAAATTGGTTCCCGAAGATAAGATCGTGGATTTGAAGTGTTGACAATCGTCTATTTATTTTTATGATAGGGACGCCAACGTGTGAATTTGAAAGCATGATATATGTTGCTTAAATTGTTTAAACTTAAATTACCTGTGTACTTATCGTTTTTCCTTATAGGATGTTTACGGTATCATTATACAATACATTCACAATATTACACCACACATTACAAATTTTACCATATTACACTATATACTATCTACAACAGCCACTAAGTAAAAGGAATTTAAATGAGCATAGCCAAAACTATTTCTAAACGCCAGTGTTAATAAACGTAGGAAGAAGTATATTATCACATACAGTGTCTGAGTAATCTTTTTGCCTCTCTTTCCTGTTAATAATAAATATAAGTAATTTGTTATGTTCGTAAAACGGCACTGCATATGATATAAACGAAGCTACGGATTGGTTAAAGTTAAGTGAATTTTTCATAAAAAAAGGACTGCGTTATCCTATAGAGGAACAATAATTCAAATTTATAACACAGTTCAAATGTGTTTACACGTGCACAGAATAACGTTTCTTAACAAACAAAACAACACAAAAAATCCTATACTTAAGTTTGAATGTTAGGCAGATATGAATTAACAGTTTCGTCGTTAAGGTTATTATTAATTTAATATAATCGTAAGTTTATTAGTGTTGCAATTGTGTGAGTGATATGTGTGCGCGCTCGCACGCGCGCGTGTGAAAATCAACTATGAATTATAGAAGGGTAATACTAATGGTCTGACTCTTTAATAAGAATGTCTCTCTTTTTCTGTACTCGTTAAGCATGTCTCATGGAATAAACTCACACTTTTTTTTTTAAAAACATCTTTATTCCCATTATTGAATATTACAATGTTCATTACAGTCAGAGTACTAGGGATTACCCGCTCACGATATACTAGGAGCAGTGACAAGTTAAGGTTTATTAATTATTAAGGTCCTTGTTGTAAATTTAGTTCAACAAGAAACAACCTGGCATAGGACTGATAACTGCTTGTCGCCAACAATTTTGTCATATATTTATTGCGCAGTCGCTGAAAAATTATACTGACTATAATAAATATTAACATTACTAGAAAATAGATTTCAAAACATTTCAGAACTAACCCCAACTGAAATAATCCTTTTATCCTTAATTCACATCAATGTTTACAACTAAGATATAGTATTAACAATTATTAATAATAATATAAAATAGTTAACGTAATATTTTGCAAGTATGACGATTTTCAACATAAAACAAACACTTTCACAATCAACTAACTTTGACATACTCTTTGCAAATGAAATGAAATTATTATGATAGTTGTTAACAAATTTTAGTTATAAACAAATCATGAATACTTTTACATCACAACTAAATCTAGCTATCCTCTTTCTCAATGGCTAATACCAGTTTTTTCAATGATTTGATGTCCGGTGTCTCATACATGTTACATGTATAATACTTATTGTGCTACAAGTGGGCTTATGATATTTTACAGAAATGTTATTGATACTTTTGCGTCGATATTTCTAATATCTATTAATATTAGAATTTCTAAGGGAACTAAAGGGTTACTTCAATATTTTACTTCTCTTTCACTGGCAGGACGAGTATTAGCTGCAAGTCCATATATGGGCCTATGTAATAGCCATCACTAGTCGGTTTAGAATCTAGTTGAGAAATCCTTCAAATAGAATTGATAACTATAATTCTGTATACCAAATAAAATTTCTTTTGCAACTGGCTTGTTACAGTGCATTTATTTTATTTTAATTTATTATTATTACTTTTTTACTAAACATTTGTTCATTCCAACAAGAACAGTAGTTACTTCTTAGTCTGTATAACAGGAGTATCAATGTGAATATCTACATGGTAAGTCATTCAACATTTCAAAATTTCATTAGTGCTTTTTCATTTCCCCCATGACTGAGAACTTTACAGCCCAGTCCGTTTTTTATGCTTAGCTTTTCTCGACATTACGCCCCTTATTCAGAAGTATTTAGGATATAGTATAATATGATATATCATTGTCAAATTTAATTTTTTCAGTATATGTAAAACCATTCCTTTAATAATATTAAGAGATATAATATTTAGAATAATATTAAGTTCTTTAATAATGTTAAGAGATGTTTAATTTTATAACTGCAATTGACGGTAACTATTTGTGAACATCGATCAATTTGTTAGTAAATGAAAAACACATACATGTTTGCATCAATAGAGATTTTAACATCTGCGTGATGTTAAATCTACCTGTTGAATCCATCTTGTTTTGAGGGACAATTAGTTACAAAATTGCTAATCTTGCTCCATTTCCAAAAATAGGAGAATTAGCTAATGTGGGAATGTAAGATAAATAGGATGTAAGATATGTGGGAACCACTATAGGACACAAGGTACGAAGTAAACAACTACAAAATGCAATAAAGTTGCATAACGTTGTATTAACGTTACAACGCAACATAAGCAGGCAATGTAATTACTGCTTTGTGATTTAGTTGCTGTAAGATCAACATTTGTTATAAGACTTGCCAAACTAATTTCATTACCAGTTAATCCGTTGAGTTTGAATTACATGTGTGCTAGTAATTCAAGTTATTATTGTCCCAGTAATCCTGCAAAGACTTAACAACTTTCTCATGGTTGTATTGACACGTGTGTGTGTGTGTGTGTGTGTGTGTGTGTGTGTGTGTGCGTGTGTGTGTGTGTGTGTACAAACATAAACAGTTGGGCGCACTCATACACAGTCTCGCAAACGGACGTGAAATGATAATTTACAAATATGGACAGAGCACTCAACACACAGTTGCGTAATAAACACTGATTGTTAATAGAATCTTAGTTCACAATACACCAACAGTCTGTATTAGTTTAACCCGTAGCAGCTGATATTAAAATTCATTGTATTTCTCACTTCTTTCACATAGCTACTGGAGACCACGATATGCGTGTTGTTAGGATTCGGTTTACATAATTTAACATTATTTGGTTTGCATATAACACTCTCATCTTATTGTTAATAACTAAATTTTTATTATATGCAAAACACGTTTCATACATACATATAGATACTTGCGCTGTTACTTGCAATTATTTGATATTTATTATCAGAATTTTATTACAAAAAATTAAAAAAAAGATTAGAAAACAAATTCTGTAAAACAAACTTTAAAGTGCTAAAAAAATACAAAAATACTTGACATCAGTAAACATTTTCTACTTTTTAATTTTTCTGGTTTTAATTCAGTTTTAATAGAAACGTTTGAGTACCACAAACGGAATGTTCTCGTACGTTGTAACGGATTTTCAAAATTCTTCTAGTAAATATAACTGATATCCGACTATCCATGAAATGTTGTATATTTTTGAAGATTCATTGATTATAAAAAAACAATTGTAATGTTTCTACGTTTGTGATATGTCCTTTTTTATTTTCGTCTAATTGTAAAAATACGTTATGTGACATGACACTTCTTTTTAACTATTTTAGTTTCATCTTCCGACGTATCAGATTTTCTTTATCGATTAAGTGCTGTGGTGTGTATAAAAGCGTTTTTACGATTTGGCACCTTGGAGGTTTTTAAAATGTGTACTGTATTTGTATTTACACAGTGATTTGTGCTCATTTACACATACACTTTATACTTTGCTGCATTTATACGTCTATTCCTCTTGGTGGCATAATATTTTAAAAAATAGATACAAGAAGCACATACGAAATTTTCATACCTATATTTCTTCAATACTTATCATACGTTCTCTTTTGGGAACCAATAAATATCTCAATAGTTAAATTACTTACTTTAGCAACTTAGTAAAAGACAGTCAGAACTGACACGGTTTACGACATAATGATCGTTTTTAACCATGGCACTGGAATGATCGTTTTTACTTTTCAATCATACTCTGATCAAAACTCGTCATTTTAGTAAACAGTAGAATTAAATTCTAGAATAAAAATGATTTTAAAAAATAAAGAATTATTTAATTAAAGTAGGTTTAATTTAGATGCAACATATAAAAGTAGTGGTGAATAAACAAAAATACATTACGTCATTGATATATGTAAGAATTTAAATTTGTACTGATGAAATGTTTGGGATACTTTGTTTTTGCTTTTGATGTTTCAAGAAAGTATTGTTACAGCCACTTGCAGTGAACAACGTGCGGCCAGTAGCTTTGTACTACAGTTCAGTAACTGATGAGTCATCACACACACCCGATGCGTAAAAATTAGATAATACATTTCAGTACATTCTAACAAACAAGCACGCACTAGAAATTTTGGAAACCTTCAAATCATTACCCTACGGCACAAGCATTGATAAGTTTTTTAAAATGATTGCTCCTTCTTAACAACTAATAATAACTCCTCAGGTTGCCAATTGCTGTGCGGTATTGTAACCGTGCTACTCTTAAACTCATATTCATTATGCTAATTATACAAAAATAATTTATTTAATTGAAATTATGATTTGAAAGTTTAAATCGAAATACTTTACACATAAGTCTGTAGTGTGAAGCAGTAAAGAAATGCCATCTACAGTACTACAGTACATGTGACAATACACATTTGTGTTCCAGGTAATTATATCTGTATTCTCACCTTGTATTACACGAAGTTTGTTGCGTGGGGCAACGTTTGTGGCAGTTTGTGTTATTTGAGTACAGCTACGGAGTACTTACAGTTAATTGAATTTTCCATACACAGAGACTCCAGAAACCGAACGGGAAGGAGCATACAACTTATGACACCTGTATGCGGTGTACTTAGTTATACGTGCACAGATAACACCCAAAACACAAGAAAACGTTTCAATTAATTTTACTGTTTTCGGCAGATTAAAGTATCACACTTGTAAGGTTATAAGGTTATTAAATATATGATATACTTTAGATCTTTAGTAAACAACAGCGCTAGTGAAAATAATCCGTGCACTAAATAATTATTAATCAACTAACAGTGGAGTAGAATTTAACTATTGAATTTTATCCACTGGCGTTGTTCTTACCTTCTGAGAGCACCATAAAGACAATTTTCGTATGTGTTTCCCATGTTTTTCTACATATTATTTGCTTTATATATTCTGTTGTGGAATTTACACATCATTGGATACATTATAGCCTGCAGGGACCCATCGGCTAGATGGGTTATTGCTCATCTTCAGCAATAAAATTTAGGATTTTATCCCACTTATTTGTTTTAAAGTAGGCCTATACCGTTTCAGTGGGATTTAACTTATGTTGCCTTTAACCGATTGTACAACAAATTTTATATAGGTGAGACAAGAAACATTTGAAAAACAGAAACTCATAAATGGACACAAACAAAATCTAAATATTTATAAATACAATCTAGACACACACGCAATAAATACAGAATATATGAATTTCTAGACATCAAGATCATGGCACTAATAAAACAGGGCCGCCACAAAGGTAATATAACGAAAATTTTGAAAATCGTATAGTATTTATAGTATAGTATTATAGGTAAAAAACACAAAACAAGCTAACAAACTATTAAGTCTATAAATAAAAGTAAAAGTCGCCATATTATTTAAATCACTGTATATACTCGAAGAATAAATTTATTCACCGTATCCAGTCACAATAACACCAATACGCTTTTATCAATAAAAACAATCAAAAGCCAGCAAACAGCAGTAAACTACGTCACACAGATACTTCACAAGACTGAAGGCCAGCGTGGCTGACGATGATCGTACCACTTGCTGCTCGAAACATGTTTCAAGTAATAAAAAATATTTTGAATGTATACTAGTGTAATATTAAAAAATTGTTTGTATTAAATACGTAATACATTAAGTTTATTATTATACGTATAGCCTACTTATAAATTTAGTCATTATAATTTTTAAACTTCCATTTCTTATAGGTTTCAACAATCCTCCAGAGTAAGAATTTCAAAATCAGTCTTTATTCACCAATGTTCATATTGATTTTTTGTTTGCATATATGTTATAATAGACTATAAAGCCGAATAGATTTCAACAGCAAATGTTAAGAACCGAATAATTATATTCACTTGCAATTAATAATTGAAGCTTACCCACGACTTAGAGTCTACGGTTTTGCGTGTGTGTCTTTCTCATAAATTGGCGACATGCGTAAAACACCGGATTAGCATGCGATTGCACAGAACTATTACTATTTTCTGACTACAAATTTATAAAGGAATTACATAACACTTCATTTCTCCTGAGAATATCAGTACTCATAGTACTACTAACGAAGATTCGGTGACACAGAAAAAACAGAACAAATAATAAACGCCCAGTAGTGTGTCGAGGATCGCGTAATGGAACGCAGTCACTTTTTAATAAGAATGTGATCCGTAGTGAGTTAGAAGTACCACCTTTCGAGTATTCCTGTACCTACTCAGAGATGTCAAGTCCCGCGTTTTGGGTCGTTTCAGGTGAAGTTGTCTGCGTGTAGAAAGAGACATTCCAGTTGTATAGATTACTATTTTTTGTTTTGGTCTGTAATATGTGTTGTTAAACGTTTATTTATTTATAACTGACATTAATATACTACATACCTTCGTTGATCGATCTTGACCTTTGTAAACAGTGAGAAATAGATATTTTTATGCCTAAACGACAGGCAATCCGCGTGGCATGTGCATGTTATGAATGTGTACAAGGTCGGCATAACCGTAGCTTACAGAGTTTTATAGACGCTTGTCACTACGCAGTTAATGCCGACGCGCCATCCAGAAAGCGGTAGACTCATCTCGAACATCAGCGGGAATCAAATATAGGATTCAGAAGCGACCACGCTCAGTTTTTGATCTGTAGTATTGGTCTGCGTTATTGATATTGTTATTGTAACTTGTAAATTATTAACAGAATTATCACTGTTGCACACCACTATAGAAAAATTATTCCGACTAGCGCTTTCAAGCTTCTCAGCTCATCATCATATCGAAATTAACAAGAAGAATTATCGGAATTAACAAAATTGTCTTCTTGTTAATTCCGATCTGACGATGAGCTGAGAAGCTTGAAAGCCCTAATCGGAATAATTTTTCTATAGCGGTGTGCAACAGTGATAATTCTGTTGTGTTTATAACCACTAACACAACTTTCTTCATTAAACTTGTAAATTATTGTGTGCGGGCATCTGTAATTGGCGACTTGTATTATTTTATAACATATATTGTTCGTTGTACAACTGTAACCTTGATGAATTGTTGTATACAAGTGATTGTTGTTGTTTTATTTATTTATACTCTAATTAAATTTCTAAATAGCGTTCTCAACTGTGTTTCCGCTGTTTAAAGACGACTGATCCGTACAATGGCCTTGACAATATTCATATTTGAAAAGAACAATAATTGTTTACGTTGGCTATAGAAAACTCTTCCGTAAACTTAAAATAAATAAGTAATTTCTATAAATGGTATGTTGTTAAAAATAAATAATAAACAAATTGAAATTTTTAATGAAAATCTATGTCATAGCATGGCTCATAAGAATGTAACTATAGTTTAATGAGGAAGTGACCATAAACATCTGAGCACATGTAAATTACGGCAGTCCCGTTTGAAACTAACAGAAGTTCGTATATTTTCTATGTATAGAAATCCCTGAACTCGTCTAACCTCGCCCCTTGCAATTTGTTTCTATTCCCTAAGATAAAATAAATGTCGAAACAGCATTGAAGAAACCTAAACAGAATCAGAGGAACTTCCCAACGCACTCATACTAGTGAACCCAGGGGTGGACGTAATCATGGAAAAACACTGGGATCGTAGTATGTATGCCCAATGGAGACGGTGAACAATAAGAATTACAGCAAGACAAATTTTAGGGGTCCAATTCTGTCAATATTCCATAGCACCCCGTACTTTGGGTATTCAATTTAAGGTTGCTGTTGGTAAACTTAGAAACATTATTATTCCCTATTATATATGTAAACAAATAAGTATGTATAACTAGAAATGACTTTAATCTAATCAGCTTTTATTACATTCATGATGTTGCCTTATCGTCTGTCCAGCATAATTCATATGGCTAGAGTAAATAACTAGCGTAAAAATAATTTAAACCAAGTATGTTTTGTTAATATTTCTCGTAATTATTGAAAAGAATTTAATAAACTCCAGTCATCTAAACATACTATTAAAATACAAATATTTTATACAAGCATTTACATTGTTTTATTTGAAGCTTACATATTCCAAAATTTAATTTTCTAAATTATTAATTAATTTGTAAGTGTTTCCACGTTAATATAAAATTATTCAATAGTAATGGAGTTATTTAATTAATTGTAGAAAAATGACAAATAAACCCAGAACAAATAAACAGTTTTTGCAGATATTTAATTTTAATTTTATGTTAGTAATTGCATGCTGCAATCAAAATCTGATCAAATCCATAAATAACTTAATTTTTGACATAAACTATTAATGTTCAAATGATTTTCTCCTGTTTCCAAAACTTTGTAATTTTTCTTATGCACATTTCTAGTCTTTTGTTTAAATTAAAAACATAATTATGTACAAGAAAGTCATATACGTTCGATTCTTTGACATTGAAGCGTTAATGATCTTTGGAATGTTTCACTGTTATTTAGAATATAATTAGTAGCGGTCTTTAAACTACTGCCACTAGTCGTTAGCATCTAAAGTTGTTTGAAACGTTATGTTCTAGTTGCAATTTAATATGTAGTGTGGTTGATTGTATTGACAACATTCCTTTGATTTGGTGAAGTAACATTTTGGAAGTGCTGTTTAACTTCACTAAATTGCCTTCATGTTTTAAAGACATAACACACGTGAGATTATGTGACGACGACCTTATGCTTTAACTATTTTTGAGGCCTACACGTGCGTGGAATAATAACGATAGCAGAAAAAGGAAATGAGGTAATAAACGATGTATGTTACACTGACAGTTATGTACAAAATCTGTACAAGATGAAATGACTGCTATTAGTGCTAACGATTGTAGCGGTGATTGCAAATGCACTAATTTCTAATACATACTTCCAAAACCCTTAAACCTTTCGTAGCTCAAGCAAGTATTACAGGTTTTTAGTGGCTGTAGAAAAACCTCGATTAATATATTTCGATAGATAGAAAAAATTACCAACCTCTGGAAAATATTTTAAACAATCTTTTAGTTTGATTTATAATTTATTTTAGTTAATATAGTCATATTAAGACCTGATTATTGTCATCAGTAGCTCCACAGCCCACCGTAGGCCTCAGCTACCCTCAGGATTTTACTCATGACTTAACTAGCCTTAGCCAATGTCCAACAATTTTTCATTTTAAGCCCTTTCACATCCTCTAGGATTCCACCAATCCATCGTAGGCTGGGTCGTCCACGTCCTCTCTTTCCTTTTGGTGTGCATTTCATAATCCTCCTCATTTATGTCCTTTGTATATTTCCTGCTCATCTAAGCCTAGCTACCCTAATTGATATCACAATATCAGACACTCTATATAACCCATAGAGCTTTCTGTTGCATCTTATTCTCTACTCTCCCTCTTTCCTAATGGGTCCATAAATTTTCCTAAGTATTATCCTTTCAAAAGATGCAAGTCGAAACAGGCAGCCCTGAATCAATTTTATAAATGACTTACTTAGAAATATCATGTTATATTAGCAAGCATTCTCTTTACCGTGATGTGGCGACACGGACGTTTGCTTGCGTTCTACGTGCACAAGACGTAACAAAAGTTACAAACGCTTATACATTTTTACAAACAACTACCAATGATGTATTTAAAAAAATTGTAATCTGTAACCGTCAGGGCTGTAAATTTATACGAATTATTATACGTTATTTCAGATAAGTCTCTAAGGGTAAAGACGTCTTCACCTCCTTACATTATTATGGTTGGTTTGATTAACAGAACCAAGTTATGTAGCTTTCTTACAGTGTATGTAGTATTTTATAGTATTAACAACGTACTATATAGCATAACTTAATGTAACACAGCAGTAATGAATTTGAATATCCGACAGCTGATGCCAACAATATAAAACCAACTAAATAATGTGTGGTAACTAGTATTAAAATCCGTACATTAATTGTTATTTTAAGATATTTTTCCTTTTTCCTTTGAGGACACTCGCTGAAATAAATGCTGACATAGGTAAACTTTTCAAGTATTAGAATTGTTCAATAGCTGTCACATTAACGGGTTAGTCGAGACAAAACTGCGGGTACTTTTAAAGAAAGTGTAGTAGTATGTAAAGGAGCAAAAGAGGAGCTAGAGTCGTTCGAAGGAAGGTAGAGTGCATGAGGTTTGCAGACAATATGACGTTGCTTGCCGCTAATGGAAAGTCATTAAATAAAATGCTGATAGACTTTAACAGAACTTGTAAAGAGTTTAGAATGAAAATCAGAGTAAAGAAAACAATCAGCATGGTCATGAGCAAAATGAACAGGATTTCACAGATTAGATTAGCAAATGAGGGAATTGAATAGTGACAGGTTTTAGACATAGGCTATAGTTAGGTGAAATGCAAAATTGTTTTAGGTCAGAAACCCATAGTTATTGTGCGAGTTTCTGGACATAAAGCTGCAAAAGATGACGATGAAATATTTTGTTTAGAGCGTTCTACTATACGATGCAGCATCTTAGACACTCTGGAAAGAGGAGGAGAGGAGTACCCAAATTTTTTAAGATGTGAACATGGAGGATAGAAACGATTATCTGGAAAGATGGAATGACAAATGAGGAAGAGCTTGAAAGATTAGAGACAAAAGAAGAGTGTTGAATGTCATTACGAGCAGGAAGAGAACTTCTCGTGGCACTGTATGCTGTAAACAGAAGGTAATTCAATTGTAGAAACACTGGAGGGCCTGGTAAATGGAAAGTGGAATGATGACGCGGGAGAAGGCAGATGATAGACGGTATACGGATGGGATACCATGAGTCGAAAATACTAGCCCAGGATTAGAAAGCATAGAGGCACTTGTCCTTGGACAGAAAAACACATAACGAAGATGATAATACCGTTTGAAGTTCATCGTTTAAAAATCAACAAAATTAAATATAGAGAACACGTAGTAATGGTTAGTCTCCACTAGCATTACGCTACCTGCTCAGCTGATAAATCTGGTGTAACTGGATTTAAAATGTAGTACTAAAATTATCGTGTAACAAAATATTGAAAAAATTGTATATGATAATTATTATCCATTTTTAACTGAATTCTGTAATAAAATGAATTAATGACTCGTGTGTTTTAACCAGCACACGCAGGCAGCTTACAGCCAACTATCTGAATTAATTTTAATTAAACAGGACGAGTTGAAACAATCTAGAAAAACACACAGATTTTGCTGCGAGCAGAAAATATAATCTAATAGGATTTTATGCTAAAACATAATAGGATTAACACGAGTGAAATAATAGATTGCATAAGCGGATTGGTAACACATGTTGCGTGAAATAATGACTAAGCATTAATATTTTTGTTCAAGTTTCTTACAGATTTAGAGTTACAAAGGTTTGATACTTTTTACTAGTATGTAGTTTATACGTTTGTAGTAATTTTACTTTACTTGCAACTTACCTGTCTAATGCGTAATAAGCATAATTAAATATTGTTACGATGGTCGCAAAGAATAATTAACACCAATGAAACCACTAATTGCCAACTTTAATTAATCACAAACAAAAATTAATTTTTCAGTAAAAGCATTTTTATACAATAATTCAAGTTAAAATTGTCCAACACACAACAATAAATACCACCTTATAGTTACACACTAATTAACACAATAATCACTTTTCACTAAGTCGCCATATATAACCCGAACCGCTCTCTAATATCCCCATGTCTAAACTAAACTCGCGCCGGTCACTGAATGCTTATAATTGTACCCCACTGAGACTCTAGAAAATCTTGTATATTCTCAGCGGTGCGCCAAAAATAATTTGCATTGTTAAAGGCGCTAGATCAATTTGGAGACTCGGTCAAATTCCGACCTTGAACGCAACGTAACGGCTGCATGCGATAGGATTTTCGAGAAACGCGTGGAAAGGCAATCTCGAATTATCTAAACCGTTACATAATTGTCTTTCATCTGAACGTGCAATATCTCTGCACAATATGTAATATAATGTAACTATACGTAAATAGTTATTTGAATAACAAAATTCTTATTTTGTTATAAGAGAAACCTTTGACTGTAAAATTTTGTACAGTAGTTGAGAATGGATGACTATTTATTTACTATGAGATTTATTATGTGTCGTGGTATTTTGAATTGACATTGTACGCGTTTATTCAGGACCGTTTTAATTAAAATCGTGATAGGATTATGCAGCAGGATCTACATGAATACATACTATTGTTAAATTAATTTTCATTATTCCGAGTAACAGAAAACTGCAAAATTCAACGTTTTCAATTGTGTCAATATTTCCGTCTACAGCAATGAATAAAGCGTTTAGAATTTTCAGTTTCCAAGTTGAAAGTAATTTATTTATGAATTGAAAATTTAATATATTTTTCAGTAAAATAAAAAATAAAGCTAACTGTGAAAGATTTAGAATTTACTTAGTGCATGTATTTATGTTTTATTTTTGAAGTCAACAAGTTAAATAGAAAAAACTATAGATTGTAGACAGTTTTGTAAGAAGAATGAATCTTTCATAATAATTTTCTAATATTTTCAAAGCTTTGCAAGTACTATAAATCATGTTGCCTTCAAACATAAATAGATTGTGATGACTATTATAATTTAACAGATTCATATTAATAAACATAAACACACATTTTCGTCAAACAAAAAGAAAGCGAGTGTAGGTGTGTTACTAATTAGTACACTTCTAATATTGCATTACTTGGCACAAAGCTGTTAACAGTGAGGTCAGTAAATTTTGACCAGTATATTGTTACCGCGGTATCGTCATATGGTACGATGAAAATACAGACACCAATGAAATCACTAATCACCAACTTTAATGCATCACAAATAACAGTTTGTAATCAAAAAGGTAGTCTCGTACAACATTTCAAATTAAATTTGTCCACATGCTATAATAATGTCAAGTAATAGAGTACTGCACTACACAGTAATCATTTTCCACAATACTTCGACAACCACTAAGAAATCGCTGAACTGAACTGAGAAAGCCAGCCATTATTCCTTACACAGGTCGTGCTGAGGTGTCAGAATAACTTTCTATCCTTACTGCAGCGTGGCAGCATAATGCGTATTTGCAAGGCCTCTCCATAACACTCTGAAATGTACTTTAATGCGGCCTTGACTGAGACACTCACCTGCTCGGCTAGCGGAGAAACAGGTTGATAGACGCTCTCGTCTTTTCGAGAAGGTTCCATCGTTACAGTATTTAGAACATTTTATTTTCAAAACAATCAAGAAAAACGCTTGTATCAAAACACCAAACTACTATTTGGTTCACGGAAAATAACTGGTAGCGCCAACGCTAAAATTTAATGAACAACTATAACAATTTTCAACACCAGCTTAAAAAATAAATTTCATAGACAACAGAAATAAATATTTCCTTTCAAGTGTAAACGTGTAAAAGTTGAATCCATACCAGAAACAACTTTACTTTTACTAGAATATTATTACAGAGTCGAACAAGATAGACTTCATAGGACACATCTTCAAAAGGACGTGGCAACTAGGAGCATATGCGGATGATATTGTGCTGGTAGCCAGGAACAAAAATGTATTAAAAGATATGGAGATATCCTTTATTGAAATGGAGAGGGAAGTAAGCAAAATTGGTTTGGAAGTCAATGAGGCTAAAACAAAATACATGAAAGTGTCTGCGATGGAAAATAGAGAACTGCTAGACCTTCACACAGGCCATTACTGTTTCCAAGGAGTTACAGAATTTAAGTACTTAGGTGTTATTCTGAATAATGAAAACCGAGTGAGCAGTGATATTGTAAATAGAATCATAACCGGCAATAGAGCCTACTATGCAAACCAATCATTACTGAAGTCAAAGCTTCTAACTCCAAGAACCAAACTGATGTTACATAAAACACTGATCAGACCTGTTGTTGCTTATGCATCCGAGACATGGACTCTCGTAAATAAGGATATAAGCGCTCTAAGAATTTTTGAAAGAAGAATATTGAGACAGATATTTGGACCAGTGAAGGAAGGGAATATATATAGGATCCGAAATAATAGTGAAATAAATGAGTTGATTGGTGGACAAGACCTGGTGAGGCACATAAAATCAGCTAGAATTAGATGGCTGGAACACGTATCTCGTATGAATGTTACGAGGATGCCCAAAACTATATTAAGTGGAACGATATTGGGCAAAAGAAGAAGAGGCAGGCCTCGAAGAAGATGGCAGCAGGATGTGGAAGAAGATCTGAGAAAGATGGGCATAAGGAACTGGAGACTGAGGGCAATGGACAGAGATGAGTGGAGACGGGTCGTAGCGGAAGCCAGGGCTCACCATGGGCTGTAGTGCTGGAGAGTAGTAGTATTATTACAGAGTCAGTAAAACTGAATCAATATAAACGTATAAATAATAATGACAGAAATCTTACAGAATTTTAATAACACCATAGAATTAGGAACAAATCAACAACAAGTGAAACAGAAATAATAAATTTTCGAAGAGATTGAACAACCGTAGATTGTTGCCGTCCTTTGCAATGACTTCTATGAGATAAGGGTTTACAAGATTTTTGTCAGAAAAATTTCTTTGTTCACAAAATATATATACAAAAATTGTTCCGCTCGGTGAAAAATAGGCCTAACAATAATTAAAAAATCGGTATGGAAAACCATACATGACTTCCATGTTTCAAGATTTATATTTAAAATAATTTACTTGATTTCGGTTCGATAATTTCTATAAAAAAAATCTTATAATACAGATAATACAATTTTTAATCAAACAAGACATGGCAGCTGCAGAAATTTATGTTTGTATCTAAATAATAATTAATAAATTAATTACAAATTTAATGGAGAAAGTTGTGTTAGTGGTTATAATCACAAGCAGAATGATCACTGTTGCACACCACTATATAAAAATTATTCCGATTAGCGCTTTCAAGCTTCACAGCTCATCGTCAGATCGGAAAATCAGATTTTATATAGTGGAATAATTTTTATATAGTGGTGTGCAACAGTGATCATTCTGCTTGTTAATTATAAATTCCTTAGCAAAACATTTCTTCCTTAATACGTTTGCGTCTTCTGTTTAACACCCACCATTCTGATCCATGTAATAAGGCTAGTAAATAACTAGCCATCAGAGAGGTCAAAATATTTTCCAGGAGGGGCAAACAATTTTCCAGAGGAGAAAAATATTTGTATATTATTCATATATACACACATGCACATATCAGTTTGTAATTCTTATATTATAATAGAAATAAGTACAAAGATTGTATTAATTTATTAAAACATTTATTGCTTCAAAACATGCATAAAATGAATGGCTTGTAAAAGTTAATGTTTGATCTCCATTAAGTAGTGCTCATTTCCAAAGCTTTAAAATTATGATGTCCGTAATCAAAACATCAGAGCAGGTTTTAGTCTGTATCGGGTTACACCGTGGACAAAAATTTTCAACATTCCCTATGGAGCGTTGCTCAGAGTAAAGCTGCGAATCTACAGTGTACGTTTCACAGAACAAACACGCGGAAAAGAAGGAGCGCTCCCAAGTCTCTCATGGACCCTGAGCATCTTGCAGAGGGTTTATTCCCTAAAGACGAAAAGTCTGTTTATGGACCGTTCCTCTGTAAGCATGTGCAGTTACACTGGCGAGCGATCCACAGGAAGCAAGTCACTGTCCACGCTGGACACATTTTCGGCTTGCACGCGTTGTGTTGGTGTGGGTTTTCGTACTTCCATTTAAAAAGCGTGCAAACGTAAGAAAATAAAATGGAAACGTAAACATTACATAATTGAGATATGCTTGCCTGCCACAAATGATATAATTTCTCTCGTACATGATTTAAATTAAAATGAAAAATATAGAATTTTGTTAAAGTGAAATGAAATGTTTCCATAGAAACTATTTTTTGTTGTCAATAACGTAGTACACATATAAAAATTATAAAAATTTACTTCCTCCATCATCAACTACCATTTTAATTTATAAAAAAATTATCCCATCCCCCATTCAAGTACCCTTTTTATTTATAGATATTTCATCTACCTTTCTACATTTGATTATTATGACCTTATTTTCAGGATACTTTATTTATCAAAATTAAGCACTTTACTCCTGTTAAAACGTAAAATGTCGCAGGTAAACTACCCCTTTCCCTTAACCGATCTTCACTAAAAACAATAGTCCTTGAGTTCTCTACAATTCAGAGCAGCATGCAAAAAATTATTTGATTCTGTTTGATTTGTGGCATTTATAGTTTGCCATAGAACAAATTCTTCACATGGACACTTTTCGAAAAATTATTTTTCTTCATGTTTTGAGGGTAGTACAATCATAATCTGCCGTTATCTCGAACACGATTTTTTTCGCCATGACCATACTTCCATTTCCTTATGGAACATGGAAGTAAAAATCTATTCCATTTTCAACTCTCCGGGCTACTAAACTGTGGTCCACTACTGCCGCATGAAACGGACGTTTTTCGGCCCCACGGTGGGTTGTCTTCTTCAATGTAAAGATTCGACTAACTGGTACGTTGTTCACTAGTTATCCACAGTTCTGTGGCAAAAGTTTTTAAAGTACAAAGTGGCAAAAGTACAATCTTTTGCCACAATACTGTGGATAACTGGTAAAAAACGTACCAACTACTGAAGTCGTTACACTGGAGATAGGCTCCAAAGGTAAGGCCGAAGCGTCTGCTTTATGCGGCAGCAGTGGACGACGGCCTAATAGCCCTGACAGTAGACGACGGCCGTGAAAGCCTAGGATACCAAATAATCGATTGTTTCCTTTTTCCTTATTATTAAATTAGGATTCCAGAATTTTATATTCTATACGACAACTACATAAAAGTTTAAACGTGTAACCAGATTAGTATTAGCCCATTGAAAGTTTTGCGGCTACAGATGATCAATTGTAGACTACATCTAACATAAAATATATTATCTTTTCTTGTACGGAAAAGTATTTCAACAATTTATTTCTCACAACTATTCTGAAGAAGCTTTTTTTAAATACTTGTATTAAGGAAAGCTACTTACGTAGGACGTTTTTGTTTAAGACAACATTATTTTTGTACACAGATAGCGGTGCAGTGTAGGCAGACTTAGTGTAATCATTATAGTCAATACTACGCGTTCATAACCTATAAGTATAAAATAATAACACTAGATAAGAAATGAATCGATTTAATTAAAAATTATGATATCAGTTACGTCCTGAAATATTAGTGAATCATATTTTGAAGTTAACATTGAGCACCTTACAATCTAGTTTCTTAAAAGAGTTTTACGATTGCTCGACAGTGCTGCTTAATTTTGTTAACGTTTTGATTAAGGAAATCATTACACTTAAAACCAAGCTTAGTGTAAAACAAACATGGATATTGCGAAAACTGAAATTAACGAAATTACGTTTGTTGCTGGCCAATAGGGTTTGAATGAATTATAACAATCACATTATCGGTCGTTGTTTATGTCACAAACATTTTGTGCCTTTACATTAGATTACGTTGACGCTTTTAGTGAAACAGATTATGTGTACCTAAAGTTTGACAAATAAGCTATAATTAGTTTATTTTATAAAACTCTATTTCATAATTTTGTTCATAGGTTCGATAATTGCTGATAAAAAAGGACACGAAGGGCTCATAGTGTGTACACAGTAGCCCACGACATGTTGGCGATACCAAGGCTGCCGATTGTTTTTAAAAAAAGTGTTTTCACTAAAGTAGTGATTTTTTACAGTAACAGTGAAACTCCGTTTGTAGTCACACCTAGCGATGAATCGGAAGATGGTGTTTTTACAATAAAACTTCTTCTTGTATGATTATTTAAGCTCAATAAAAAAAATCCTTTTTCAATTCAAAGATTTTCTCTGCGATATCATCTGAACTGACACAAATTAAATAAAAATTTGATAAACGTAAAAATGTTTACTCATTAGTTATTTTGTGTACTGAGAGTCTGCTGTCTAACGGTTGTTTCTCTAAATTTTGGAAGTTTCAGAAAATGTTTACCCATAAAGTGCATACGTTTAGAAATATGCATAATAGTCTTGTAACTGTGGACATAACGACAAAGGTTAGCAGTTACTGAACCTCCGAGATGTTGGTCCATTATTTTGCCTGCAATTAGGAAGTGTTACGTATTTTCGCAAATGTTACTGTGCCGCACACTGCTGCTTGCAAATAGTTCAACACTGCACTGCGTAATAAGTTTAGTTTTTCTATTAAATGCGTGTTATTGGACAGTGTTATTAGTGTAACAGTTTAATTGCTCGTGCGGAGTGTAGTAAGTCTATTGTAATTTTGATAATTATTGTCACTTGCTGTAGTGCGCACTGGATAATTGTAATAACTAGACCTATTGTAATACGAGGACTTTCTTTGAAGAGTGTAAATAAATTCTTATTATTGATTTCCCAGGCAATCAATAAGTAATTTCACATTTAGAATCACGACTGTGGGATTTGTTTTAAATGTTTAACAAACTGGCGGTTGAAATGAGTAATATCGTATGCATTACAAATTGTATGAATTACGAACTTCGTAAACGATTTTAAGTTTGGTTAAAAGATCTTTGTTTACGTTGCACAACAAAAGTTCCTCCTTATAAAGGTAGACAAATAATTTAAATATTTTGTTTAAAATAAAACTTATGTTTAATTCATTTTTGAACCGATCTGATTTTTTCGTGACTTATAATCATAAAAATAATTATCTTGCACATCTTAGGGACATAAAAATATAAAGCATGAAAAACTAATGAATTAATAACTAAAGTTTTAAAATTTGTTTTACGTTATTTTAAAATCTAAATGCACAACATGGTTTCATGCTAAAATGTATACTATTGATGTCATAAATTATAAAGAATCAGCAATCTTTATTATAGACATTACTAACAGATTAAATGAATAAAGATGCTTAACAATCTTATTCTCTAACAGCATTCAAAAATCTGTTCTTCAAAAAGTTATTGTGCCAGAAAACATTTAACGCATTTGAATCTAGGAAGTTGCGCGTTCATTAACTTACACGTATGGATATATTCTCATGATGCAGTATTGACAACGGGGTTACGATCACAGTTTGCACAATGAAGCTCTGCTCTGCTTAAGGTATATCTCTTTCAATTACGTTAATGCCGAAACCCTTTTAATCTAATTACATTCTGCTACTGATGTAGTCTGTATGGCTGGCATCATTCCGTATGCCGTATTGTAGATGGCAGACGACATGAAACGGAAGAATTCACGCATTTGAATAATGAAAGTGTGCCGCACGTTTTTTATTATGTTTTGAGTTGTATAGAATGCATTTTGTAAGTAGCTACACAATAAAAGAGGAACAACGCTTATATAGAATGCATTTTGTAAGTAACTACACAATAAAAGAGGAACAACGCTTATAGGCATTTATTTCTCTGAATCATACAAGACTGTTGTATACACAATCAGATACGTAGGTATTTATTTGTATATAGAAAAGCCTGAATTTTGGGGTTTGAGCATTGAGTGTTCGAATACTTTCATTAAATCAAAAATCTACCTACTTATTTGCTTCATGGCGTAAAATTCTTTACTGCATTACTCTCATTTGTTTGTTTTAATTAATGAAAAGTTATCAATATGAAGCAATAACAAATTCTTCCACCCAATAGACTAATGAAAACGAATATTCTTGCTTACGCAATCATAGTTTTTCAGCAATGTTATAAATTGTAAAGCTTGTACAAAATCAAGTTCCTTTAAAGTAAATCCCATGTACCCATATGCGAGTGTTTGTACAGCTTCCGTCGCGTCTCGCATACTGCATACAGGAGCTTTCGGTTGTTCCAATCACCTAGTTACAAGCCTCTTCTCACCACTCATGGTTTGTTTACTTATTCCACAATCTCCTTTGTCTACGCCGCTTACAGCCCTCGATTGAAACCCAATTTAACAATTTTTGGGGACAACAATTATCAGTTATCCGTTCGACGTGGTTATGGTAATTGAGGTGCTCACAGTTATGGTACATAAAACTGTTTTGCCAACACAACGATCCGTCCTGATATTTTTATTTCTAACACACTGGAACCTAGACATCACACAAGAACTTCTCTAGAAGTCTATTTTAACTGCTTTGAGTCTTTGGGAATCTTCTTGCTGTATCTCATAATATTCAGTGCTATAAGATTATGTTTCCTAAGATTATGGCAGATTAAATCATCTTTTTGATTTTTGTGGGTTAAGTTTTCATTTTAAATTACAGAATTGAATTACTCAATCAACATTTTCCCTCATTTTATTTTGCGCTGGAGTTTATATTACTTCTGCCATCTTTTGATAATGTCAAGTGCAGAGTGTTATTAAAAGGTGAATAGTAAATTAACAATAAGCAGTGTGCCAATACAGTCCCTTTCAATTATTATAATTTTGACCTGTCTTTAAGGAGTTACTATTGTACATTTTATTTCAGTTTATTAATTAAATATTTTTAACGTATATTGCTTTACGACAGTGTCAATTGATCAGAAATACTTCCACATGGTGCCACCATAGATGCTATCATAGATTGCGTCAAATCTTATTTTAGATCGCACTGAGATAAGTAAACAGAGGGAATTAGAAGTATCGGTTGAGACAGACGTCGTTATTGACAACGGAGAGTGTGTACTAGAACCAGTGGGAAATAAATATTGAATTTATTGTTTGAATTCAATATCCGGTCGCACGCAAACACATGTGAGAATTTGTATTGTTTTAACTACAGCGACCAAGGGTTTTTTGAAATTAAACTGTCTCTTAAGAAAAATATATAAACTTTCCATATTTTGTTTTCTTCTAGAGTAGATTTTTAATAAGTGTTGTTATCTAGACATTTCTACGAATTCCTGTAAACAATGCAAATAGCAATACAATGAGTGTAATACAATTAATAAAAGTGTAATGGAGTTATGTTTGTAACGACACAATACCTGATCTACTTGAATTTAAGTTAACTTTGCTTAGATGCCACATCGAACTGAAGTCCTTAGTTCAGTACCTCGTGGACTGCAGCAGATTTGTGAAATACACCGAGTCGAATTAGACTGAGATTTGTATACAATATTAATATTGGGTTTGTTACTTGGGCTTGTAACAATATTCATGTTAGTCAAATTTCGAAACATAAATTTGAAATATATGTAGCCTGTGCTTATTAAATTAAAATTTTAACATAACGTAAAAATAGCATATAAAGTAAATATCACTATAATATTGACGACTTGGAACACAAAGTTTTTTATAAGTAAAAACGTAAAGTTTTACCTTACAGCCTAAACCGGCTTTCACCTATAGAAGGCTTCATCAGAGGCTGTCGTTAGTAGCGCTGCTCGTCTTGTTGTTGGCGACGAGAAAGTGTTTCGAAAGATTGAAGCTGTGTGTGTGTGGTGAGATGTGTTCGAATAATGCGTGCGATTTGAATTGTGTCTGTTCGTTTAGGATGTCGTTTTTATTTGTTTTTGTGTGTTTGTATATTTCTAATTGTTCTAGAGTGTCTAGTTTTCGGCCTTTTGTGTGTACGTGTAGTACGTTCATGTTATTGTCGATGTTTTTATATGTGTGGTTTGCTTCAATGAGGTGGTTTGCGAAGGTAGATTCTGTAGTGGTGTGGAGTGCTTTTGTGTGTTCAATGTATCTCTGTTTGAAGCTACGTCCTGTCTGGCCTATGTAGAATTTACTGCAATTTGAACAATTTAGTTTATATACACCGGGTAGATCGAATTTGTTTTGTGCTTTGGGCATGCGTTTTGATAGTGTGTGTTCTGTTTTGTTAGTAGTTTTGTAAGCGATTCTGTATCCTGCTTTTTTGAATTTGTGGGCAATTTTTTCTGTTTGTTTTAACAACATCCCCTTAGATGAAATAGACTACAAAGACGAACTAAACACGATAAAATATCTAGCAGAATCAAACAGAAAAAATTGCCCACAAATTCAAAAAAGCAGGATACAGAATCGCTTACAAAACTACTAACAAAACAGAACACACACTATCAAAACGCATGCCCAAAGCACAAAACAAATTCGATCTACCCGGTGTATATAAACTAAATTGTTCAAATTGCAGTAAATTCTACATAGGCCAGACAGGACGTAGCTTCAAACAGAGATACATTGAACACACAAAAGCACTCCACACCACTACAGAATCTACCTTCGCAAACCACCTCATTGAAGCAAACCACACATATAAAAACATCGACAATAACATGAACATACTACACGTACACACAAAAGGCCGAAAACTAGACACTCTAGAACAATTAGAAATATACAAACACACAAAAACAAATAAAAACGGCATCCTAAACGAACAGACACAATTCAAATCGCACGCATTATTCGAACACATCTCACCACACACACACAGCTTCAATCTTTCGAAACACTTTCTCGTCGCCAACAACAAGACGAGCAGCGCTACTAACGACAGCCTCTGATGAAGCCTTCTATAGGTGAAAGCCGGTTTAGGCTGTAAGGTAAAACTTTACGTTTTTACTTATAAAAAACTTTGTGTTCCAAGTCGTCAATATTATAGTGATATTTAGTTAAGTAACGGACACGTCATGGACAACAAAATCCAAGAATTTAACTCAGCAAGACGAGCCAACGTCCAAGCGTACAAGTTCACAACTTTGAAGGTTAGAAAGATTGTAGCTCACATAAATTTCAACAAAACATGCATAAACAATTCACTAACACCTAAATATGCCCAAATCAAAATTAAACATAACAACCAGGCCGCCCGAATAACACAAAACATCGCACAAAGAACATACATAAAAGAATCAATTAAACAACTATATAAGAAAAAAGACGCTCTTAACCGCAAAGCATTAACACTACACCTACATATCGCCAACACATACGGACACAATTACATGACTGAACTAATACATCACACAAATGAATGGACAAAAAAACAAATACATATCATACAGACAAAACACGACAGAAAAATAAAAAACCTGACACCAATCAAAACAGATATAATTCCCTCGCACAAATTCTACCCACGTACAGTAAACCTCACGAACGTCACACTCACAAAAAACGAACAAACACTCCTTGATAAAGGCCTAAAACATAACACACATTACAAACATAACAACCAAACACTAACAAAGCTCATAATTGACACAGAAACAAATATACAAAACACAGCACCAGAACATCAAGACACATTAAGACATAATATAAACAACACAATAGGAGTACATAAGACACCAGACAACAACAACCACATCTCAGAAATACACACAGCCATCAAACTGAGGGAAAAGGCACACAAACACAACATCATATTTGTAAAAGCTGACAAAGGCAACACGACTGTAATTATCCCCACAGACAACCTACACAAAAAAGTACAAGACTTCATAGAACAGAACAACATCACAGAACTAAAACACGACCCCACCGACAGATACCAAAACTCAGTAAAACAAATAGTCAACAAAGCCAAACACATTATGACACATAAACAAAAGCCCTACATGAAACAAATCCGACCATCAGCACCTACACTCCAAGCGCTTCCCAAAATCCATAAAGAAGACATTCCGATCCGCCCCATTATCAACTACCGTAATACCCCTGCACACAAACTGGCAAAATATCTAGACAAAATTATTAGACAACACACACAAATAGACAACAACATTGCAGTAAAAAACAACACTGACCTAGTAACAAAAATAAAAGACATACACATCCCCCATAACGCCACATTAGCCTCCTTTGACATTAAAAACCTGTACACAGACATCCCCATCTCTGAAACAATCACCATCCTACAAAACAAACTCAAACAGAACAACACACCAGACGAACTTATCAATGAAATAACAGAAACTCTGAACATTATCACAAAACAAAACTACTTTACTTATAACAATAAATACTACACACAGAACGATGGCCTACCCATGGGCTCCCCCATATCCAGCATTCTAGCAGAAGTCTTCCTCCAACACTTAGAAAAAACAAAAATACTCACAAACAATGACAGACACTCACATAAAATACTATATTGGCACAGATACGTTGATGACATTCTAATACTATACAGGGGAAACAAAAGACAATGTGAACAGTTACTAACGCACATAAACAAAATACATAAAAACATAACCTTCACTGCCGAATACGAACACAACAATACCATAAACTTCTTAGACCTCTCCATCACAAAACTAGAACACAGGCACAAATTCAGTATATACAGAAAACCAACTACAACTGACACACTAATACACAACACCTCCAATCACCCAATACAACACAAACTAGCTGCTTTTAGAACCATGATACATAGACTTAACAACATCCCCTTAGATGAAATAGACTACAAAGACGAACTAAACACGATAAAATATCTAGCAGAATCTAACGGTTATGACAGAACAATAGTCAGTAAACTCCTACACAAAACACAAAACAAACAACATACAAAGACAGAAAACAACAAATTCATAACACTAACATACATCAACAAACAAACAGAAAAAATTGCCCACAAATTCAAAAAAGCAGGATACAGAATCGCTTACAAAACTACTAACAAAACAGAACACACACTATCAAAACGCATGCCCAAAGCACAAAACAAATTCGATCTACCCAGTGTATATAAACTAAATTGTTCAAATTGCAGTAAATTCTACATAGGCCAGACAGGACGTAGCTTCAAACAGAGATACATTGAACACACAAAAGCACTCCACACCACTACAGAATCTACCTTCGCAAACCACCTCATTGAAGCAAACCACACATATAAAAACATCGACAATAACATGAACATACTACACGTACACACAAAAGGCCGAAAACTAGACACTCTAGAACAATTAGAAATATACAAACACACAAAAACAAATAAAAACGACATCCTAAACGAACAGACACAATTCAAATCGCACGCATTATTCGAACACATCTCACCACACACACACAGCTTCAATCTTTCGAAACACTTTCTCGTCGCCAACAACAAGACGAGCAGCGCTACTAACGACAGCCTCTGATGAAGCCTTCTATAGGTGAAAGCCGGTTTAGGCTGTAAGGTAAAACTTTACGTTTTTACTTATAAAAAACTTTGTGTTCCAAGTCGTCAATATTATAGTGATATTTAGTTAAGTAACGGACACGTCATGGACAACAAAATCCAAGAGCATATAAAGAACACAGATACTATTTCCGTTCATAGTTCAATCCTGATGTAAACAAACGCACGTGGGGAACATGATTGCTGTTGGTCAGGGGCGTTGACACTGTCACACAGTAATGTATTACACGCGTGTACAGATTGTCTGTATAGTCTTGTGACAGTTATCTTAGCACTTAAATCGGTGCAAGTCGTTTTAAGGTTTCCTCCTTATCACGTATTATGAATCCTATTGAGGGGAGTCGCTACTGAAAAATCACCAAAAATCAACACAAATTGAAAACATTTTTCTTTCACTTATATTATTTTTTAAGTTGTCCTTTATCTAAAAAAAATGGTAGATGAATATTGTAACGAAAGATCGGGGTGCGTCCTTCTTTTGTAAAGCCCCGCGTTGGGTTCGTCAATCTGTAACGAAAGATCGGGGTGCGTCCTTCTTTTGTAAAGCCCCGCGTTGGGTTCGTCAATCTGTAACGAGAAGATTGTGTTGTACCTGCAAAATGTGTAAAATTTATGTATGTTATGTATAATTAGTGCGTTCGCCTCGCACTGGGTCGTTACAGTAATTTTGATGGCTAACGATGTTCGTAGCGTAGATATGATCACCTGTATACTATGGCAGTAACCTTTGGCGCCAATCTGTAACGTAGTAATCGCGATCTGACCTGCAAAATGTGTACAATTTGTATATGTTATGTATAATTAGTGCGTTCGCCTCGCACTGGGTCGTTACAGTAATGTTGTGGCTAGCGGTGTTCGTAGCGTAGATATGATCACCTGTATACTACGGCAGTAACCTTACCTGTCATTCATAGGGGGTGTGATAATCCCGGGTGGCGCCAAGTCGTTTTACAAAACAACTAAAAATTATGTTTAAACAAGTTATCAGCGTTGCGGGATGGTGCATTCGAATAGTTTCCGCTCGCACAGCCGTCCCAATCGTCGCTTCTGCTGTATGTCTGACAACCTGCCTTCTGATACGATTTATTCTTAAATACAAGTAATTAATATATAGCACTCCCTACGAAATGATAACGCTGGTTACGCCCTGTAATAAATATTTTTTAATGGGTGATAACTGAAAACATTTACATTTACAATAAAATAATTATCAATTCGCTCCGGCTGATTACATGAGATCTTGCCTTCAGGTTTAGCGAAGTGATTTAGAAACCATTTAACCTTGCGTCGTTGATTACATGAAGCGTATTACAGTTATTATTGGGTTTCCAAATTGTGGATCCTTTTGGCTATGAGTTAAAGAACTCCAATGGTTACAATAAAAATATAAATTACCTTAATCTAAGTGTACATAAAGAATAAAGTGTGCTGTTACAATCTGTTGTGTTGTGTTGTAAAAGTGTTCTGTAAGTTCGTGTTTAATTCTTAGGTTATATCAATGTTAACAAAGTTTCTATTAAGGTTTAATTTGCTCAAATATTCTATGAAAGAGAAATATTGTTTCTATAGTGTGGTAATTTTACCTTTCAAAATTATTTAAAGTGATTAGGGTTGGTGGAAAATAAATAATTGGATGGTACTTAACACCTCAACGTGTCTAGGTGCCTTCGTAGTTTATTCGAGGTAGGATTTGGCTGCATACATTCAGTTTTCATGGATTTTGGGCTTCACTAAATGTGGCTTCTTTTTCGTCATGAGTTTTGACATTCTTTTCAAGGATATTTTCTATTTAATTGGTCTTGGGTCTTGAAATATCTGCTACAGTGGTCATCTGCTTCTTCAATGATCAAGTTCAGGAACTTTGAATAACTATTTGCATGATTTACACAGAAAAACGCTCTTCCAAACTTTTTGCTTCTGTATTGGCTTAATGACACTTCACTTCTTGTTAATTTCCAACGGTATTCTCGTCTTCAACCGCCATTTCCATAGTAACGGTATTATTCTGATTGGTTGATTTTGAGATGATGTATTGTTATCAAAATTCGAATTCTTCGTATATCTTCTGATTACTGTTATTCCTCCATCTTCCTTCCTGGTTAATAAATATTGTCACTATAGTATTTATTCTCGTTCATAGATTATTTTAATACCCCACAAGCTTGGGTAATTTCAGATTTTAAGTTTTTACAATTATGTTAATGCTTGTTAATTACATTTATTTTTGTATGATAATGCCTATTACAATATTTTGCGTTATAAACGCTTTACAATTTATTCTTGGTGATTCCTTCACCTCAGATTTTCTAAATTCTTCTTCAATTCGTTATAATTTTTGGTTGTTTGGTTCTGACAGTTAGGTTTTTTTCTAGGCCTGAGTAGCCATTATAATAATTTACTTATTTCGTTCAAATCACATTTTGTTTCAGCCTATTGGGCCTTACTTTGTTATTTTTATTAGTTGTGTTGTATTTTGAGTCTGTTGGTGTGTTGTTTACTGTTCAATATTGCTTTCTCTATTTCAATCTTTAAAACTTAACATTAGGCTTATGGACTGCACATTTCATTCAGCCATACCCTATTCATAACGTTAACATGAATACAATTTTTTATAAGTTATTAGAGTTATTATTTTGATTAAGAAATATCATCACTCCCTTCTAACTTATCCTTATTTGCTAATTTTTTTGTTTATAACACATATTATTTTTGTTGTGATAAACAACATCACCTTCAATTAAATTAATAACAGTCCTTTATAATTTAGGTATCTTTGTTAGTTTTTTGATTTCTTAATCTCTAAACGATTTTTATATTCCCTCCATGGTAACACCCTCAATTTATTCTATTCTGGAATCCTCCCTTTTTACTTACTACTGGCTACAATTAAACTTAACTCTATTGAACATCTTTTCTTAAATAAAAAAGTCATCATCACTTCTAGTGTTTACTATACCTTATTCTATAATTCACACTTAATACTATTTTTCATCAGCTATTTATTCACTGTTAATTTCCAACCTTTATCTTACCTTCACTTGTAAATTATTTATTGTTAATTATAACTTCACTAGTGTCACACTTCACTTTGGGGTTCTTACACCTACACTATTGCACTGTATCACTGTTTATATTATTTGTTTTATAGTGGGTGATCCCTATACTTATTTCTCTTTCATCTCCTTAATACTAATGACAATTAATACTTAATAATTAATACTTACTAACTAATAACAATTTTTATCTGTGGTTTAGGTTGCCTTTTCAATGGGTAGTAACCGTTATCTCTCCTTCCTCCGGATAACCCTTGTTTTGGTTTCAATATTTTTGTTGAGTGCTTTATTACTTGTTTTGGTGAACCATCATTGGTTTTCACTTCTGCTTGTCTCCCTCCTTTTCATTTTCATCATTTGATTATTACATTGGGTTTTTTCATCCGTTTCTTTGGGTATTTTGGGGTCGTTTAAACCCATGAACTTGTTTCCTTTTGGTTTGGGTTTATTACTTCCTTATTCTCGTTGTTTATTTGTGTGGTTCCCTTCTTCATTTGTTTCTTGATGTTGGGTCAATCACTTGGGTTAGGTCAAAGTCGTCGTATTGTCGTGTCATATTCCTTATATTTTAATTAAAATCAATCAGTTTATTTGATAAGAAGTATTTTTCCAATTATAAATATATTTTTTATCCCTGGTACTGGGTTGGCTATTTGTGTCGTAACAATATTTATCATAATTTTAGGTGTAAAAAATTAAATTGTTTGAAGTGGTGTCAGCGTGAAAAATCTGCAGATATGTTGTCTGAGAATAAAATGTTTATTGCTTTGTATTTTTCACATCTAACAACTTCAGTACGCATTTTTTATAAAGTAAGCCTGTTTATTACATTCTATGTAGGAATGTTTCCATAGAAACAGCATGTTTACCTTTAAAAACAATCAGCTGTTTACTTCAAATCGGTTATGAATTACATTAGTATTTACAAGCGAGTGGTACAGTTTTTTTTTTGTTTTACATACAGTAAGTGTTTTATTTGCAAAAATTTAATAATGGGTAGAAGCAAGAATGCAAAGATAAACTTATCAAGTAGAAATAAGACGAATATTGCTAGGAGGTGTGTTAACATCTGCCGTGAGAATGTAGCAAGAAGTGAAGAAAAAGTGAGGTTATGTGTTGTGTAGACAATAATGCTGATTCAACTTTGAGGTTTGATGTTAGTGATGAAACTGCAAGCCCGGTTGAAAATAAAAATCCTCCTACTGGTTTTGCATTATATAATAGGTATCAAAATGATATTCGTATAAATAGTGAAGCTCCTCATTATGCATTAGTTGATATAAAACTGTTGTCTTCATTTTTATGTTTATTTCCTTGTCCTGAGTGTCTAACTAAATCAATTGTTTAAGTAAATGTTGCAGGAAATGAAACTCCAGAATCACATAATGAGAAAATGGAATCTCCTCTTACTGAAAACGTTGCTGCTAGAATCTTACCTACATACCAGAGATTAGCGTCAGACACTTTACTGAATAGATGTGTGTCAGGGAAGACACAAAATGCCAATGAAGCTTTGCATCATCGTCTGTGGTCAAAGCGTCCAAAAACTGTGTTTGTATCTAACAACAACACACTTCTAATGCCCATAAGTTTGGCCATTTGTGAATACAAAACAGGGCATCTGAAGACAGTTGCAGACGTTCAAACTGCAAGTGGCCTAAGCCCTGGAACAAACACGACAAGAACTGCTAGACAGCTAGATAAAAGGAGACTAAATCTAGCTGAGAAAAGGAAATCAACTAAGTATGAAGTATTCAGAAAAAAAAAGAAATTAGCTTTGCTGAAGGAAGAAGAAAAAAGACAAGAAAAACAGGGTTTATCATATAGATCTCGTGAATTTTGAAAACATTGTAAAACAGTGTTATGTGAGAAAATGTGTATTTACTTTGCAAATGTGTATTCACTTTGCAAATGTACATTTTTCATGTAAAATAGAATGTTGTATATGTATTTTTGCGTAAGCTACAGTTTTTAAACCTATTCTATACCCTAGAAAATATAAAGGTAACCATTTTACATCAATAACTATGTCTTTTTACCATGTGGTTGTTAGTACTTTATAAAACTGGCGTTTTCCGCAAATCACTGTTTTAGATACAAAAGTTGATATATCTAAAAAACCGTACAATGTAGAGCTCTGATATTTTGTATGGTTATTCTACATATAATTATCTAAAATGTTTTGTATTTCTATTCAGTTTTGAGTTTTTGGTCATGTAATATTACTTTATATTTGGAAAAATCTTGAAAAATTTCATTTGCTATGTAATTTTGATAATTGTCATTTACCTAAGTAATGCACAGTCATGAAAATACACGAATCTTTAGATAATTTTATTAACTTTATAATGACACTAAGAACAGCATAATTGGTCAATTCAATCTTGAGATATATCAAATTCAAAAAATGTTAAAACATTTTCGAAAAATTTTTTTTGGGTACCCCAAAAAAAAAACTTTTTGGACACCATTTAACTAGAAAAACAATCAAATAAAATAAATACAATTTTTTAAGATTTTAGAATTTTCAGTAGCGACTCCCCTTGAATAGACATGGATTCAGTTGTAAAGATATGTTGCCCGTTACAACACAGTATATATAAGCTGCATGATACAAATAATTGACAGAGGAGCCGGTAAATGAAACAACGGCAGATGAGTGGCGTCACTGTGTCGAGCACATAGTCAAGGAAGATGATAAGCTCTGGTTACTTTTATAACCAAAGAAACTTAAGCGTTATTAGTCGCATGTATTTACTTCATCCTTTGTGACTATTTTATAGTTAGAAATGAATCAAGTGTACGTTAAATTCACTTAAACATTTGTGTATTGCAATAATACATATATTTACCAAGGACAGTGTTTTGTAAATAATTAGTGTAAAGAGAGTAAGATAAAGAGTTTTAAAAATTTATTGCGTGGAAGTAAAGGCGTGGACATGCTAAAGCTTGTCGAAATTTGTACACCTGCCCAACGGAATTGTTACAGTGAAGTCGTATGTATGTGTACCTGTGCGTGTGAGCCAGTATAAATTGCTGGTTTGTGTTATTAAAACAGGTATTGACACGATTAGAATAAATAAATATGTTTTTTACATACTTACATAAGACATATTATGATTGCAATTTTCTATTGTATTGTATTTATTGTACGTAGCCTAAAGGTACCATACATACAATTTGCAATACAATTTTTTATTACTCACATTATTAAAAACGATCGATTTCAGTCGCAGACCATCGTCAGGTCATACACAGCACATTTGCGGTCACAATATATTAAAACATTCACTATTTACAAAACGAATTCGTAGACATTGATTAATGAACTTGATACATACGTCGTTGTCCAGAGTTTCCCGAGAACTGATCTTGTTACAGAGTGTTCATGTTTACATTCCGTTCTATACATTAGAAATCGATCGTTTTTAATAATATGTGTAATAAAAATTTTTATTGCAAATCGTATGTATGGTACCTTTAGGCTATGAACAATAAATACAATACAATAGAAAATTGAGATTATAGGTACCATTAGTAAACAATAAGTGGGTGTATATTATAAATACATCACATTATCATTATATTACGATTGATTAATGTTTACTGTTACTGTCCTATGTTACTTTTTAATTAACCTATGTTACTGTTACATAAGACATATTACGATTCTAAAAAAAAAAAACATGAAAATAAGGACACTTGAACGCGTATGGTGATGCAAAATGATTGCAGAAAGTACAATAATAAAGACGTCAGGCAAATTAAAGTTAATTACTACCACAGTAAGCTAGTAATTAACGTGTTTGTAAGTGGCGAGCGAAAAATTACGAAGACAATGCAACTATTCGCCTAAACACCAAGTTTATGGTTATCTCGAAAACAGACTAAAAAGTGATCGGTTAAAAAGGGACGCTACACACTGATTAACAAACTTGTACATGTCAAAAAATATATCTGACACGTCAGATTGCTGTTTACTACAAACACGTCCGGCAATTTTGGATGAGAAACAGAAACTAAGAAGTTTCACTCAGGGACACTTTGTCCGTTTGCTAATCAATAGAGAACAGACGCTATCACACGGGAACACTCGTTTGATCTGCGACTTGAACTCATCATCATCACCATCATCTGCAACACATCATGTTTGATGGAGGAGCGGACGACCACCATCAACATTAGGCTATAGAACACTGAGGAAGCGTCATCATCATCATCGCTATTGTCACCCAGGAGACGCACACACACGTCCACACGCAAGGGTAACTTCAACAATACGCAAGTGACAAATGAACAATTATATTTTGTTTTAAACACAGAACTCATAAAGAACAGAATATGAGATAATAAAGTAATACAACAAAGTAAATGTAAATAGTGTAAATACTTAGAGTAGAAGACGTAATAGTAAATTTGGGTGTTAAAAAATAATTGTATTCTGTTAATTTGAAAATAGGGTGTACCATTATAAATCATAGTTATTCTTAAAGTAAATATTCTATTTATTAAAATATTAATAGCGAACATCGAATTTTATTTGATATAGTTAATATTACTTTTATAGATGATTTGCTATGATTTCAAATGATTCAAAGTACGACAATCAAGCAATATAAAAGAATTGTATAATTTGTTCATCATACATGTTTAGATATCTATGACTATACGTTAGTAATGTGTGCTGAATAGCAAATATATGTTATGCTTTCAGAGTGTAACCTTATAAAAGAGAATATTTTGAATTTCTAGTTTAAATTTTAATAATCAATTAATTTTATTTGCAGTATGTAATAAACCTAGTTAATTGATTCTTTTACTAGGTTTTAATTAATTATGACATGTCATCAACATCTCACATCTCCATTTAAAAACCAGTTTATTGTTCAACAGCATATAATTTAACGCAACGAACACACAAAAATCCTACGACCTAGCCGGTGTTTAACACTGTACAGTTGCGTTGGGTACACAGAGAGAAGTGTATTCATTTTATAATACTTGTAACGTTGCAGTGTATATTTAATATTCAATCAAAATTCTAGTAAACTACCTTTCAAAATAATTTATTTCATGTTTAGATTTGTTTTATTTCTTTTATATTTTCATAAATCACAAAAAGAGGAAAAGTGTAAATTGCTTAGACATGAAAAGAGGATGTTATCTGAATGAAAAATGGGCTTGATTATTACTTTAATTGATACTCAGTAGCTAAGAGGTGTACACTTATGAAATAATGGCTTTTATACAAAATTGAATGTATGTTCTGATTGCTACCACATTGGTATCAGCAAAACTGAGAACGATTACAGGATGATATCAGGATTGCGCACCTATATAATTCCGGCAACAAGGAGTCAAAAATCGGAACCGGATAATCATTATTACACTAGTATGTTGTGATAAGAAAGAAAGATACAAGCTGAATGGTATCAAATGTTGTTGGATTCAAAGATATATTCACAATACTTTTTTTGTTTTACCAGTCTATTTATGTCTACAAAGTTTTCACGAATTCGTCTAACAGATTATAAAAGATTTCACATGTCAAATGTTGTATTTACACACATTTTGACAACATTATAAACTGTTGTTAAACAGGCATAACAGTTGTATCAGTTACACTATATTTTAATGGAATAGACTGTTTTTGCAGAAAGCCGTAGTCTTTTAAAACATGTGATGCATGTAAAGTTATATAAATAAAGTAATTAGAAAATATCAATAAATTGTTTTCAATTATAAAATGCTTTATGAATGTCAGATTAGGACCTAACAAACACTGTGAAACAAATAAACAAACCTAAAAAAGAATGACGGTTACTAAATAAAAAATGAGAGAAATTGGTAGAATTTTTCCTAGTCTGCACTGTGACATCAACTTTTGTCAGCAAAATGGAAAATGGCGTTATATTGCGTGTCACACTGAAACGGTAGTGGTTTTTTGTTTTAAAATTTCCTCTTGTGTTTTACAACAGTGAACAGTTATCCCTTTTATGACCGTATTTTATGTCTCTCTCGTATTTCACGTATTCGACAGCATAGCGGCTTGTAAGGGTGTATCAAATGTAAGCATCAAATGTTTACATGTCACGCAGTTTTAAAGCAGACTGCATCAGTCTTAATTTACTTAATATCTCACATCTTATTGCCCAATGATATAGTTTCTTTCCGCCAGATCCATAATATATTGTAAAGTACGTACGTTCTGTTAGTGGTCAGTATACAGTGATAAAATTTGTATAACATGAAGCCTCTTATACAGGCACAGACAACGTTTCTCTAATTAAAAAAATTATGTTCCATAAATAGCATGTCGTCCACAAAAAGCTTCCATAAAATATTAAGAAGCACACAAGGATGATTATTAAACCATAATTTTCAATTGTAATATTAGTAATTAATAATTAATTAATATAAAATCTCAAAAAGGCAAACTAAATCGGATTTAGGGCGACATTATTGTCAAAACATTTGTATTATAGGCCCACGTGTAGAAGATATGATGATGGGCTAAAAAATGGACAGTAGCAATTGAGCATGTAACAGGTCGACAGGCATATTATCCTTAATGGAAAAGAAGATGAAAGTTTAATAATTGATTTACCTCACAAGTCTCTGTCAGAACTTTGTACTGTGCAATTAGCCCTTTTTACATACTTAATTCATTATTTTGCTTTATTTCCTCAGTTTGGTTAACCTATTTTTTTAAACATGTAAAAGGAAATCCTGTAAAAGAATCCAGAATTTAATCTAATCCGTAAAATTCTTTCACGTCATACAAATGTGTCTGTTGTCAACAGACAATGCACTTGGACGCGAAGGAGGTATCAACTGTCACAATATTACAATGTATTAACTGTCATTATGTGTCACAATAATCCGGTGTCAAAATATTCTTAATTAAGTTTCTAATGTCTAGTTAACCTACTCACTGTGCCGACACTATACTCATTCTTTGATTGTATAATCTATTTCAATGGACACATTTTTTATCGCGTGAAATCTCATTAACGGCCGAGAAGGGTGGCATACTCTTAACTAACTATTACTGTTTGTTTTCTTTAGTAAACATTAATTACTTTCCGTGAAATACTAAATAGATTATGTTCATTATTCGTAATGCAAATTTACAAACAGAGTTAACATTGATGTCGGTAGTGTCAGCAATTACTAATCAATGGAATCTTTAACTTTCCGCCACCAGAGAAAGCATTTGTGAGTTACACATTTTAGAAAAACTAAGAAAAAATAAACATCACTCTATAAATAAAAGCAAGAAGAACACTGAACGTAAGATTTTTTGAGAATTCAGATTTATATTTGAATGAAGATTATTGCATACAGAAAATAAGGAGTATTTAAACGTCTTTAACTAAAGAATTATGTTTCACAATACGAGACCTAAAACGTAACCTAAAATCTAGCTTTTAAAACTATATCAGAATATTGTATAACTTTTGTACTCAATATGATTAACACACGTACAGGCAGACACAAAGCTAGACATGTACATAGACGGACACGCACACACTGAAACATACCCCCAACCCGCAAGCTAGTAATCACAAAAAACTTTCTCCATTTTAAACAGAATATTCAATAAACCCATTAGAACAATTTCTAACTAGCAGACAATTTAAAAATCGGTATGGAGAACCATACATGACTTCCATATTCTAAGAATTATATTTAAAATCATTTTCGAAATGAAATATTACCATAGAAACTACTTCTTTCTACTTACTGCTTCAGCCTTAATCACAGTACTGTGGTCACTAACGTATACCACCTCACGTTATCGCACTCGATTTTCACTGATGATGGAAGTCGATGGCATTGCCGAAACGTCTGGTTTTGTAGAAAACATTGGACTACGGCCAAACATCCCGGGAAGGAATTTTAACAAAAACTACTTCATTGTTGCCGATAACGTTGTACACATATATATAAAAAATATGCATAAAATTAATGGCTTGTATAAGTTAATGTTTGATCTCCATTAAGTAGTGCTCAAGTTTCCAAAGTTTTAATATTATGATGTCCGTAATTAAAACATCAGAGCAGGTTTAGTGTGTATGAGGGTACACCGTGGACAAAAATTTTCAACATTTCCTATTGAGCGTTGCTTAGAGTAAAGCTGCGAATCTACAGTGTACGTTTCACAGAAAAACACGGGGAAAAGAAGGAGCGCTCCGAAGTCACTCATGGACCCTCAGCATCTTGCAGAGGGTTCATTCCCTAAAGACGAAAAGTCTGCCTATGAATCATTCCTCTGTAAACACGTGCAGTTACACTGCCCAGCGATCCACAGGAAGCAAATCGCTATCCACGCTGGACACTTTTTCGGCTTGCACGCGTTATGTTGGTATGGGTTTCGGCACTTTCCATTTAAAAAGCGTGCAAATGTAAGAAAATAAACATGAATGAGGCCAGAAATAACGCGAATTGTGTGTGTGTGTGTGTGTGTTCCCTGCCTTTTTATTGCGGTAGTCATAATAATAAAATGGAAACGTAAACATTACATAACTGAGATATGCTTGCCTGCCACGAACGATATATTTTCTCTCATACATGATTTACATTAAAATGAAAAAATTATAATTTTATTGCCTGGCAACAAAATTATTTTATTTTTAACAATTACCATTGTTTGAAAAAGTTGAAACGAATTTTCAAGTACTTTACTGTTATTAAAACGTAAAAGGTTGCTGGTAAACTACCCCTTCCCATTAACCGATCTTCACCAAAAACAATAGGTCTTGAGAACTCTACAAATCAGGGCTCTATGCAAATAATCTTTTGATTCTGTTTGAATTTGCGGCTGTTATCGTTTGCCATAGAAAATACCCTTGTTAAAACATAAAACGTTGCCGATAAACTACCCCTTTCCCTTAACCGATCTTCACCAAAAACTACAGGTCTTGAGAAATTCACAATTCAGGGCTGTATGCGAAACATTATTTGATTCTGTTTGAATTTGGGGCTGTTATCGTTTGCCAAAAAAAAATTACCCCTAGATAAAAAAAACCGTTGCCGGTAAACTACCCCTTTCCCTCAACCGATCTTTACCAAAAACAATAGGTCGTGAGTACTCTACAAATCAGGGCTGTATGCAAAAAATTGTTTGATTCTGTTTGAATTTGCGGCTGTTATCGTTTGCCATAGAAAAAAATCTATTGACACTGACACACAGACAGACAGACACACACATAGACACTTTTCGAAAAACGACTTTTTTTCATATTTTGAGTGTAGTACAATCAGAATCTGCAATAATCTCGAACACGATTTTTTTTGCCATCACCATACTTCCATTTCCTTAAGGAATATGGAAGTAAAAATTTAGAATTTAATTCGATTTATTTCAATTTTACCTACTGTGAGAAAAGTATTGGCTTATGGATCTTTACTTTATAAAAGTAAAGATAAGTACTTTACACTTATATATAAATATACTCATATAAAGGATAAGAAATATGTTTTATAAAAGTATATTACATAATTATAACTGTACATAATTAATATATATTATTTACGGAGTTATACATCTTCCTGCCACATGTCTCCGTCTAATGGAAGTTAGCAAGTAAATATTTTCTTATATCTCTCCAAATATGTAGACCTGTCTGTATGCATGCGTGGCATTTGTTTGAAAAGTTTCTCTCAGAGGTATACACTATACAGCGCCTTAAGTTGAACCCCTAACAGCTAATGAAAAAGGAAGTTAAGTAACAGGTCTTCTCGATTAGCTGCTGCGCCTGGTATCCTTTTATTTACTTTACAAAGAAAAATTTTGTTACATCTAACCAGAGGAGATTTCATAAAATGGTAAATTAACAGTTTACTATAATAGATGAGAATTTTAACAGTATTGTACAGAAATAGTATACATTTTTATAAATATCACATATTTTTATGATAAAATAGAACCCCACATGTTTTAACATCCCCAAATTGATAACAAAATAAGAGAAAGTTTTCTTGTTACTCAGCCTAACAAGGTTAAACATGTTGATGACAAATAGAGGTTTGTCGTTTACAAGGAAGGTCAACAATATTTATAAAATTGCTACGATATCACAAGAAGAAGACATGGACAAAAAGGCTACAAACTACAACATTACAGAATGCATATGACTCTTAGATCTAAAGGGGTGAAGTGAAAGAGATGTGTGTGTTTGTGTGTGTGTGTGTGTGTGTGTGCGCGCGTGCGCGTGTGCGTGGATGTATGTGTGTGTGTGTGTGTTTTGTTTGTTCAGGATGAGTTATGGTTTAGACTTATAGTTAGAATAACAATAAACTTACAGGGTGAATTATTTGATGTACACAAACAAATATATTTGTTTACTTTAAACTGCCCGAAAACAAATGGCTAGTAACACTGTGTACTCCGCAATTAATTTGTGTTTAGAGCAGAACGTGCTTGGAGTACTACGGTGTACATAGGACCGCCAGAATCGTTATTGCGGCATGTGAAGCGTACTCATGTTCATGTTATAACTTGTATATTGTGCACATTGTATTCCAAATGGAGAATTTAATTTAAACAAATATTTATTCTCTGTTTTACGCAGACTGAAAGTTTTCTACGTCTATTTCAATCCAACGTGCCTAGTTTGTTTAAATTTTACAAGTTTTTAACGTCGCAAAAAACTGTTGTAACTTTTAAATATTCACGCCAGGCTGTTTACTTTTAATTCCAAAATGCCAGCCCCAAATTCATACAAATACGTTAAATCTGTTGTAATACAATACTGCATATTTGAATAGCAGACTAAACATCCGTGGGTGGTAAGCTGTCTTATCCCTCGGTAGTGAAACAAGTCACCTTAAACTTGGAACGATAAGAGTATCTATGGTTTTAAATAAACGTTTAATATTTTATGTCAAGTATTGAATTTGTCACGTGACTGTAGAAATTAGTAAAGCCATTAAGATATCGCCTTTATGTTTAAGGGGTTCCATGAGACTAATTAATATGGCAGATACTAATGTATATTAAGGATGTGAACTAAAACATATTATATATATGTTAAACTTCCACTATGAACACTTACTTTTTCGTTTTGTTACCCAGACGTTTCGACGTGGTATTCGTTTTCTTCAATGGGATTTAAATACTGAATGCCTGTACAGTAACGTGTGTGTGGTGGGGGTTGCTGGTGGGAGGGAATTGGCGCTGGGATTCGAATTTTGTGATGGAATCAGTGTATCGAAAAGTATGTGTGATCTATAATGTAATTGTTCGTTTAATATGTTGTTTGGTTGTAGTGTGTGATATCTATATATTTCAAATTGTTCTGCTGTGTTTAGTTTTCTACTTTTGAGTAAGTAGTGTAGTATTTCCATGTTGTGCTCTATGTTTGTGTAACTGGTTTTCGTTTTGTAAATGTGTGGCAAATGTGGAATGTATGTAGTTTGTGGTGAGGGCTTTTAATGTTCAGAATATCTAGAGGGAAAAGATCTTCCCGTCTGGCCGATGTAGAACTGGTGACAGTCATTGCAGTTTAATTTATAAACCCCTGTTTTGCTGTATGTGTCTGTGTTTTTGTTAGTATTATTTATGTGTTTATGATGGTGTTGTTAGTTTCGTAGGCTACTTTATAATTGTGTTTCCTAAATGTGTTAGCAATTTTGCGTGTGTTGGAATTGTAGTATGTGAGTGTGATGTATTTACTGGGTTGTGTGCTGTTGGTTTTATGTGTTTTACTTTTTGTGTTTAGGATGCGTTTGTGTAGTTTGTTTATTAAATCGGGATTGTATCCATTTTTTACTGCTATATATTTAATTGTGTTGAGTTCTTCTTGGTAGTCATGTGTATTTAGGGGTATTGATGTGAGCCTATGGAGCATATAGTTGAAAGCTGCATGTTTGTGTTGAGTTGGGTGGTTGGAAGAGTTATGTATGACCATGTCTGTTGTGGTGGGTTTTCTGTATATTTTGTATGTGTGTGTGTTGTTTGTTTTGGTAATTGTAATTCCAGAAAGTTTATGCTATTGTTTTGTTCTAATTCAAATGTGAATTTTAATTTTTGATGTATAGTGTTAATGTATTTGTGGAAATTTTCAATTTGTCTTTTGTTGCCGTTGTATAGGAGTAAAATGTCATCAACGTATCTGTGCCAATATATTATTTTGTTGGTATATTTGTTATTGTTTAATATGTGTTCTTGTCCTATGGTATGTAAGAATATTTCGGCTAGTATACCTGATATAGGGGAGCCCATGGGTAGTCCATCTGTTTGTGTGTAAACCATGTTGTTGTGTGAGAAATAATTTTGTTCAGTGATAATTTTAGTGAGATGGCTGATCTCTTTAATGTGTGTTTCAGGTGTGTTATTTCCTCTATATATTCTGAACATTTACCCTCACCACAAACTACATACATTCCACATTTGCCACACATTTACAAAACGCAAACCACAGTTACACAAACATAAAGCACAACATTGAAATACTACACTACACCTAAAAGTAGAAAAGTAAACACAGCAGAACAATTTGAAATATACAGATATCACACACTACAAACAAACAACATATTAAACGAACAATTACACTATAGATCACACATACTTTTCGATACACTGATTCCAACACAAAATTCGAATCCCAGCGCCAATTCCCTCCCACCAGCAACCCCCACCACACACACCTACATCCCATAACCGTTACTGTACAGACATTCGGTATTTAAATCCCATTGAAAAAGACGAATACCACGTCGAAACGTCTGGGTAACAAAACCAAAAAGTAAGTGATCATAGTGGAAGTTTAATATATATATATATATATATATATAATATTAAAAAAGTGAACGAAGAGGATGTATCAACAAGATAATTATAAAACATATTGTCCCCTACATTGCCTGATTACTTCGTTAATAATATTGCGTTACGATATTGATTTAATTTTCAAGCTGTGACAAACAAATACATTCACAGTTTTCTTACAGTAATCTTTAGAAATGTTGCAAGAGTATAATTTAGATTTATATTGCAAATGTGATTTATATTTCGTTTTCATTAAACGAAAACCCAACTATACAGTATTCATATAGTATTTAGTATAGATTATTCATATAGTATTTATTTATATAGAATTTAGTATTGTGTTTACTAAATTTTGCAGTTGCTGTTTAGTAAACATACATCAAGTCATTGATCTTTGAATATAGTTAATCCTAATATAAAATTTAATTAAGTGAGTGAGACTATGAGACTACATTCATCATTACCATTTAAATTTCTACTTATTGCCTATAATATTATCTATTGATAGTTTGTAAACTTTACAAAGCCACTTTTTTATAATACAAAGTACAAACGCCTGAACTCAGTCAAATTCAGTCAAATCTGGCTAATTCTAACGGTATAACCTGAAATTTTTGTAACTCAACAAACTTATTATTCTTGTTACTTTTATGCGCAAGTGTATGTCAATCATAATTTTGTAATCTTAAATTTAGGATTAGAAATATTTATTAATTAGAATTTATGATTTTACTTGAAATGATGTAGGACTACCATAAGGAATTAAGGGAAATATTGGAAAATAAATATTATTTAAAGCAAATTCATGTTAACTGGAAATGTTTGCAGACAGCAGTGAATTTTCTTTGAAACGTTCCTGTAAAGAGAAGATATCTGTTATTCATGTATTTGTGTAACAGTGTTATAAAATGTTAAAAGACTTATTAAAACACTACGTCACAAAATACGAGTTGCCGAGATGGATTTCTTCGAATGTACTAACAGAACAAACGCACTGAAGAGTAATCCATGAGCCGGTTGGAAAAATTTAAGAATTAAGTAACAATTTTGGTGGTTGCAAAGGTAGATGAATCAAAAAACAAGTATCAGCCCGTCCTCGCTGTTTATAAAACGTAAAACTTTGCCCGTAGAATACACGCCCAATAACAAAGACTGGATGCGGAAAGTGTATTTTCGGATTAGACACAAAGTGTCAGCAACAAAATAGAAACATCATAGTGTTTGTTGCAAACTGTTGTTTACACCTTACACTTCTAATTTTAAGTCTCTAAAGTTACAACTTCGCTTACTATAAATGACGACTACGTGCCAGCCAATATACTAAGGCGTGATAGAAATTTTAAATATAAAACTGGTGGTAATAAAAACTGTAGACGACATCTCTTTGAATTTTAAGTCCATCAATATTTTTTTAGATGGCAACGAGTGATTTTAGAAGCATTTATAGACATTAAAAATGAAGCTATAACTAACTGTTTTAAGAAAACTAGTTTCAGAAAATGTGATGAAAAGACTAAAAATGCTGAATGTTTGAAAGCAAGTTGTAACAGACAAAAACGGAACCGAAAAGTGGAACAGATTCTGTGCTGTACTATTTCTTACATTTGTTTTGTAAGTGACAATGTAAGCGTTAGCAGTGATACCGCGTAGATGACATTTTTGCTGAAGTAAACACAGAAATGGAAAAAACAAAAACTGGCGAAAGAGAAGAGACGGGCAATGAAGACAACAAACAATCGTCCCCGACAAACTCTTTAAGAGAGCAAAGATAACAAAATTAGGCTTCGCCGGTCTCAATAGAATATTGGCGAGATGTTTTGTGGTTGCACTGGAAGATTACAAGAGTGCCCCAGAAAATTGAACATCACCGTAAAAGGCAGACATAACTTCCTATTCTTTCCGACAAAAATGCACGGTAACGTAGTACTGAACATTATACACACTGTAACCGTCCGTACAAATAAAATAAGAGGTTTGTTTAAATAAACCTCCACGCTAGTAAGGTTTCGCTCCGCTGTGGGTAGTGTAGTGACTCCTTTAAGCCCCACTGTTGCGAGCGTCAATTTGTAACAAGACCCAGTATGCTGTCTTTACATATAAAGATAATAAAGACAAAATTTTATGTAAAAAAAAATTAAAAAAAAATTTTGTTTATGTTTTAATTGATGTCTGTAATTGAGAAAAATTCTGTTTTAATGTTTTGGTAAAAATTTTAATAATTAATAAGGTATTTATTAATTATTTAGCACTTCTTGAAGATCTTAACAAAGTCCGGAGTTAATCAGATTAACTCCGGTCAGCAATCGATTTATGATTTTTCGTGCTGGTCCAATATCTCACTTTCTAAAATATTTTCTTCTTCTGGAAGTCTCGTTGCATTAATAAATAAACCTTAACCTAGCATGTGAAATAAGTTATAGATACAAACAATTGAAATAAATGGATTTATTAACAAACTTAAGGAATGATCGATGTTTAATCGATAGGGAGCAATTGTCGACTCCGTCTCAGGAAATAATCGATTTGTTCATGCAGGTTATAAATGATTACAAGTATTAAAAAAGGTTCTTGGAGCGATTATATTATTAATAGTCAGAGAAGGGTAAACGAGAAAGTATACCATTTACAAATAAAGTGTTTTCAATAAATATTATCTAACAAAATGTGAATAAATTTTATAAAATAAGTAATATTGTTGATTTGTCAAACCAATACGGCAAGCGCTGAAGTCACTCAATGTAGTTGGCACTGGTGAGCATGTCAAAAATGGCCGCTCGAGAAGATGACGAGGTTACTTTCAATGTCGTCGTGTCAAAATCTCACAGCAAAATTACCTTCATATATGTTTTAAATGTCCCCGAACTGGTGTAACTGGTCTAATATGTTGTTTGGTGTATTCTGGAAGAATGTTTAGTGTTCACTGGTGTTAATATGTTATATGTGTTTGGTGTTCACTCCTCTTTGTTCGCTACACAAAAAACGGTTATACCGTTGTAGATGAAATTGTCACAAATATGTAGTTTTACTGTTTTTATGCACTGGTATTATGTAGTATTTATGTTGTTTTCACTATTGTGGTTAAAGTTTTCTGTAGTTTTAGTTGGAAAAGTGTTTAATTTATGTAACTCTCGGTTCACTGATTTTATGGGTAACCTTAGTACACCATTTTTCTCGGTTTCAAGGAACGTATTATCACATAAACTGCTCAGCTTGATCATTAACAAAGAACTAACTAACTTCCTTCACGTTAGTCAAAATCTGGCCCAGTTAATCTTTGAAAAAGTATTGTTAAAATATTTTCGACTTCCCATCTACATGATACAAAAATACATTTTATATGGAATTAATTTAGTTTATTCATCACTTTCATGAATTATGAACCTTATCATTGGTTTAATTATCTCATTCTTTTTAAATTGATATATTATAGTCCATATCTGTTGACATTTTTGTGGAAATTACCAAATTTCTTTCTTTTTGGAAATCTAGGCTCAAAAACTGGTTTCCGCCTTCATAAAATTTTTCTGCCATTTTAAATGCTATTAATACCATTATAATAAATTTTAAATGGTCATATTTCTCTTCCTTTCCTTAAATACATATAAATTGAACCTTTGAACTGGTTTTTTGTGATAATCTCTGAATTTAACACTCCTCTTTAAAAATAATTAATTTATATATTTCAAAAATTTACAATAATTTAAGGTATATTTCCATATTATCATTTTAACTCATAGGTTCATTCACAGTAGTTGTTAACTGATTTGCCTTACCTAAATCTTGCCAGTTTACAGGATTTATAAGTGAATTAACTGGTTTAAATGGTTTCTGTGAATTCATTGAATGGCCTAGAGTTTAGAATTTTACATTTCTGTTTTCTCAAATAAATTTGATCCTACTCCTCCTCTGACTTTAAACAGTTATTATGACATAAAAATAAAATGGTTTATAAACTTATTGTTATGTGTAGTATCTAATTAATACTATTGATATATAAAAATAATAATGAACATTACTTAGCATTCTGTACAATTGGACATATTGCTGACATTGTTTGAAAACATACATTTAACTCTTTTTTTAATTAACACAGCATACCTACTGAAGCATTTTAAATGGTATTTAAGCTGTTATTTAACAAATATAATTTATTCTGAACACATATAAATCTTATTGACTAAAAACTCTTACAAACATATTGAGTTCATGGCTGTGAACAAATAGCCATTTTAAACCTATGAACATTTAAATTAATTCCAATCCTTTCTGGTCTAAACCATTATTATTTATTATCCCCTTCATCAGTAAACATGTCCACCCATACTCTAGTTATTATCATTTTTACAAATGTCTTGTAATAACAAATTGACATTAAAATAATAAAATATTGGAAATCTTCCATTTTATTATTTTATGATGATGTGTATTATTGAATATAAAAGTTGTTATATAGCATATTGGTAAGTCATAGTATCACTACAACTTTAAGTTTATTGTATTTCCAAAAACACTTGCACTAGTTCACTTTCACTGGTGGTTCTGATATTTTGAGTCTTATTATCTCAGACCAGACCTTTAGTCATCATGGACTGTTAAGACTTGTTTATTTTTTTTATCACACAATAGCTTTAGTTGGTTTAACTCTTATCACACTATACAACACTTTTGGTTTACTAATAATTACAATTTATAGGGTTTTGGGATGTTATACTTTCTTTAATTGTCTTTATGGGTTTGGGGTTGATGGTAGTTAATAATAGGTTTTATTATGGTGTTTCTTCCTTACTATTTCTTCCTTTCTTCTTGTCTTCTTTCTGGTCTTCATTCTTGTCTTTCTTCTGGTCTTCCTTCTTCTTGTCTTCACTCTTGGGTAAACCAAGGCACTTCGTGTTATCTTGACTGATGTTTGGTTTGGAGTATCTAATTTATTTTCTGATACTGACTTTGCTCTTCGCTAAAGGTTTCAGGGTACTGTTTACTTCCTGACAATAAACTCTACTCTTCCTTCTTCTTGTGTTTGGGATATTTTGTTGTTTCACCACTCCTAAACTGATTCTTTCTTCTTGATTTGGTGGTATCTAGTTGGTTTACTGCTCCTAACTTCCTGGGTAAATTCCTGATTTTATAATATGAGTTACTCTTAATTATTTCTTTTAACTTTTAATAGTGGTAATTCTTATAATGTAATGAGGATTTTTATTTTATTGTGGATTTATTCCTTTGCATTCATTAAATTTCATTCGATATTATATTAGTATATGTAATGTAATTATTGTTTATTATCTTATATGAATTTATAAGTAGTGGATTTTCTGTCACGCTACAGAATGCCCTTCTCCAGAAGTGATTTGTTCAGACTATACTTGCTTTGTCTGAAACAATTGCTTATGATAATTATTCTAGGTTTGTTATTATTCTTGACTTCCTTCCATTTTAAAAATTTTCTTATATTATATTTGAGCTTATATCCTTCTCATTCTCACTTGATCTTCCTTGATAGTATTAGTCATCTGAGTTTCATATTTATTATTTTATTTTCATATTTCTTCTTAGTATTTTCTCCTTGGGATATTTCCTCCCTACCGTTCCCTAATTTGTGAGCTGGTTCAGTTCAGAGAGGCACTGTACGCTACTTCCTCTGCTGTCCAAAACTTCACACATATTTGAGTACAGAGGCAAATCATCTCTGCTCAAAAAACATATTAATACTGATGGATTTATCTACAGACAGATTAAAAAATTATTCAGAATAGTACACATTTTTTACTATTTAAAAAAAAAATATCTTTGGGATACTTCACTTTTTACTTATTATATTGCTCAGAGATTTTAATATTCCTATCTCAGTTGTTCTTCTGACTCTTTAACTTGATTCTTCATTCATTTGATATTATGGTAGGAAGCTCTTCTATTAGTACTTTTTTCAACTTTTCTTATCATATAAAGCTTTTGGTCATTTATACTTTATTACTTTCTGGTTTCTTATTACAATCTGCATTGGTTTGTATTAGCATATTTTTATGACATTTTTATTTTATTGCTTTGTTCTTATTAGTTCCACTTGTTCTATGTTCTAGAACTTTCTTACCACTGTCGTTATTACAATTGATATTTAATTCATAATCATTTTATATTAATTTGTTTAATTACATCATATCTTTATTATTTTCACATTACTCTTGTCATGGTTATTATTCCTTCGAATGAATGTTTTAATTAATTTGATAATGAGGTCATAATTTCTCCTCATACCACTTTAAAGTTTTATTACTTCATAATCCCACACAAGTTTCTGTATTTTATTATTTTTAATTACTCAAATCGTATCACATTTTTTATTCCCTTTGGTATCATTTTATGGAAAGGTTTTCACACTTTATAATAATATTAGACATGATCATACTTCTTCAGAATTATTTGTTTTAATTCAAAATTCTGTTTCTGTTATTTTTCATAATGATCCTTTATAAACATGGTAAATATATTTTATGATTACCATAAATATGGTATTAAGTCTCTTCTGTTTATTTCAAATTTTAGTATGTAATGTGGTATTACACCCTTTTTAGAATTTAAATGGTTTTTCTAAATTCTTTTTATATTAATTCTCATGATACCTTTCATAAATAATTGTCATAGTTTTCATTATTATGTGGTAAACATGTCATATTAGTTTCATAAATATTGTATGACTCTCCTTCCGGTCTTTATTTCAAAAGTATTTCTTATTATTATTTTTCTTTTATACCCAGGTGGATTATTTTTATTAGGTTGCACAGTTGCTCACATTTCCTTTGTAAGGTGTAGTTTCTTAATTAATTTTCTTTCTTAAGCCCCCGTTTTGGTTCTTTGTCCATTATTCTTCTCATTTTTCCTCATTGGTAATTATTTTCTTCTTCTTTGTTGTGGTTTTTGCCGTTGTCGGTTATCATGACATCAGTCCCCTTTTGTGGAAGTGCATGGTATTTGATTTAACCGTAGTCTGTCATTTCAGTTGCTCTCATTGTCCGGATGACCATAGTCTTCATACTTGTTCCGGTACCAGTGACATTTTTAGCCTTTGCCTTGTATTTCATTCTTCTAGCCGTTATTACTTGGTTGGCCACAAAGCTTATGTAGTTTCCTTTATCATATTGTTTTATATACCAATACGTCTCTGGTCCATATGTGGTATTGCATGAAAAATATCTGTGAGGATCTTCATCTGAATTATTAATTATTTGCTTATTTGAAGCCTCATCAGCTGGTTCACCATCACATATCCACCCTGAAGGAATACATTTTTGTGTAACTGTACACTGGAATTGTCCTGGATGGCGCACTAATGGAACACATTCTGGTGATTCGTCTGTGCCATCATCACAGTCTAGTAAGATGTTATATTTCCAACTTTCTGAAATACACTGTCCAGTCCCACACTGAAACTGATCTGGTCCACATGTTGTATTCCGTTTACCTCTGGTCCTTCCCCATTGGTAAACTACTGTTTGGCGGTACATTATCTTTGAGATTACTTTTAATCTCCTTCCATAATCTCTGGAATTCCTGATTTCTTCATGGTCGGTAATTGGAATATTATTGACATCCATTAAACCATGGTTCATCATTTCCATTTCTTCCTTTGTTTTCATTAATTTCTTCGGATGCGTTCTTCTCCTTTCCTTTGGTTCCACTTCCATATCTTTAGTATTTTATTTGTCCCCGTTTGTTTTCCTTTCAGGTAATACTACAACTGGTTCCATGGTTTTATTGTTTGGTATTTCTTCTGGTTCTGGTTTGCTATCATATTTTATTTCTATAACCCAATCATCCAGTTTCTTCATCATCTCCCCCATTATTTCTATCATCTTATCCAACTTCTCTTCTCGTGTAAGCTCTGCCATTTTGCTTTATCGTTGTTGCCCTTCTTCCTAACGGTATAACCGCTGCCAGGCTTAAATTAATAAGCCCTCTAGTTGGACGCCAATTTGTAACCGTCCGTACAAATAAAATAAGAGGTTCGTTTAAATAAACCTCCACGCTAGTAAGGTTTCGCTCCGCTATGGGTAGTGTAGTGACTCCTTTAAGCCCCACTGTTGCGAGCGTCAATTTGTAACAAGACCCAGTATGCTGTCTTTACATATAAAGATAATAAAGAAAAAATTTTACTTAAAAAATAAATAAAAAAAAAATTTTGTTTATGTTTTAATTGATGTCTGTAATTGAGAAAAATTCTGTTTTAATGTTTTGGTAAAAATTTTAATAATTAATAAGGTATTCATTAATTATTTAGCACTTCTTGAAGATCTTAACAAAGTCCGGAGTTAATCAGATTAACTCCGGTCAGCAATCGATTTATGATTTTTCGTGCTGGTCCAATATCTCACTTTCTAAAATATTTTCTTCTCCTGGAAGTCTCGTTGCATTAATAAATAAACCTTAACCTAGCATGTGAAATAAGTTATAGATACAAACAATTGAAATAAATGGATTTATTAACAAACTTAAGGAATGATCGATGTTTAATCGATAGGGAGCAATTGTCGACTCCGTCTCAGGAAATAATCGATTTGTTCATACTGGTTATAAATGATTACAAGTATTAAAAAAGGTTCTTGGAGCGATTATATTGTTAATAGTCAGAGAAGGGTAAACGAGAAAGTATAACATTTACAAATAAAGTGTTTTCAATAACTATTATCTAACACAATGTGAATAAATTTTATAAAATAAGTAATATTGTTGATTTGTCAAACCAATACGGCAAGCGCTGAAGTCACTCAATGTAGTTGGCACTGGTGAGCATGTCCAAAATGGCCGCTCGAAAAGATGACGAAGTTACTTTCAATGTCGTCGTGTCAAAATCTCACAGCAAAATTACCTTCATATATGTTTTAAATGTCCCCGAACTGGTGTAACTGGTCTAATATGTTGTTTGGTGTATTATGGAAGAATGTTTAGTGTTCACTGGTGTTAATATGTTATATGTATTTGGTGTTCACTCCTCTTTGTTCGCTACACAAAAAACGGTTATACTGTTGTAGATGAAATTGTCACAAATATGTAGTTTTACTGTTTTTATGCACTGGTATTATGTAGTATTTATGTTGTTTTCACTATTGTGGTTAAAGTTTTCTGTAGTTTTAGTTGGAAAAGTGTTTAATTTATGTAACTCTCGGTTAGTACACCATTTTTCTCGGTTTCAAGGAACGTATTATCACATAAACTGCTCAGCTTGATCATTAACAAAGAACTAACTAACTTCCTTCACGTTAGTCAAAATCTGGCCCAGTTAATCTTTGAAAAAGTATTGTTAAAATATTTTCGACTTCCCATCTACATGATACAAAAATACATTTTATATGGAATTAATTTAGTTTATTCATCACTTTCATGAATTATGAACCTTATCATTGGTTTAATTATCTCATTCTTTTTAAATTGATATATTATAGTCCATATCTGTTGACATTTTTGTGGAAATTACCAAATTTCTTTCTTTTTGGAAATCTAGGCTCAAAAACTGGTTTCCGCCTTCATATAATTTTTCTACCATTTTAAATGCTATTAATACCATTATAATAAATTTTAAATGGTCATATTTCTCTTCCTTTCCTTAAATACATATAAATTGAACCTTTGAACTGGTTTTTTGTGATAATCTCTGAATTTAACACTCCTCTTTAAAAATAATTAATTTATATATTTCAAAAATTTACAATAATTTAAGGTATATTTCCATATTATCATTTTAACTCATAGGTTCATTCACAGTAGTTGTTAACTGATTTGCCTTACCTAAATCTTGCCAGTTTACAGGATTTATAAGTGAATTAACTGGTTTATATGGTTTCTGTGAATTCATTAAATGGCCTAGAGTTTAGAATTTTACATTTCTGTTTTCTCAAATAAATTTGATCCTACTCCTCCTCTGACTTTAAACAGTTATTATGACATAAAAATAAAATGGTTTATAAACTTTTTGTTATGTGTAGTATCTAATTAATACTACTGTTATATAAAAATAATAATGAACATTACTTAGCATTCTGTACAATTGGACATATTGCTGACATTGTTTGAAAACATACATTTAACTCTTTTTTTAATTAACACAGCATACCTACTGAAGCATTTTAAATGGTATTTAAGCTGTTATTTAACAAATATAATTTATTCTAAACACATATAAATCTTATTGACTAAAAACTCTTACAAACATATTGAGTTCATGGCTGTGAACCAATAGCCATTTTAAACATTTTAAACCTATGAACATTTAAATTAATTCCAGTCCTTTCTGGTCTAAACCATTATTATTTATTATCCCCTTCATCAGTAAACATGTCCACCCATACTCTAGTTATTATCATTTTTACAAATGTCTTGTAATAACAAATTGACATTAAGATAATAAAATATTGGAAATCTTCCATTTTATTATTTTATGATGATGTGTATTATTGAATATAAAAGTTGTTATATAGCATATTGGTAAGTCATAGTATCACTACAACTTTAAGTTTATTGTATTTCCAAAAACACTTGCACTAGTTCACTTTCACTGGTGGTTCTGATATTTTGAGTCTTATTATCTCAGACCAGACCTTTAGTCATCATGGACTGTTAAGACTTGTTTATTTTTTTTATCACACAATAGCTTTAGTTGGTTTAACTCTTATCACACTATACAACACTTTTGGTTTACTAATAATTACATTTTATAGGGTTTTGGGATGTTATACTTTCTTTAATTGTCTTTATGGGTTTGGGGTTGATGGTAGTTAATAATAGGTTTTATTATGGTGTTTCTTCCTTACTATTTCTTCCTTTCTTCTTGTCTTCTTTCTGGTCTTCATTCTTGTCTTTCTTCTGGTCTTCCTTCTTCTTGTCTTCACTCTTGGGTAAACCAAGGCACTTCGTGTTATCTTGACTGATGTTTGGTTTGGAGTATCTAATTTATTTTCTGATACTGACTTTGCTCTTCGCTAAAGGTTTCAGGGTACTGTTTACTTCCTGATAATAAACTCTACTCTTCCTTCTTCTTGTGTTTGGGGTATTTTGTTGTTTCACCACTCCTAAACTGATTCTTTCTTCTTGATTTGGTGGTATCTAGTTGGTTTACTGCTCCTAACTTCCTGGGTAAATTCCTGATTTTATAATATGAGTTACTCTTAATTATTTCTTTTAACTTTTAATACTGGTAATTCTTATAATGTAATGAGGATTTTTATTTTATTGCGGATTTATTCCTTTGCATTCATTAAATTTCAGTCGATATTATATTAGTATATGTAATTTAATTATTGTTTATTATCTTATATGAATTAATAAGTAGTGGATTTTCTGTCACGCTACAGAATGCCCTTCTCCAGAAGTGATTTTTTCAGACTATACTTGCTTTGTCTGAAACAATTGCTTATGATAATTATTCTAGGTTTGTTATTATTCTTGACTTCCTTCCATTTTAAAAATTTTCTTATATTATATTTGAGCTTATATCCTTCTCATTCTCACTTGATCTTCCTTGATAGTAATAGTCATCTGAGTTTCATATTTATTATTTTATTTTCATATTTCTTCTTGGTATTTTCTCCTTGGGATATTTCCTCCCTATCGTTCCCTAATTTGTGAGCTGGTTCAGTTCAGAGAGGCACTGTACGCTACTTCCTCTGCTGTCCAATTCTTCACACATATTTGAGTGCAGAGGCAAATCATCTCTGCTCAAAAAACATATTAATACTGCTGGATTTATCTACAGACAGATTAAAAAATTATTCAGAATAGTACACATTTGTTACTATTTAAAAAAAAATATCTTTGGGATACTTCACTTTTTACTTATTATATTGCTCAGAGATTTTAATATTCCTATCTCAGTTGTTCTTCTGACTCTTTAACTTGATTCTTCATTCATTTGATATTATGGTAGGAAGCTCTTCTATTAGTACTTTTTTCAACTTTTCTTATCATATAAAGCTTTTGGTTATTTATACTTTATTACTTTCTGGTTTCTTATTACAATCTGCATTGGTTTATATTAGCATATTTTTATGACATTTTTATTTTACTGCTTCGTTCTTATTAGTTCCACTTGTTCTATGTTCTAGAACTTTCTTACCACTGTCGTTATTACAATTGATATTTAATTCATAATCATTTTGTATTAATTTGTTTAATTACATCATATCTTTATTATTTTCACATAACTCTTGTCATGGTTATTATTCCTTCGAATGAATGTTTTAATTAATTTGATAATGAGGTCATAATTTCTCCTCATACCACTTTAAAGTTTTATTACTTCATAATCCCACACAAGTTTCTGTATTTTATTATTTTTAATTACTCAAATCGTATCACATTTTTTATTCCCTTTGGTATCATTTTATGGAAAGGTTTTCACACTTTATAATAATATTAGACATGATCATACTTCTTCAGAATTATTTGTTTTAATTCAAAATTCTGTTTCTGTTATTTTTCATAATGATCCTTTATAAACATGGTAAATATATTTTATGATTACCATAAATATGGTATTAAGTCTCTTCTGTTTATTTCAAATTTTACTATGTAATGTGGTATTACACCCTTTTTAGAATTTAAATGTTTTTCTAAATTCTTTTTATATTAATTCTCATGATACCTTTCATAAATAATTGTCATAGTTTTCATTATTATGTGGTAAACATGTCATATTAGTTTCATAAATATTGTATGACTCTCCTTCCGGTCTTTATTTCAAAAGTATTTCTTATTATTATTTTTCTTTTATACCCAGGTGGATTATTTTTATTAGGTTGCACAGTTGCTCACATTTCCTTTGTAAGGTGTAGTTTCTTAATTAATTTTCTTTCTTAAGCCCCCGTTTTGGTTCTTTGTCCATTCTTCTTCTCATTTTTCCTCATTGGTAATTATTTTCTTCTTCTTTGTTGTGGTTTTTGCCGTTGTCGGTTATCATGACATCAGTCCCCTTTTGTGGAAGTGTATGGTATTTGATTTAACCGTAGTCTGTCATTTCAGTTGCTCTCATTGTCCGGATGACCATAGTCTTCATACTTGTTCCGGTACCAGTGACATTTTTAGCCTTTGCCTTGTATTTCATTCTTCTAGCCGTTATTACTTGGTTGGCCACAAAGCTTATGTAGTTTCCTTTATCATATTGTTTTATATACCAATACGTCTCTGGTCCATATGTGGTATTGCATGAAAAATATCTGTGAGGATCTTCATCTGAATTATTAATTATTTGCTTATTTGAAGCCTCATCAGCTGGTTCACCATCACATATCCACCCTGAAGGAATACATTTTTGTGTAACTGTACACTGGAATTGTCCTGGATGGCGCACTAATGGAACACATTCTGGTGATTCGTCTGTGCCATCATCACAGTCTAGTAAGATGTTATATTTCCAACTTTCTGAAATACACTGTCCAGTCCCACACTGAAACTGATCTGGTCCACATGTTGTATTCCGTTTACCTCTGGTCCTTCCCCATTGGTAAACTACTGTTTGGCGGTACATTATCTTTGAGATTACTTTTAATCTCCTTCCATAATCTCTGGAATTCCTGATTTCTTCATGGTCGGTAATTGGAATATTATTGACATCCATTAAACCATGGTTCATCATTTCCATTTCTTCCTTTGTTTTCATTAATTTCTTCGGATGCGTTCTTCTCCTTTCCTTTGGTTCCACTTCCATATCTTTAGTATTTTATTTGTCCCCGTTTGTTTTCCTTTCAGGTAATACTACAACTGGTTCCATGGTTTTATTGTTTGGTATTTCTTCTGGTTCTGGTTTGCTATCATATTTTATTTCTATAACCCAATCATCCAGTTTCTTCATCATCTCCCCCATTATTTCTATCATCTTATCCAACTTCTCTTCTCGTGTAAGCTCTGCCATTTTGCTTTATCGTTGTTGCCCTTCTTCCTAACGGTATAACCGCTGCCAGGCTTAAATTAATAAGCCCTCTAGTTGGACGCCAATTTGTAACCGTCCGTACAAATAAAATAAGAGGTTCGTTTAAATAAACCTCCACGCTAGTAAGGTTTCGCTCCGCTATGGGTAGTGTAGTGACTCCTTTAAGCCCCACTGTTGCGAGCGTCAATTTGTAACAAGACCCAGTATGCTGTCTTTACATATAAAGATAATAAAGAAAAAATTTTACTTAAAAAAAAAATAAAAAAAAAATTTTGTTTATGTTTTAATTGATGTCTGTAATTGAGAAAAATTCTGTTTTAATGTTTTGGTAAAAATTTTAATAATTAATAAGGTATTTATTAATTATTTAGCACTTCTTGAAGATCTTAACAAAGTCCGGAGTTAATCAGATTAACTCCGGTCAGCAATCGATTTATGATTTTTCGTGCTGGTCCAATATCTCACTTTCTAAAATATTTTCTTCTTCTGGAAGTCTCGTTGCATTAATAAATAAACCTTAACCTAGCATGGGAAATAAGTTATAGATACAAACAATTGAAATAAATGGATTTATTAACAAACTTAAGGAATGATCGATGTTTAATCGATAGGGAGCAATTGTCGACTCCGTCTCAGGAAATAATCGATTTGTTCGTACAGGTTATAAATGATTACAAGTATTAAAAAAGGTTCTTGGAGCGATTATATTGTTAATAGTCAGAGAAGGGTAAACGAGAAAGTATAACATTTACAAATAAAGTGTTTTCAATAACTATTATCTAACACAATGTGAATAAATTTTATAAAATAAGTAATATTGTTGATTTGTCAAACCAATACGGCAAGCGCTGAAGTCACTCAATGTAGTTGGCACTGGTGAGCATGTCCAAAATGGCCGCTCGAAAAGATGACGAGGTTACTTTCAATGTCGTCGTGTCAAAATCTCACAGCAAAATTACCTTCATATATGTTTTAAATGTCCCCGAACTGGTGTAACTGGTCTAATATGTTGTTTGGTGTATTATGGAAGAATGTTTAGTGTTCACTGGTGTTAATATGTTATATGTGTTTGGTGTTCACTCCTCTTTGTTCGCTACACAAAAAACGGTTATACTGTTGTAGATGAAATTGTCACAAATATGTAGTTTTACTGTTTTTATGCACTGGTATTATGTAGTATTTATGTTGTTTTCACTATTGTGGTTAAAGTTTTCTGTAGTTTTTGTTGGAAAAGTGTTTAATTTATGTAACTCTCGGTTCACTGATTTTATGGGTAACCTTAGTACACCATTTTTCTCGGTTTCAAGGAACGTATTATCACATAAACTGCTCAGCTTGATAGCTTTGATTATTATATAAAAATAAAATGGTTTATAAACTTATTGTTATGTGTAGTATCTAATTAATACTATTGATATATAAAAATAATAATGAACATTACTTAGCATTCTGTACAATTGGACATATTGCTGACATTGTTTGAAAACATACATTTAACTCTTTTTTTAATTAACACAGCATACCTACTGAAGCATTTTAAACGGTATTTAAGCTGTTATTTAACAAATATAATTTATTCTAAACACATATAAATCTTATTGACTAAAAACTCTTACAAACATATTGAGTTCATGGCTGTGAACAAATAGCCATTTTAAACATTTTAAACCTATGAACATTTAAATTAATTCCAGTCCTTTCTGGTCTAAACCATTATTATTTATTATCCCCTTCATCAGTAAACATGTCCACCCATACTCTAGTTATTATCATTTTTACAAATGTCTTGTAATAACAAATTGACATTAAAATAATAAAATATTGGAAATCTTCCATTTTATTATTTTATGATGATGTGTATTATTGAATATAAAAGTTGTTATATAGCATATTGGTAAGTCATAGTATCACTACAACTTTAAGTTTATTGTATTTCCAAAAACACTTGCACTAGTTCACTTTCACTGGTGGTTCTGATATTTTGAGTCTTATTATCTCAGACCAGACCTTTAGTCATCATGGACTGTTAAGACTTGTTTATTTTTTTTATCACACAATAGCTTTAGTTGGTTTAACTCTTATCCCACTATACAACACTTTTGGTTTACTAATAATTACAATTTATAGGGTTTTGGGATGTTATACTTTCTTTAATTGTCTTTATGGGTTTGGGGTTGATGGTAGTTAATAATAGGTTTTATTATGGTGTTTCTTCCTTACTATTTCTTCCTTTCTTCTTGTCTTCTTTCTGGTCTTCATTCTTGTCTTTCTTCTTGTCTTCACTCTTGGGTAAACCAAGGCACTTCGTGTTATCTTGACTGATGTTTGGTTTGGAGTATCTAATTTATTTTCTGATACTGACTTTGCTCTTCGCTAAAGGTTTCAGGGTACTGTTTACTTCCTGATAATAAACTCTACTCTTCCTTCTTCTTGTGTTTGGTGTATTTTGTTGTTTCACCACTCCTAAACTGATTCTTTCTTCTTGATTTGGTGGTATCTAGTTGGTTTACTGCTCCTAACTTCCTGGGTAAATTCCTGATTTTATAATATGAGTTACTCTTAATTATTTCTTTTAACTTTTAATAGTGGTAATTCTTATAATGTAATGAGGATTTTTATTTTATTGTGGATTTATTCCTTTGCATTCATTAAATTTCATTCGATATTATATTAGTATATGTAATGTAATTATTGTTTATTATCTTATATGAATTAATAAGTAGTTTATTTCTGTCACGCTACAATACCTATAAAGTACAGTATTGCGCTCTACTTTATTTGGTTTAAATTTATTGTAGTTTACCTCCTAGACTGCTTAGGTGGTAAGGAAGTAACGATTGTTATTATTATTAATGTTTAACTTTTAGTAATTGTTAGATGTTTTAAATTTGGCTACCAAAGCGTGTGTTAAGAAGATTTAGATATATTAATAATCTTTATTTTTAGATTAAAAGTACATCATCCAGAGAATATGAATACTATTGTACAAACTCAGTAATTCAAAATTTCGTTTATTCGAGATTTTTGGAGTCTACACGGATTTTGATTTAGTGCGGTTGTACTGTGCAAATGAAATATACTTAACATGACGGGACATCGAGTGTTTTGTGTGTGTGTGTGTGTGTGTGTATGTGTATGTGTGTGTGTGTGTGTGTGTGTGTGTGCTTATACATTTCATTACGCAACCTAATAGTGCGACTGCAGCTTATTCCAGTTACTTCCAAGTAGGCCTACTACGTCACGTCTATAAAAGTTGCAGGGAGGAGAAAGTATCTTGTAAATAAATATATAGTTTGTGTTTATAAAAGAATAACACTGTTTTCCATTCAAATAAAAATAGAAAAAATAAAATTATAAAATGTACCCTTTTTAGTAAGTGTGTATACATTATAAACATCAAAAAGTCAACAAACGGAAAATATTAAAACTATTTACAATTCTCTTCTCTAAAAGTACTGGAGAGTCTAGGAAATGCCTAATGGTTCTAGAGTCAATAAAGGAAAAATGTAGATGCTTACCTCTCCGCATTAGAGATGGGTTAACATACATGAAGTTCATGAACACGTGGACAGATTATTTCTCAAGATAAGAAGAGTCCCTTGTGCCAAGTGGTAACTAGTGGATGAGCGGGTAAAAACTAGAGCACTTTCTTGCCCTTGGAATAGGAAGCTACTCCTAAAATCGGAAGAGCCACCAGATGCCCAACAACATAGGATAAAGGAGGAAACAGGAAACCACTCCATTAAACACTCGATGCGGTATCCAAGGTATCAGAAATCTGTAATAGAAAGCCTGTGAAATCCAATGTAAATAGAAGAATTAAAGCTAAATGTACATTAAATGAGACGTATGTGATTCCTAACAAAAATAATAGATGGACATATGAACGGGAAAAGATCCAGGAAAAGACTACGATTTTTAATATCTGATGGAAGATTATTAAAGATGTGTGGTGCAAGTGCTACAAAGAAAGAAACAGGAAAGCGGGAAAACGTGAAGAATGGACAGCTGCTACCAACTAAACTGGTACCAACCAATCTTCGGATTGATCCGAAAAAAGAAGATAAACAACAGATTATATTTCAAAACAAAAATATAATTATTATTTACAAATAAAATCCAAATATTCATTTTACACAGTATATACTGTATAAGCAGAAAATCAAAATAAACGACTTTAATTGTGAAACAATCAGTTTAAAACTTTTGCTAACATAAGAAGCATATTTGAAGAAAACAATGTACCCATAAGACAGTTATATACAATAATGGTTATAATACACATTCGTTTAAATTTTTACTTTAAATTATTTCTAAACGTTCCGGCTACACCTTACTCTACGGAAGATGGCCTCCGGAGGTGTGTCTGAAACGTTTAGACGTAATAATGTTAGCCATTGTCCACGGACTAACAGCCCGGTGTCTGTTGACTGATAACCTACGGAATATAATACAGTTTATAATTTTTTCTTTGATATCATTATCATGTTTCTTTATTTCTTTATTTTTAAAAATCAAATTAGTTTTCTTACTCTTGACACGCTCCTGATTTATTCAGTATGTTTCCTGTGTTCAGTCCATTTTGATCTCTAAGGTACAGAGATAGTTGCATGGATGCAAATTTTCCATATATCTTACTGCAGTAAACGTCAACAGCTATTTATACAAATAAACATCGACTAAGAAAGTAGGATGTTTAGTCGTTTACACTACCCAGCAGTCACCCAGTCGTTTATTGCTCCGTAATTGTATATTATTAACGTAATAACTAATAAGTAATTACACAGTTACTTTCCACGAATACGTCTATATTTATGCGCTGCACAGCAATAGAGACTGTCTCAGCATCCCATCGCCCACATTAGCACAATCCGGAGAAAACTTTGTTTTCGCTAGTCATCGATACTGTATGTCAGGCCTCCCCCCTCTCTATCTTCCTCCTCATTCTCTCTCTCTCTCTCTCTCTCTCTCTCTCTCTCTCTCTCTCTCTCTCTCTCTCTCTCTCTCTCTCTCTCTCTCTCTTTCACGCACACACACACACACACACACACACACACACACACACACACACACACACACACACACAATTAGTAATGTAAACATTCACAAGACGTCAAAACCTTGCCTTGGTCTGCATTGGAACTAAGGGTATTTATTAATATTTTTGTACGTTTTGATTGTTATAAATTTAAAGGTCTATGTTTTTTTAACTGTGTAGGCACAATTATTTATTTCTGTTATGAACACACCTGCGAGTGTATGTGTGTGTCTGTGTGTGCGTGCGCGCGTGCCAGACAGAGATTATTATTAACGTTCACAAGATATGACGTGTTTACACTTATTTACTATATACGAATCAACATATAATGGCGTTATTAAGGAGAGTAATCAGTAGTTTCGTATAATAAGGATATAACACAATAACATTTTTAGGACATCATTTCCTTGACACTAATAGTATGATTCCAACAAAATCTACATCGTACAAGGGCACTCTTGTCAATATTAATACAAATTTAGCATTGTTTACACAAGCACAAAACACTACACTAATTAACGAAATTAAATAAACGAAGTCAAATAAACACAAGAAGTGCTACAAATCCTTTAAAATTAAATGTCTAAAACGCTTGTTACACATAAATTCTCATCGAAGAACAAAACGACACTAAAAGCCTGCAAGCGTTAATCAATCTGTTGTAACCAACCAACTGAAAAATATCTTACAAACAATTACTTATAACAAATGTGTTGTGTACGAAAAATGTTTTCAAAATTAACAAATCCGTTGCTAATGAACGTGGTGTCTTGGATTTATTATTTATTAACAACAATTATAAGGAAAGAAACATTTTTAGTGTCCGTATGTAACCATAAAGTAAAAAATCGGTATGGAGAACCATACATGACTTCCATATTCTAAGATTTATATTTATAAATGACTACGTTTTGATTGTTATAAATTTAAAGGTCTATGTTTTTTTTTAACTGTGTAGGCACAATTATTTATTTTTGTTATGAACACACCTGCGAGTGTATGTGTGTGTCTGTGTGTGCGTGCGCGCGTGCCAGACAGAGATTATTATTAACGTTCACAAGATATGACGTGTTTACACTTATTTACTATATACGAATCGACATATAATGGCGTTATTAAGGAGAGTAATCAGTAGCTTCGTATAATAAGGATATAACACAATAACATTTTTAGGACATCATTTCCTTGACACTAATAGTATGATTCCAACAAAATCTACATCGTACAAGGGCACTCTTGTCAATATTAATACAAATTTAGCATTGTTTACACGAGCACAAAACACTACACTAATTAATGAAATTAAATAAACGAAGTCAAATAAACACAAGAAGTGCTACAAATCCTTTAAAATTAAATATCTAAAACGCTTGTTACACATAAATTCTCATCGAAGAACAAAACGACACTAAAAGCCTGCAAGCGTTAATCAATCTGTTGTAACCAACCAACTGAAAAATATCTTAAAAACAATTACTTATAACAAATGTGTTGTGTACGAAAAATGTTTTCAAAGTTAACAAATCCGTTGCTAATGAACGTGGTGTCTTGGATTTATTATTTATTAACAACAATTATAAGGAAAGAAACATTTTTAGTGTCCGTATGTAACTATAATGTAAAAAGTTGGTATGGAGACCATACATGACCTCCATGGTTTAATTAAATATAAAATTATTTTTAATATGTACACTCAGGACGAAACCAAGTGCATCTGCTTCCTATTGGTAAAAACTCCCTGAAAGATAATTAAAATACGAATATTTTAAAAATAAATACTTAATTTGATTAAATTATCTTTTATTTAAACAACGCGAAAAAAGGGAATACCGCCCAGTGTTTGTTTTCTATAAATTTTTGAAAATAAAAAATTATTTTGTTTACGTATCCGTAGTTACATAGCATGGATCGGTATCAATTTTTAATATTTTATTAAATTTATTATTAATATTTTTGTTTTTGGTCGAATTTATAACATCAATACAAAAAATTGCCCTCGCCCCATTCAACTACCCTTTTCATTTATAGATATTTTATCTATCTTTTTACAGTGGATTATTATAACCTTCTTTTCAAGATACTTTATTTATCAAAATTAAGTACTTAACTCTTGTTAAAACGTAAGGTGTTGCAGGTAAACTATCCCTTCCACTTAACCGATCTTCACCAAAATCAATAATTGGGAGTCCTCTACAACTCGGGCACATATGGAATAAATTTTTATTTGATTCTGTTTGACTTTGCGGTAGTTATAGTTTGCCACAGAAAAAATTCTACACACACACACACACACACACACACACACACACACACACACACACACACACACACACACACACACACACACACACACACACACTTTTCTGAAAATGAAATTTCTTCATGTTTTGAAAGTAGTACAATCAGAATCTGCCCTTATCTCGAACACGATTTTTTTCCGATCACTATACTTCCATTTCCTTACGGAACGTGGAAGTAATAATACATTCAGGTATGGTGACGACACAATAATTAGCCAGTGATTCACACTTGGTTAGTACAGTTGTACCCTTTTGACAAATAAATTAATAAACACAAGAACTATTAAGACAAGTAACTAATCGGTTAAGTATTAAATTACATGGTATGTTGAAGCACATCCGCTTTAATCACAAGAATAAATCAGTTGCAGTTAGCAAGTAACACCTGTCACTAGGAGTAGTCGGGTAATATGTGTTTCGGCTGTATTACCAAATTTCCATTTCACTCACAGTGAAATAAGGCAAGAACGTTGACTTTAGAAATATTAATTTTAGCAAACGTCAGACGACGACGTGTCGGTGTCAAAATAAATTTCAACGCTTAAAATTTATGTTGTCGTAGAACTCAAGCTTGCAGTATTAATGTTTTGAGTTACGCCTGATAATCAACAGACCCAGCATAATTAAAATACACAGTGCATTGTTTTTCATTAACAGATTTTCTAATATTCTTTCTGTGTTCAGCATTTTATATGAAGCCTGTCATTGTCTTATTTGTGTCTGATTTATGATTATAAAATTTGGAACAAAGGAAAAAAGGATTAGGTAAAACCCAGACATTTTTGTGTGTGAAAAAAAATATGTATATACACATATTAGTTGTAATATATTTGATTATAGTTTTTGTAATGCACAATGATAGTGTATGGATTTATTTCGTGACGCATACATTGACTCTATGCGTCCGCTCCTCCTGCAATTACGTAATAGATCCATTATCACTGTGCATTGTACAAAGCATAATTAAATATAACTATTATGTGTATGTGTATTACAGTATATCTAAGTGCTGTGTGTGGTGTTGTATAATGTATGAATCTGTGACTCACAACTATATATATTGCAACAGTACACAGGATATGAAGTTCATTTAAGTGGAATACTAATGCTATATAACAATTTCTGATGGCCATAGACATGTTTTAAATTGATTTCGTTGTAAATTAGTCATAAGTTTTGAACCAAGCTATGTTTAAAAAAGTATGTTATGTCAAACTGTTCACAATTTTATTCTGTTTTATGTCATGTGAAATATTTGTGTGTAGGTGCTTGGGGTGCGCGTGTGATTTACATTTTATTTAATAACTTCGAGGAAAATTAACATTTTGTTCTGAAACTTGGACAGAGTGTTTTCACGGTTATGAGCTACATTTTCCATATACTCAATTTTCCGCAGCTAAACTTTGTATATGGTTTTTTAATGAAATCAGTCTTGTTTATTCTCGTTATCTCCTAAAAAGTAATAAAATTTGTAGATTAAATCTAGACAGGCTTTTGCAGAATCGGACAGAGTTTAAGGATGATTTCAGTCTATCTGTGTTCTCATCTGTGACGTTGCTAGAGTTTCAACCAATCAGAAGGTCTAAAAATTATTTGAGACGGACGCTTTCAGCGTTTCAGTTTCAGTTTCTGCTAAGGACTTGCATAGAAACACGTACTTACTGTCACGAGTTTTTCGGGACAAGAGAGGTCGTTTTCCTTTAAACTTAGAAGTTGGTTCACGGTTCGACTTCTTCATAACCATTACTACTTAGAAAACTCAAACAAAAAAATAGATAATTCTAGTGCTTTTTGCGTACAGTAGAAGATTTCCGCTAGGGGTAAAATATCTGCCGAGTTATTTTGATAGTTACGCGAGAACTTTTCAAGAAACCGAAGTTTGTGTAAGATCAATACACGATCTATTTTACTCAGTTTTAGTACCTGAGATTGAGTAAATACGAATTATAAACAATAACAGTTCATGTCGCAGTGTGCGTGTGTGCAAAGACGTGAAGTTTCAACATAAATTGTCAGCATTAGTGATCTTCGAACCGTCGACGTGCAGAGTTGCAGCGGCCCAGTCGACTGCGTGCGGAGCGTCGAAAGGTGACGCAAACAGTGGAATTCAACGCAACAAGTAATATAGTTGTAAAACAAGCCCATAGACTCAATTTTTAAACACAAATTTTTAATAAACAATTTTATATTATCAGCTATTTTATCTGTGTTAGCAGTCTTCATAACAACTTTGTCGTATTTTGTTGCTTCTCTGCTATGTACAATTTTCGCTCGAACGAGGCCTTTCGGTTTCGCAACCATTATCAAGTGCTTACTACAGTAGTAAGGTAGTAAGAACTTGATAATGGTTACGAAACCGAAAGGCATCGTTCGAGGGAAAATTGTACATAGCAGAGAAGCAACAAAATACGACAAAGTTGTTAATTTTATATTATAAAGTAATAAGACAATAGTAAATCTAAATGTTTTAATTTAACAAATTTTCCTACATCCTGATGTAGACTCTGTTGTAATAATATCAATATTACCTATCTATGCAGTTTTAATTTGTATCGTTGCAATATATATGTAAGAACCGTAAGTTAATCTACTACAACAGACACCACTATTAATATCACGGAGCTTGGAAAAAGTGTGTTAAGAATATAGTGTCCTGTATTTTATGTTGTAGGCATGATTATGGGATTCAGTAATATTCATTACAGGTTAATTTACCTGACACAGTTTACCATAATCATCAATCAACACATCAATTCATCACAACATATAAAACGTTGAAGTGGTTTGTAAGAAACAGAAATTAAAATAATGCATAGCCATAATCAAGGAATCACAAAAGAAGTGTCTGGAAGAAAGATAATATAACTGCATGACGATTTAAGCGAGAAATTAAGTAGTAGGGACTGTAGGAGGAAGCCATCGATAGGGCTAGATGGAATTCTAAATTTGTTGATCAAATTCAAAATTTCAAATTTGGGAATCTGCAGTCAATCATAATATATGTACTTGTCATTAATGAGAATAATAATGTAACGGTTTAACTTGGAATTAGAATCCCCGTCATACGATATTAATAGATTCATACAAAATTTAATATAAAGTCCCTCTGATCGCCCTGACTTTGCCACATACACAATGGGATCGCAATCTTACATACACAAAGGGAATGAATCTTCTGCTAGGTAGCACGGATGAATATAAACTATGTGCTTAGAACCCATAGTAACAAGATCAATCAATTCACCAATGCTTTTATTCAAACTTGATCAAAGTTCTGACTCATTACCAGGCTGTTAGGCCGTCGGCTAATGCTGTCGATTGGAACAGACTTTTCGGCCTCACTATTAGAGGTCATCTTTAGTTCAAAAGGTTACAGTACCGTGGAAACTTGGGAACACCGTAACACTTTTCTTTTGAAACGTTACACTGAATATAATCTCCAATGGTAAAGCCAAAACGTCTGTTCCAATCGACAGCATTACATCACGGCCTGTTAGTCCGGCAATGAGTCAAAACTTTACCAGAGTTGACACTGCTGGCCGTGAGAGCCTAAGATATCAATTGGTCACAGTTGCTTCGATGCTTCTTGTTTTTTGTACTTTTCCATTTTCATGCTTTCACTCTTGATGATTGAGGACATATATTTTCTTATATTCATTGCAATAAGTACAGCAAATTGACCTTTTTCAGACGTTTTGAATTAGTGCTTCTCTATTTGACATCACGGATGACATTAGTCATGTACACTGGCTAACGGCTACTGCTGTCATTAAATACAGTGTCCTAAACACCTATAACACATTATCTTTCCCCATTCATAGATTCTTTCACTTGTACCACATCCATACCCACAATAGGAAGCAGAGAGTAGGTAAAGTTAAATTTAAAATAAATTTCTTAAATGTAAAATAAAATAATAAAATAAATATAAATTTTCTGGGCGGTCAGGATAATAAATGAAAAATTACTAAAATAAGATTATTAATGCACATTAAGACACATAATGTTGACTGATCTTAATGTTCCTAATATTTCTTTTTACTGTTCACAAGTATTCACTTAAATAAAATGAAACAGTAAGAGACGAAAGATAAATAGAAGAAAAAGAGTTCTTTATTATTCCTGTCGACTTCTGCAATACGAGGGCTTATAAACGAAGTGTGAAAAGAAATACTACCTGCGGGAATAAATTCTATTTTACAAATGCACAAGCATGCAAATCATTCGTACAAGCCACTCGATGTCCTCTCGTAATTTCATTCTCTGTAATCAGTTGTTAATTAGCCTGAAGATACTACGTTTTATTTTCAATTATACGATGTATTATTACTAGCAATTTAGGAAAATTGCTATAAGCGATCCGTTGTAATCATTGCTTTGTACGATATACAATCACAGTGCAACATCGCGTTTTACTGGATACGTACATAGAAAATTTCATTTTGCAACTTTTGTCTGTCTTATAGCCAAAGTAGGTAAACAAGAATTTTAACAAATCCTGAACATTTGACATTAAACTACTTTAATTACTATCTTAATAAATATTCAAAATATTTGGACACGCTACAAATTTTAATTACAATTTAAATGTTTGGCAGATCAAAAGTGTAAAGTATTTGTAAACTCTATGGAAAGCAATTGTTTCTTAAATTCCATAACTATGTGAACTCTATTAATGCTGAGTATTTGGACAAAATATTACAGTCCCGTAGACGTGACATGGTTTTGAACTACTACGGTTTTGTTTAGTCTGTGACGATGTGCCGTAAATAATATTACTTACAAATAATAATAAAATTTTTAATTGTTATTACACATTTACTTACGTAGTAAACATTAGAATATATATTTTTATTGTTAAATGGAGGTTAATTTACTGTTAGAAGGAGAAAAATTAAATGTGTGGTCACATACCGGTTGCAACGGCTTGCAGAATCAGAAGGTAGACGTAATGTGCCACAGATATCTAGATCCGTCTAGGTAGAGTAGCTGGCACTGTGTACTTCAGAGATGCTTCAATTAAGCTAATGACACCTGTAACATTCTAGATCGCATTAAACCCATTAAATAATTTTGCTTACCACATAAAAAACACCAGTTGGGTTGTTCGTGAATTGGGTATACATTTTATTGGAGAGCGGTTTTAGCGAAAATGACAAGCTTTTGTCTTTCCATTAAAGGGTATTGAAAATACCTTATTTTGTTGAATGTTTTCTTTGCTGTGTAATAGTGCGTATTAAAAAATATCTATAACTTGGGAACTAGAGTAACGCGAGTGTCATCTACATAATTTCCTAGAAGTGTTAGTAAAGATCGTGACTATTGATCTGTCTGGTGTTTAATAATTTACTCACGATACATGCAGCACTTTTAGCAATAGAGATTTTAAATGTGTATATTTTGTAGGCTTATTTATTTCTTTATTTCTTTCCTTATTTATATAGACCCTTTGTATAAGTAAGCCTAATATGTTACACACACGTGTGTGTTTTTACACATAGGTATTAACGCCTTAGACAAATTTTTATTTATATAGCCAAACTATATTTCTAGTTTATAGTAATAAACTTTTTATGTTTCTAGTATAGTCAAACTATATTCATATTAGACTATATTTCTATTAAGAAAGTTTTATTTTTCCAGATTCGTTGTAATGCTGGTATTAATCTTCATTATTAGTAAAATCACATTACAGATATAACATGGCATCTTGTTTAATCCAATTCCGACTTTGGCCTACAACTTTTAAACTTGTCTGGAACATTAACAAGTTTTATTTCTTTTCAATAATGAAACATTTTTATTTATAAAGCATTAGAAAATGTATTCGTGCGTATTGAGTAGTACACGTAATTACTGGGATAGTTTGTGATAAGGGAAGCCACATTCTGGTCCAAGTCCCATCACAACTCCTATGTAAATAATTGTGGTATCACATTTTCTCATTTAGCATAATAAGTACAACACGGTCACTTGCGCATTTCAGTATCGTAAACCCAACATACACTTTATAATTACGTATTGATAATTACTCCATATTTGTTAGCACCTGCAAAAACCTGACGCATAATTTACTACGAGTGTATATCTTCCATTTAATAAAGTAGGCCTATATATTACGTACAATGTTCGGTCATGTTTATATTTTGTACAGCATACGGTTCAACACTTGCAATAATCAGATATTTTGATCGTAAATCCAAGTACGGTATTATTTGAAACACCGACATTTAGGCGGCCCGCTTGAGCATACAGATTATATTTCTACAGTTAAAATAAAGGATTCAAAGAAAAAGAGGGAATAGAAACTGAGGAAAGTAAACTTTCTTTGGTTAGGAACACGTACTTCAAACTTTTCCATAACGTACGGCAAATCGAATATTCGCTGCTTCAAGCAATTTAAAACTTACTAACTTGAATACAGTATAGAGTGGTTATGTGCCGACAGATGTTTCTTTTGTAGTTACGTAGCAATAACAATCACATTTTTGTTCGCTCACAAGTTTTAGCAAGGCACAGAAGAAACTACAAATTTTTAGACTACCAAGGTACAGCCTTTCTCATACAACAACCGCCGGAAAGTTTTGAACTCAGAGTACTTTTTCTATACTACAGGGTAATATTTTCTGTATGTTTCTTGGTTCAGTGGGAAGAGAAACGTGGATGACACACATCCAGGCTTCATTCTGGTGTCACTGTCACGGTGATATTATGTAACCAATATAAGAAACATTTAGCCTCTTTCAGTAATAATTAAACACGCATTAAATGACGTCAGCTTAAAATGGAATAATCACACCAACTTTCTTCATAGATTATACGAGAATGGAATTAACTCAGTTGACAGAGAATTAACAGTTGTGCAGTGTTTAGCGTAGATAATTGTATCACGGAGGAACGTGACGCGACATGTCCCCTGTTTCATTATCAGGCTACAGTAGACAAGGTGCGCCTATCCGTCAGAATTATGTATGGCCTTATGTTTGGTACCTAAATTATCATCCAACACATCTGTTTCATCTACCCGCTACACTGAGTAATGTAAACCATGTAAATATCGACTTGTGATAGATATGAAGTATTGGACATATTTGTTGTAATTAAAACCACGATTTCAATCATTTTTGCTTTCGAATAACACATTTGTAATAAAGTTATTACTGTGTTTATACAAATATTACTGCTACAAATACACGTTTGCAGTAAATATTTTCCTTCCTGATACTTGAAAAATAAATGACAATTGTGTTTCTAAATCGTGCAATTTTTAACTGATATTTATATACACTAATTGTGTTTACGTAGAATCAATACACCAGAAAATCAATGAAATTCGTACATGCAAAAGACTTATCTTCCAATAACGTTTGTTATTTATATAAGCATACTAGTATGTAGTTGCTCTGATGCAAATTAGCAAAGAAAACTGTACATAATATGTATTTTATATTAAGAAAGTTATTAAAGAATTGTGTAGAAAATTAATAATGAATTTTGAAAAATAATTCTTAGTAATCCATTAAAAACAAACACACTTTACGTGTCTGGAATACATAATATCGCATTGCGTCTGTGCTAAACGTAACGTTTATGTCCGAGTACCACAGCTTCGTTTTCCATTTTGCATAATTTCCCAATTCCAACGATCGTTATTTTTTATTACGTTGTAGTAATTTAGTTCCACAGTACAGAAGCATTTGTGTGTGTCAAAGCTAAATTATTATATAAATTACAAATATTACATTACTCTCACGTAAACACAACACGTCTTTCATTGCTAAATGGGATGAAACAGTTAGGAAACTATGATAAATATTGATTTAATAAATTTCTTTCTGTTGTTTGTTAACTTTCATTCACAGTTTACAGGTAAGTTTATTATTTATTTTAATTACAATGTTACGTTGGTACCATCATAGAGTACCATCATAGAGTTTCTAAAACAAAATGGTAATGTTATGAAAAACTCTCTAATGCAAGTGTACAGCAAACTGTAAATAAGCTGATATGTAAATAGGCAGTAATATCAAACGAATTTCATAGCCCACAATTCTAAAATAAACAAATAAAGGATTTAATACAAAAGATACTATTAATTATATTTTTAGTCAACTGCAATGTCAAAAAAGTCCGCTCAATATACTTAGATTACTCATGGACAGAGAATAGCTGAACTCACAAAATACTAATAAGTTGTTACAGAAAATATGTTGCCTAATACAATATACGTAAAATATTATTTTAATAAAGAAAACCGAATATTAACGGATAAATGGCAGAGAAAAATTACGAATATTCGATGAACATTACGATGAACATTCGATGACGACAACGTACAAAATAAACAGTTAATATCGTTTATCCACATGTACAAACGACGAAACGTACAATCACAGAAAATTGTAAAATCAGAAATTCAAAGGCAGCAGGGCAGCAAGAGTCTTGAAACATGAAGGCAAGCTGGAGTATATGTGTAAAATAGACATAAAAGGGAAAGATGAAATGGCTTCTGACTTATAGAAAGCCTGGGAAGATGGAACGACGACAAACCTTGCAGCTGATATTAAACGAATCAGTAATGTTGAATTTTAATATAAAGTATAGTCATCACGTTATACAAAACAAAACGAGCTTGCTAATTATTTGATATTAAAATTCTAATTATATGTTATACAACACATATATTTAATAATATATATATAAAAATATATATATATTATTTATAAATATATATATTACTATAATACCTATAACTAATTTACCTCAAGATATATTTTTTCCTTCAGGAACATGTTTCGGGAGATCCTGTTCTCCCATCTTCAGCCTTCGCCATCTTGCTTCTGGTGCAGTATTTGTGCGTTGGCTTCTGGATGTTATTAAGGTGGTTTGTTGGTCTTTGGTCCTTCAATGTTGCATTATTGTGTGTGGTTGTGGTATCTGTTTTTGTATTTTGTGTATTTTCGATGTTGAGTGCTTTGAATATTGTGTCATGTTTTGTATTGATTTGTATTTGTTCTGGTATTAATTTGTTTTGTGTTTTATGTTTGTAAATCTGTAAATTTTCCCAAATGTTCATTATGGTGCCTTTGTGTGGTATATGTTTTATTAGTGTTACATTGGTTATGTCTGGGAATTCATGTCCTGTGTTTATTGCATGTGTGGCTAAATTGGATTTATATATATTTGGTTTTTTGTATGCATTTAAGTGTATAATATTATTATAGTATTATATACATCAAGAAACGGACTGTAGCAGAAAGTGATTGAAATATATATATATAACAACACATATATAATTATAAGTGATACGCATATAGCTACACATATTTTTACAATACTGTGAATACAAATTAACAGTGTGTGTGTGATGAAAGTGTAATTAAATTTATATGCATAGTTGTGATATATGTTAATTAATATATTCGCATCTCCTCAATATAGTACTGTATTAATATACATGTATAAATAATAATTTATTTTTTATTAGTAAAGTAATCTTTTACGCTAGTAATATATTACCAACGTAACTTAACGTAATTGTCTCGCTTACCTTTGTGTACATTTTACATATGAATACTGTTGTACAATACACATTACGGGCCTCTTCAATTTTGTATCAGTTACTCCAACAGATTTTCTTACGTCCATGAATTTACGGAGCTTAATGTTTGCAACAGAGTTGGACGTTTGTTTACTTCATCTGTAACTGCACGTCTTACGCAACTGCAGGGGTGTCAGTGTATCTGAGAAAAAGCAGCTGTTCAAGTTTTTGTGAGTCGAACAAAAACTCTATTTATTGTTATAATATTACAACTCTGAAAACTTCCTCAAACTATGGCTACTGCAAATTGTAAACAAGTCACAAAATATTAAATAGTTTGGGCAAATCTGTAACAAGTTTTGAAAGAGAAATAAGTTTGTTTTTAAAGGAAAGTATCGTCTAAAGAATAAACGTGATTACATATTTGTTTCAAAATTAAATATTTTATGCATTCAAAACTATATATTATATATTCATTCAGTCATACTTACTAACAACTTTTAATTCTTAAAATTAAATAATTCTTTCAAAAATGTAAATTTCATATTTTATTTAAAATATAATTACAATCAAGTTTCAACATCAAGAACAACACCAAACCGTTTTCAAATTACATCTATATAGCATAATATCAAATTCATAATCAAGCACGTATTGATAAAATGAAATTCAGATTTACCAGTTTATCTGTCTTGTGACTTTGCCATGAGTAAAAACAAATGTTTCTAGGGATATACTAGGCGTTTTCTGGTGGTACCACCGAGTAGATTACATCAGAACATTAGAAATTAATCAAACATGGAGACGTGTCTATATATATTAGAAACACATGAAAACTCTAACAGAAGATATAGTTTATAACACACGTGCGAAATGCTTTGAAAGTGTTGCTGCAAACAAACATACCATAAATTTGAGAACCGAGTGTTATATTTACACTGCTTGGGTTCCCCAACTGCGGGTCCCATCTCAAATGTTTTATCAAATGTGTCGTACATAGAGTCGGACAGGAATTTCTGTTGATCCCTCGTGAAGGCCTTGTCAAGATTTCTATTTTTATCTTTACTTTTATGTTTACAATTATTCGATATTTAAATCTCTAAATACAAGGTATATTCAGAAATCAAGTTTCGTTTTTAAATAAATCCAAGGTATCGTACGGCCGCGCTCTTGCGCATGCGCGACGAATTCGCGGGTAAGGCAATATCGCCATTTGTGAACTATTTTGCATTCAGTAATCTACGTTGGACAAGTTTATAATCTTCAAGAAAGTCGAGATGCCTTCCGCATATGAAACTAAGTCCTCGATTTGTTGATTGAATGAGAAGGACATTAAACTTGCTAACATTTATCGCCAAAATTTACGTTGTAAATGAAGAAGCAATAGGTGATTTGATTGTACAATGGTGGGTACCATTTTTTAATGAAGCATACAAAAATATTCATAATGGAACAGGCAACCGTCTGTACTGAATGACGATATGGTGGGACAGTTAAAGAAAAATTACAGAGAGTAAACGTATCAAATAGCGTCCAACTACTTGTATTTTCAAGAAATTTCATTGGTACTTCTTCATGACAATGTATCCGACAAACTAAGTTAATGGAATCCGTGTCCACGGTGAATTCCAAAGGCGATTAAGGAACAACACAAAATGAAACGGCAGGATAGTGCATTGGCATTGATTAACCCGTTTTGAAGCATCTGGGATTCTGCTTTGGTTCCACAACGGCAACGATGTAAGACAAGATGTTAATAAGTGGTTCAAGTCACAGTCGAGAAATTTTTACGATGAAGGTATAGGCTATAATTTTTATAAATAATGTATCCTGATAAGAAGCTCATAATAATCCACTGTAGGAACGTAGATGAAATATCTATAAATGAAGAGGTTAGGTGAACGGGGTGGGGGTAATTTTCTATTATTAAAAATTGTAGTCGAAGGTGGAGGAGAGAATTTTTTATTTTACTGTTTAGCCGTAGTCCAATGTTTTCTGCAAAACCAGACTTTTTGGCAGTGCCATCGACTGGCATCACCAGTGAAAATCGAGTGCGAAAACGTGAGGTGGTATACGTTAGTGACCACAGTACTGTGGTTAATGCTGAAGCAATAAGTAGAAAGACGTAGTTTCTATGGAAATATTTCATTTCGAACATGATTTTAAATATAAATCTTAGAACATGGAAGTCATATATGGTTCTCCATACCGATATTTATAAATTAAAATGGTAGTTGATGATTAAAGAGGTAAATTTTTATAAGTTTTATATGTGTACTACGTTATTGACAACAAAGAAGTAGTTTCTATGGAAAAATTTCATTTCACTTTAACAAATTCTATATTTTTCATTTTAATGTAAATCACGTATGAGTGAAAATATATCGTTCCTGGCATGCAAGCATATCTCAATTATGTAAGGTTTACTTTTCCAAAGTTTTATTATTGTGATTACCGCAATAAAAAGGCCGGCAGCCACACACACACACACACACACACACACACACACACACACACACACACACACACACACACACACACACACACACACACACACACACACACACACACACACACACACACACACACACACACACACACACACACACACACACAAAATTCGCGTTACTTCTGGCCTCACTCATGTTTATTTTCTTATGTTTGCACGCTTTTTTAATGGAAAGTGCCGAAACCCACACCAACACAACGCGTGCAAGCCGAAAAGGTGGACATCGATTTGCTTCCTGCGGATCGCTGGGCAGTGTTGTATTAAAGCAATTAATACAATCTGCGTACTTATTACTATTATGATATGAGAATTATAAACTAATATGTGCATGTGTGTATGTATGAAAAATATATAAATATTTGTCTCCTTTGGAAAATTGTTTGCCACTCCTTGAAAATATTTTGACCTCCCTGATGGCTAGTTATTTACAAGCCTGTGTGGAACATAGCGTTATGACATGGATCAGACTGGTGGGTGTTAAGCAGGAGACACAAACGTATTAAGGAAGAAATGTTTTGCTGAGAAATTTATAATTATACGGGTGAACAGAATAGTCGTTCAGGAAATCAGAAGACAAATAGAAAGAAAGAAATCAAGACTCGATTTTAAAAAAGAAAAATGACTAGTAACTTTTAGCATAATATTGACAGGGAAGATTTTGATAACACTATAGACATCCCTCGGCCCCTCGCAGCGAGAGTCCAATTTCATTACAGGAATCAGATCACAGCTACCTTTAGCTAGCTCTTCGTTCGACCTACAGACATTTTATCCAAAAGTACAGTCCCTCCTCTCGAAGGTTGAGGATAGTCTTAATCCACCTGACATGGTGGTACCATTTAAGCTTATACGTAATTTTTTCAGAACTCAAGCATCTACTTATTTAATTAATATTTAAATGATTTTAAATATAAATTTTAGGACATGGAAGTCATGTATGGTTCTCCATACCGATTTGTTATATAAATGTTTGTACAGAATACTTTGTTTCAACGTCAAAATCCATTGTGTCCTGAAGTGAATACAATCACTTTGTCACATGGGGAAAAATATAAAATTAGAATTAAGAATTTATGTATGCAATCGTAGTATTAACAACATTAGTATACAACAATCTATGAGTATACTAGGCCTATACAATAATTAGTTGCTAATACGATTGGTACAATTCAACAGTGACGTAAAATGCTGTACATGATATGAATACCCACGCGCCTCTTTCTACTAAGATACGAAAAGTTGCCAGAGAAGCCATCGTACGACGAAACTTGTTTGTCAGAAGAGATTAACGCATTTGACGAGAGTCTCAGCCACTGTGCAGTGTTTGGTATAGATAATTGTATCAGACTTGTCACCGGCTCTATTAGCAGACTACAGCAGACAAGGTCCAACCGTCTGCCTGAGTGACATAGAACCCTCTCTTTGCTACCAAAAATTAGAGCAGTTACAATAGAGTAATTCCACTGAATGCACAGAATAGCATGACTAGCGTCACGGCGCTGTAAACAACAAAATAGACTATAATGTCGAGAACGTCGTTGATTGTGTAATAGAATTTGATACTTCCATAAAATTACTATTTATAATGGGTTGCAACTTTTAAAAGGTCTAAAAATATACGAAGGGGTCTTAGGTAACAGTGAATATTACGACGAAGTTTTCTTAACTGCGATCTATATGAACGTAGACATTATTCAAAACTTGTTAATACCATCTACTTACCTTCTTCTTCCTATTCCAATCCTCTTCTACCGCAAGGTAGAGGTTGAGCAATGGTCTCGCCAGCGTAGTCTCTGCACAGCCAGGACCTCGGCTTCATTCTACTGCACTTCCAGCCCCTGCAGAGAGCACCTCACATTGTCCTCCCAAGTCTTTCTTCTCCGGCCCCTGGGTCTTCTCCCAGCAATTCTTGCCTCATATAGTTGTTTTGAAAGTATATCCCCTTCCATCCTCTGAACGTGTCCAAACCAGCGCAATTGTGCTTTCTCAATTTGATCCTTCAAAGGTACAGTCTTAAGACTCAGTCTTATAGTAGTGTTTCTGACTCTATCTTTTCTTGTCTTTCCTTCGTGCAGATATTTCTCAGTTAGAGCCTAGGTTTAAACCTCATACATAAGAACTAGCACATACGTGTTTTTGAAAATGGTCATCTTACCTTACCAATGAACTTGGCCACCATCCACTTAGCGATCTGCTAAATAACTATATAACCCTTGGCTCTAGGCCTACTTACAGTTGTTGGCTATATTTTCCTTTTTTTTAACGGGATTGAGCAGAGTTACTTTCTCAAATTACTATTATAGTTTACTATGAGTATTAACGTAGAGGTTTATTGTATTTAGTAGAAAGTCTCTTGAATTAAGTGTGAATTAATTGACATCATTCTTAAAACTGCTGGTTATTAAATTATTTTTTTCTAAAGCCAGATTATTTACATGACTATAAAATTCCAATATTCCAGCAATTGTAAATTATTATTTTTTTCTATATAAGGAAACGCAACATTCAGGTATAATATGCATCTTTTGCAAAAAAACATTTTTACTCCAAGTCTCAACGTAAATTACCTTTTGTTTTCTTACACGCAAGAAACAAATCCTGTTAATTTCATATGTTTATGAAATTATTAGGACCTATGATTCAAAGAACTATTTTTAAAACTAATCACTAAATGTGTTTAGGTTTTAGATATTAACATTACGAACCACAGAAATGCAATAACAGTATAAACTAATTTGAAGTGCATGCAAATATATTTAAAACTACGAAATATTTTTCTACATACTTGAGAATTTTTTTCCAAATATTTCAACTATTGTCTGTTATGTAAATAATTAGGTTAAAGAATAATGTTTGTTACGCAACTTTTAGGTAAGTGAGTTCAGTTTGTTAGTTCATTAATAGTTTTTATGTTGTTTGAAACTAGTAGAAAATAAATAATTCAGATAAATTCAGATTATACAGCAAGCATAATTTTTTACGTCTTATATAATACGTAGAAAAATATTTTAAACGAGATGAAAAAACAGTATTAATCTTCACGTCAATTTTTCTCATTTGTACAATAAAATGTTTAAACAATTTAACATTGTTTTGGTGTTGATTTCAGTAATTCTACGGATTTAAACATGTTTTAGAACTTAAGCTCTTTACTATAATTGACACATTAATAGATATCAACAATTAAAGCTGACGTATTAACCGGTTTAAATTGAAGGACGTTTGTATTGCAGACAGAGCCCAGCGAGGCATACGTGATTGATGGTGTCCTGGCTATGACGGACACGTGTGTAGGAAAATATAAGGGGTTAATGGAGCATGTAATGTACAACGTATGGCCAACAGCTCTGTTAACCATATTGACTCCAACGCAGCGTTATAAAACAAGTGATTTGATGTTGACGTTTACTGGCCACATACTAAACAGCCTTGGGCGTAAACTACACACATGATGGTCGTAATAGGGTTGTTGACATTTGATACGTTCTTGCCTACAGCAGACTTACTGAAAGCTCCTACTTGTTTGTTACGCATCGGCGCTACTTGTAACTGACACACTAACAGACGTATTATAATATTTCTTTGTTTGACAAAGTGCATTACTATTCAGATATCTAAGACAAGACATTATCTATCTATCTATCTAAAATCTATCTAAGATTTAACACAATAAATCTATTATACGATTATTTATACAATGCAGTGTTTTAAAATTATCATCGCTAAAAAAGTCTAAAATGTTTAGATAAACTGTGACGGCAGCGAGGCAAACATCTGCTCCCCGGTTCTTTCTCATTCGTTCTTGGTTCCATATTAAACTTTAACATCATGCAGTTTCTCCCACACAAGGCCTTTCGTCATTTTTAGTAATTTAGCAATGATTCCTTCTGATTCTAATTTTTAAGTTTTGTATAACGTATAATACTTCATCGTGACTGGGACATTTACTTCTTTCTGGTGTTTGATATCGTATTGGCATTGGCATATTGCCATTCTTATGCGTATACAATTCTGAACTATCTTAATATCACTCCATTCTGAGTATTTAACAATTTACTGAACATTAAAAAATTCAATATATTTGTTAGTAAACAAAACAAAAATAAATTGCCGTACTGGTTAAGAATTAGTTCCGACAATTACCTATCCATGAAGAATAGTTAATTAAAAATTATAAATAAAGTAAAAAGCAAAGAAAGTATATTAATAAAGATAAAGACTAACTATTTGTTTAATAGTGTTACGATGCAATAACTTTCAGGATATGTAAATTTTACTTTAATTAATTTTCATTTATGTATGTGTAAATATCGAGCAAACATAAAGTAAAGTATTGTGGACGCGATTCGATTTAAAAATTCCCACAGAAAAGTAATTTTCAGTATAATTAAAAATTGTGGACAATACGCAAACAACTATTACATATATTAATGTGATTTAATAGTAAGTTGGTAGCTTGAAATTTGTTATTTATAAAATAATTGATCAATTAGGCTTAATAAACAAGCGTATGTCTTTGTAGTATAAGGGTGTATAACCTGTATACACCTTATACCTTGTATAACTTCGATACACTTCATACTCATACTTATTGCACAAGAATACACGTATTTCAGCCACTGTTATGGATTCATAATATTAAGGACGTAATAAGGATGTGATATTTCTTAATTAAATACTTATATACTAATATATACTTATATATTAAATATTTCGTAATACTTGCTTCAAGTAGTGCTTGCTTCGTAATCATGTTGAAATTACAACATATTTGTAAGGTTGTAAGGTAAAACTTTCAGTTTTTACTCACAAAAAACTTTGTGTTCCGAGTCGTTAATGTAATAGTTGTATTTTGTTGAAATTACGTTAGATACACGTCCTATCACTGGATTTATTTATTGTATATGTTTAACTGTGTACATTGTTTTTGTTTAATGTGACTTCTTTCACTATAGTATGTCACTTCATACTATAGTTTGATTCCCACTGTTAGACCGAGTAACTTTAGAATTTTTGTACGGTTCCCAGTTTACTTTATACAAGTACATAACTTATCCGTCTCTATAAATATTAATAATTATCGTTAGAAAACGTTTGCCTAGCTAATGTTGTTACTAAACTAAAACACAAACACACAGTATAAACAAACGGAATAAGTATATTGGTTTGAACATACAATGGAACTGTGAATGTATATTGTATCGTGTGTCCTTATGTGTTTCCAGTATCAGATTATTGTAAACGCCTACTTTATACTCTATTATCATGTAGTAAATACAGTTATTCAAAGGTTTTAAAAAATATACAAACACTTGGTAAGTCTCACAGTTTATTATTTACTTCTGATAGCTGTTTCAGCTTATTAAGCTACTCTCAAAGAGATCAAGGAACAACTAAACAACGAATTTGAGGGTGGTGAACATGTGCCTGGGATGTGTATCTGGACATGTGTGTGGGATGTGTAAGATGGAGGGGGCAGGAACTAGTAAGGGAAGGTAAAGTGTTCTTACCTTTACTAAAATCAAACATACTCGAGAAAAAGGGAGTTTATAAAATACGCTGAACATCTGAACATAAGAAAGCGATTTTAACTAATACAGCCAATACAGGTTTTGCAGATCATTGCTTACAACACAATCACTTCATAGAAACGAAAAACATAACACTACTGCACAACATACAAAAAGGTAAAAAAAGGATTTATAAACAATTCTAGAAATTAAAAAAGCAGTCAAAAGTAACAAAAATTTAACAAACGAAAAACTGAATTCTGTGTATCCCCTTTATTAAAAGTTTAGTTAAGTAATTTTTTATATTTTGCCTTCCAATTATACTTAGTTGTTACAAACACTTTACCTTTCCATACTAGCTCCTTCACACACATATCCGGATACACACCCTGAACACATGTTCACCACTCTTACATCCTTTTGTATGGTTGTTCCTTGATCTCTCTGAGAATAGCTTAATAAGCTGAGACAGATGTCAGAGATAAATAATAAACTTTGAAACTTACCAAGTGTAAGTATATTTTTTAAAACCTTTCTATCAATATGTTTTACCAAGTGCCCAACGAGTCATCAATCAATATCTTAATACAGTAATTATTAATATCGGGTTACTTGTTGAGAATACTGTTATTGTTTTATTCTCATATCAATAATATTTGAAATGAAATACATATTAATTTATAAGAAACTAGGTATTAAAACTGGAAGCATTTAATTACATGCAAATTAAGAATACATTTTCTTGTAAATCCTAATAAAACCGAAAGTAATTTTCTTGCTGAAATAAGTACGTGAACGCTGAAAGAGGAAAAAAATAAGAAGAAAACAGTCTTTGTAGTCAGTTCTTTTGGGCTAACAAAACGTTAACCAGTTATGTAATACAAAGTTAACTTTCTTAGCAACAACTCGCCTAAGTGGGAAGTTTGGTGTAGACATTTTCACAGTCGCTAAACAGCTGTTGCGTGTCCAAAGTTGGATGGCGTACTGTTCTGAATCGCCGCAGTGGCAGTTGTGAACTTCGATAAAAATTATTTTCAGTGTTATATCTAACTGAAGTAAAAATTGCATAACAAAATCTTTCATGTAAAGACTTACAAAATTATAGATAATTACTTCCACTTTGATATTACAAATGTATGTCTGAAAACCTGTAAACAAAAGTGAATGCAATCAGAACACAAACAATGAAATTAATAATGATAATGAATGTTCAAGATATTTTTAATTATAAGGCAAGAAATCTGTGTCTCTGTGTGTTACATTTTTTAAACTCTTCATTAGTAATTTACCGTACGGTAAAATTACTAAATATAGTATATGTGCGTATTTATGTGTGTGTACGAGCGCTAGTAATTAAGCAATTATTCTTTACGCTTTACCCGGATAGCAGTAATATAATGAATATTAAATTAATATTTAATGAATTAATCAATTTAATTATGTTTGCCGTGCCCCACTATCTTGGAGCGTCATTAATACAATGAATAACTATTCTGATTATTTATAGCTCAACACTTGATATAATTTAATAATTAATATTGCAACTTCAATTTATATTACTGAGCAAAAGAAACTCGTAAAATTCTACTTTGTGATTTTATTTAAAAATCAAGTTAACATCTGGGTTATCTGTGGTAATAATAAACGCATATTTAGAATCAACTTAAATAACTAATTTATTTATCATTCATAATAAGTTATAATCATACATATAAAACATCGATGTACCTGTAAATACATACATATTTTTATAAAAAACAAATTCAAGTTTAAATATCTGCTGAAACAAAGAAGACATACATACATATATAAATCAAATGAGATAACAATTCATATTCTAATTATTGATGCGTTCATTAATCCCAGATAGTTTTTGTTAACATATTCGTTAATTACGTTTCTAATTCTGATTTATATTCATTACGTTTACTAATAATTTCCCAGGGAGGAATTCTTTGAAAGAATCAGGTCAGTAGCAGTAGCTTAATAGTAATAATTAAAATAATGGTTACTTGAGTTATGAAATATCCATTAGTATCTGGTGATGTCCGGTCTCGGTGATGATGATGACATGAAGACACATCTCGTTGACTGCCGCTGATATCACAAACACTTGCACACACTCCCGATCACTCGCGTCGAAGTAGATTTATGTAAATAAGTAATGTTTTAGTGTTCATTTGAATACTTCATCTTACGATGTGTGTTGTGTGTTCATTTTGACGTTACTGTTCATGTCTATTTTCCACTTATATCAATGTTTTATCAATATATGTGTGATTGATTAGTTAGTTCAATGTTTCATGTTCTATAACGTTTTTAAATGAGACGTAGTAACACTGAATAAATTTAAGTTCGTCTGTTTTGTATTGTACATATGTGATGATATTTTTTCGTGATACGATCTTATTGTTCGCTTTGAATGATTATTATCTAAGTCCGTTACATGGCACTTCGAAATTCACTGTTAAAAGTTTACTAAGTCTGACTATCGTGACATGATAATTTCACTAAGTCTGTTAATTTACGATTTGATGTATCAACTCCCGAACTTGAGTTATACTCTCCGAATAATTAAAGTGTATTACTTGAAAAATTAAGATATACTGGCTCCGAATTTAAAGTAAACTGTTTGAAAATTAGAGTAAAACTGACTCCAAACAATTAAAGTGTATTACTTGAAAAATTAAGATATAGTGGCTCCGAATTTAAAGTAAACTGTTTGAAAATTAGAGTAAGACTGGCTTCGTCCCCGTGTTGGACATATAGTTTTATTAATTTGTCCCTACTAAAAATTTTGTCTCTCTCGCAGTTCACGCCTTCCTTACTCGTGATAGGTCAGTTTTTAGTTTTCCTGAATAGTTTGTCCCACTTTGTTAGGAGTCTCCGTCATCGTTCTTCTGATAGGTTTTTGTTTTTGTCACTATGGAAACCGTCCTCTCCACCAGTGTTTTTCGTAGCTCTGGTCTTCTGATAGGTTGCCAGACATCCCCCGATTTTGCTCTGTCGAACGTTGACCTATTCCGTAGAATCTCTAGCTATTATACGCCTGTCGATCAAGCTATTGTCTGAAGTAAACGCTGTGTTTTTCTGGGTTGCCTTTCATCTGTACTTAGGGTCTTCCGAAGTATTGTTCTCTCTTACACCCCTTTTTTGTAACTATTAATAATTTTGGACATCTGCTGGCTGGTGAAGTCACCCCAACTTTCCACTCGTAAATTCCGTCTGACACTTGACGTTATCTCCAGCTGAGTAACATGACTTGAGTTTTTGCCCACTCTCTGCTCCACGTATTGTTTCTTAAAGTGCAGTACGTCCGTTCCTTTGTAAACATATTGTCTCCCCTTTTTTGCAGTCCATCGTATACTGACGTAACTTGGTTGAACATCTGCTACAATTCTCAGTACAAGTGTGAATGTCCTCACCTACATTGTTTCGGCTGTTGCGGGTAATAATTCTAAACTAAACTTTCCCTGTCATCTTGTACATCCAATTTCTATAGCCGAGTCGAACTTAACGTCTTCCTATTGTCTAGTTAGCGACGCTGCTCTGACATCTTCTCATTACGCTTTATTTATTGCGTCAACTGGAAGTCGTTGACACAGCTCCGTGTGAACGCACTCCGTCGAGGAGAAAATTTAAAAATTTTTAAATTTTTGCTCGTTACAGTAGATTCTTCTGTAACCTCGGGAGAATAAGCAGCCAGTTGCTGGCCAAGTGCAGTCTCGACTTTAATGCGTTATCGGAGTTATCACTGCGTTTGGAGTTTATTGTGTTTTACTCGGAGCGACATTGTTAATGTGGTGACATATACTGTTTTCCACATCACTGTTCATTCGACAATATTTTGCTTAAAGAATTGTATGTAAGTAACATTGTTTATATAATTAACGATAAATTAAGTGTCATTTATTCAGTCTTTACGGTACACATACGACGATCCGTGCGATTGTTGTAACAATATAACAAATTATCATAATTAAAATTAATATGTAATTTAATTTAAATTCCGTAGGTCTTCATCAAAAATCAGAAATATACACTGTATAATAAAAAGTAAATTCTTCATAAATTTTAATAAATGTATGTCTTTAAAATTTAGGTTTACATTAGTTTCAAGACAAGTTAATGTAATACGAAAAAATATTAAAGGATTTTTTGCTGGGAGCAGTCAGCTGTTCCTATAATTAAATATATGTTAAACACTAAAGTGTAAGTAACTTTCTTGAAGATTTAGCTGTACCAGGAAATTACACAAATTACTATAGATAATTAAGATAAAACTTAATTAACTTTCGAGAAGATAAATTATATTTCTAGGATTGTAATTCTACCAAGTTGTGTATAACAAAATCCGAATGACATTGCACCTAAAAGGAATCACCGCCGAAAATCGTTAACAATAACGGAATTAATGGATTTCGAAATCCACTTTCTCTATATTCTTCATAGATTACTTTATAAATTACATATATAGCGAATAACAATATATAATTAGATACTGAGTTCTTTTTGCTACAGTAAAAGTAACTTGGGTACATGGCATTTGGATAATGAGGTTTCGTTTTTGCTAATCGTTATCTGACTTTAAGGGTAAATTGGCTTTCAGCAATTTTTTATTCACTATTTAATTTGATAGTGTATATAACTAGTAAATCTGCGTTGATAGTAGAGCAGTAGGTCTACACCAATTGACACTTGCATTTGTGTGACCGTCTAAAATAGTAACAAACATTTTGAACACCTTGTACGTTTTGAAAATGACAATCTCAAAAAACGATATGGAGAACCATTTGATTCTCTTTGAATATGCGGCAGTTATAATTCGTAATATAAATAAAATTACCCTTTTAAAACATAAAATGTTGCTGGTAAACTACCCTTTCCTCTTAACCGATCTTTACCAAAATCAACAGACATTGAGCACTCTATAATTCAGGAAGGTGTGCAAAAAAGCATTTGATTCGGATTAAATTTACGGCAGTTATCATTCGTCATAGAAAACATTACCCCTGTTAAAACATAAAACGTTGCTAATAAACTACCCCTTTCCCTAAACCGATCTTCACCAAAAAATAAGCCTTGAGAACTCTACAATTCAGGACTGTATGCAAAACATTATTTGATTCTGTTTGAATTTACGGCTGTTATCGTTTGCCAAAAAAAAATTACCCTTGATAAAAAAACGTTGCAGGTAAACTACCCCTTTCCCTTAACCGATCTTCACCAAAAACAATAGGTCTTGGAGTATTGTACAATTTATAACTGTATGCAAACAATTATTTGATTCTGTTTGAATTTGCGGCTCTTATCGTTTGCCATTGAAAAAAATTTACAGATAGACACACAGACAGACACACACACAGACACTTTTCGAAAAATTACTTTTTTTCATGTTTTGAGGGTAGTACAATCAGAATCTGCAATATTATCTCGAACACGATTTTTTTACCATCACCATACTTCCATTTCCTTATGGAACATGGAAGTAAATACGCTGAGGAAGATAATCAAAATACGAATTGTACCTAGTTGTTAATATTTAAACTAAAGACTTAATTTGATTAAATTATCTTTTATTTAAACAACCCAAAAAAAGGGAATAATGCCCAGCGTTTGTTTTTTGTGACTTTCTGAAAACGAAAAATTATTTTTTTACGTATCTATGGTTACACAGCATGGAACGATATTAATTGTTAATATTTTATTTAAATTTTCAAGTTCTCGGTTGAATAAATTTATAACACTAATACAAAATATAGGTATGGAGAATCATACATAATTTCCATGTTCTAAGATTTATATTTAAAACCATTTTCAAAATGAAATATGTATCCATTGAAACTACTTCTTTCTACTTCTTGCTTGAGCCTTAACCACAGTACCGTGGTCACTAACGTATACTACCTCACGTTAGCGCACTCGATTTTCACTGATGATGGCACTGCCGAAACGTCTGGTTTTGCAGAAAACATTGGACCACGGCCACACAGCCCGGGAAGGATTTTAACAACAAACCACTCCTTTGTTGCCGATAACGTAGTACACACATAAAAAATTACCCCCCCCCCATTAACTACCCTTTTCATGTATAGACATTTCAACTACGTTTCTACAGCGTATTATTATGCCCTGCTTTTCAGGATTCTATATATATATATATTGTAATATATTTACAACGTTATAAACAGAGTGTGTTGAATAGTATGTTGAAGAGTGTTGTATTTTTCTTTAATCAAATTTGTAATTGAATTAGTAGTACTCTTCAATCCTCACGTTGTAATGTAAATATCGATGATTAGTGTTATTTTTTGTTGTTTAAAAAATAATTGAAATAGTAATGTTTATGTTTAAAATAATGTTTATGTTTAAAGGGACTGTAATAACTGATCTCTTGATGTATTCACCTCCCCACTTACCATCCGTGAACGTCTTCAATCTTCTTAATAGGTTGCTCTATCTCACTGGAAATACATGAATAACACGCAAAATACTTCACCTTGATATTAACATATACACATTAAATAAAATGACAATGATATTCAATCGTGAGTTGAATATTCAAATACTGGCCGCTTGAATATTGCCGCGACCTTGAAAAACAATTGCTTCTAAAATGCAAGTTATTTGTGCCTATTTAAAAAGAAATAAATACTCTCTGTTCACTGGTAAGATATTTAGGCGTTTATTAACATTATTCAAATTGAATGAAATCCTTTTTTAAAGCAATAAATAAATCTTTAAAAACAACAAAGTTAATTACTTTCTGAAAATTCTTCAGCTCAGGGCTGGTAACACTGGTACAATATACAATAATATGGTAATTCTGGTTATGTTAATTTTGGTTATAAGCGTTACCAAATTTCATGAATTCTTTGAATTTACATGATGCAAGATACACAGATGTTTATTAAAAAACAATATTTATTCATATAGAATGATTAAAAAAGATGAAAATTAAAAATAGTTCACCTCAATACGATATTAAAATTATCGTACTATCGTACGGCAGGAGTGCTGCAGTCAGTTATTCAAAGCTGTGTACACGTGTTATAAACGTTACACTATAAAACAATATTACTCGTTTAATTATTATTATGAACTGGATTTAATAAAAAAAAGAAAAACTCTTATTATTGAGTCTATTCGCAAAGGTATTGTTAATGATTGGCGTGACTCTCTGATGGCAGAGAAATATGTGTTGGTTATAGGTTAGTTTACCTATAGATGAGAGTAAGTTAACAAAATAAATTATTGAATATTATTGAAATCTTAATACTATTTTCACAAAAACATTATTTATCGTAATAAGATGGATAATTAACGGCAGTGATTGTTCTCGTACGTAAAATCGTTATTTATCAAGTACAACTGGTACTGTAGTCAAGTAAGCGACTATATTTTACAAGTGTTGTTTGCGATATTTATCACTACTTCAGCTACTGTTATTATTTTTCTTACATAAATATTAAAATATTTTAATTAAATACCATTATTAAATTAAACGAGAACTTTTATTCATTGTGCCTGATAATATTCATCGTTCGCTATATTAGCCATGCATAGTGTATGTGCTTGGCTAACGTAGTCTGCTATAATGTTCGTCTACTGACGAATATTATATTTTCATTTTTATTTTAAAATTCGTTAACTGATAATACTCCCTGCATATTTCACTTAACATTGCCTTTATTATACACTGGCAATGTTTTAATAATTCACTTTATCACTCGTAGCACTGTCACACGAGAAAAAAATTAGTCTTCAGTTTAAGTTAGTTATAACTGTTTACTAATTGTCGCGCACATTTCAAAATATTTCTTGGTGACTGTCGCGGGCTCCGCTCGCATCGGTGGCTGGAAGACAATTAATTTTTCTCATCGAAGCTCCTGCTCGCGTCTGGTAAAATCAGATCATCCTATTGGTGTAGAAGTCTGTACTCTCTACCCCAAATGCCTTGGTTAAATTAAAATTTTAATTTTTAGCGTCTATGCTTTGGGTTCGAGACTCAGCTATAACGCGTTCCTTCCCTTTCGGAAATGACAGGAAATCTTATAATATTCATAATTTTCTTATTAATCGTCTGATCGTCATTTGAATAGTCGCATTGTTTTGCGGATACTTGTGTCTTTAATTTAAGTCCAAACAAGTAATAAATCCGTCCATTAACAACTCCCTTCACTTTATTCAAAGCACGTATAGTGGGTCTTAATAAAAATAAGTTTTTTCCACTATATTTTGGTGTTATTATAACATAATGCTTATAATTAAACGTTTAGAGTCCATTATCTCTTATTATTTGACACATAATATTAACATATTTGTGGTTTAAGCAAAATGCATTCATGGCGTACAAGCCATACATGTCCAAGCATTTATATTTGCTTATGTCACCATTATTTCTTATGCTATTACATATCTTTGGTACTAGAATGTTATTTAATACTTATATATATATATATATTTGTTGATACTTTACTTCAGCAAATGTTATCTTATTTACAGACATAGCATTGTATAAAATACACTATGCTATCATTTCGCCATTCTGTCACTCTCATTTAGTTATTTTTTTTACATATTATATGCATTATTGATAATTAAAGTGTACACAGACATTGTACATGGTCTGTTTAGTGCACTTGCTGATTTTTTGTTAGTTGAAATTTCTTTAAGTTACAGTATGATGGTTATTTACACCTAGTCCTATGATTACAGTTAATTAGTTTATTAAATTACAGTTATTAAATTACTTATACAATGATTGTGAGGTATTCTCATAGTTGAATTGAACATTCTTCTAACTACTGGTACACTTTCTTACTCTCTCTTTACAAGTTTTGTTATGGTTTTTTGATTAACTCTCTGGTCACTTGGGATTCTGTCTAATTTGTTCATTGTTATTATTAATAATCTGACTTATATAGTTGTGTTCTTCAGTTCATAGGGTATTCATTGTCTTGTACATTTGTTCTTATTTGGTCTCTGTTTGAAACAATTACTGGTAATTACTTTATCTAATTATTGTGTATGATTTTATGTTGTAGGTCCTGTTCAGATGAGGTTATGTGTCATTGAATTGGCAACAATATGCTTTTTACTTTATTCAGTATTCAGCTTAAATACTGTCATGTCATTATGGCATGTTACTATCATTGTTTATTACTATGTTTTATACATTTTGTACACGTTTTACACTATATGCTTATACAATAATACTTGGTTTTTTACCTAACTATGTTACACATTTTGGTGGGTTGCATCTTGGCTCGTATACATTGGTTTGTTTCTTTTCAACAAATTAGTTTGTTTACCACTTATTGGTCATAACATTTATCTACATTATGTCCTGTGTTACTATGACATTCAGGCACATTCCATATCAAGGATTATATAGCTTTCATTATTGGTCTTTTTGAGCAATTATTTCTCTTTTCAGTCCCATTAAATTTGTGGTCTTACTGAGTATGTTTGTGGTTTTACTATCTTGGGTTACAATTGGTACACTAATTGTTTGTGTATTTCACTTGATAACCGTTGATTTTCACTTATTAATTTTTTATTCAGTTCCCTTAGTCATAAACACTTCACTCATATTGTCTGTGTTGCTTATCTGGGGTTGTGTCATTACACTATTTATTGTTGCACTTATATAAAGCATTCACTATTATTGTTTGTGATCACTTACTAAGGTTCAACACTTGGTTTTTTATTATATCGGTTTCACTATGTCCTTCCTTGATAGATAGTTTTTATTACTACTAATCTTGTAATCATTATTCTTATTTTGGTTATTACACTAGTTGTGTTGCCTTCCATATTTTGGGAATGCTGATGTCTTGTTCTAGTTATACATAATCTTCATTCTTCATGGTACATTTCTTCTTCTTCTCCTTCTTCTTCTTCTGGTTATTCAATTGTTTATTCTTCATTTTAATTGTTTGTCATTTGTAAGGCAATTCTTGGTTCCTCACTATTTGTGATAACTCATGTTCATTTAATATAGTTATATATTCAACATTTTTGCTCATTATTAAGATAATCATTATCTTATATTGGTCTCACTGTTATGGTAAATTAGTTTATCCTCTTACTATGATAATTGCATTTAATATGTCTCTTCCTTATGGTGATAGTAATTCTTGGTATATCCCCTCACTATTTTGATCTATTGGTTCGTCTTTTCCTTATAATTATAGTCATTCTTGATATATCCCCTCACTATTTTGATCTATTGGGCCTATATTCTAACGTATTATATTGACCCATTGTATTCTCTCTTTCTTCTTTCTACTCGACGATATATTTTTATGGTTTTTCTTTCTTCTTCGTTGGGTTGCTTTAACATTATTCATTTATAGATACACTTTTGATTTTCATACTTCTGTTCCTTCTCCCATGTTTGATGAAATATGCTTATGGTACACTTTTATTTGACGTATTATATTATTTTTATGTAACCGTTATTTTGATACGTTACAATATTTATCAAAATTAAGTACTTCACTCTTGTTAAAACATCTCACATCTCCACATCTCAGCCAAACATGCAAAAATTTATTTGATTCTGTTTCAATTTACGGCAGTTATTTGTTTGAATTTGCTGCAGTTATCGTTCCCCACAGAAAAAATCTACGACCCTTTTCGAAAAATAACTTTTCTTCATGTTTTGAGGGTAGTACAATGAGAATCTTTCCTTATCTTGAAAACGATTTTTTTCAGGATCGCCATAATTCCATTTCCTTACGGAACATGAAAAAAAAGTGTCGCCTTATTTGACGACGTGAGCAGTGAAATAGGTGTGTTCAGTTTTAAACACTGTAGTTAGTAGTGTAAATACGGTTTGCATTAGAGAAAATGCATGAACGGAAAACTATAATGTATTAGAGAAAAATGCTGCAAACTCGTTAGTGCCTCGTGAAAACTGTGCGTGTCAGCGAGCTGTGCAGAACGCTACGCGTTGGTAAAACCGCAGTAGTACAAATTCGTGTGCGTGTAAGATAGCAGAGTTAGAATTTGTTTTTTACTCCGTCAAACGAACAATTACGGAGTAATTAAAGGCAATGTGTTGAAGTGAAAAGTTTTACGAATCGAAAACAAGTGTTGCATTTGCTAATAGAGTTGTACAGGCAACAAGAACCGTTAATAAAGACAAATATTTAGTATATTGTGAAAGTGACGTCAAACCTGTTGTAACAATCCTTGACAGAACCATGACTGTTTAATTACTCTTTGACAGGATGGAATCACAGGACAAAATATATGCAAGTTTGGTAAACCACTCTCTGTTTAAAATCAGATGTTCAGTGGTAAACATAGTGTGTTTCTCGTGTTGTCGAAACGTCTGAAGAGACTAGCCCCCCCCACACACACACGCGCGCGAGCCACCTTTCAAAAGAATCACTATGGCCACGTACACCAGGATAGAGTGATCATCAGTATCTGTTAATATTGAATAGAATGACTTAAATGTAAAAAAGATAGTAGACAACAGAGACGATAATATTAAGATAGATAATCTCTAGAAAAGTAGAAATCTTTAAATAATCTGATTGGTATAAGAATTTTGTTTAAAGGATATGAACATATAAATAGTTCATTGAACGCGGTAAGCTTTTCAATTATTTGGGTGCACATTGTTGCTATTAAAATGACTTTCATTGAAAAATATTTATTGTCAGATTTTTAAATTGATAAATTTTTAGTTAAAGTGCTAGTTGTTAATTTTCAGTGTTTTCCTACTGTCTGTCATGTACTCAGAGTAAATGAATTTTATTTTTATGGTATATCAATACAAAGTTTTTAATCAAAAATGAATAAATTAATTCTAATTTGTAATTAAATGTTAGTTGTTGAAATAAGTTTATAATAATATTAACATTATAAAATAATTCAGTTTTGTTGTAAGATAAACGCAATTTAAATTTTTAAAACTCATCTTAATTATTTCCTCTCACGTTACTTTCTTCTCCCTTTACAATGGATGTTTACATGGGACGTAGAGTTTGAACGTAACTCAAATAAGCTCAGATCCCACGACCTGGTTACGTATGCAAACGTATTAAATGTGTTCAACACACAAACATTTACGCATTAGAACGTAGCGTCGCAGTAGTTTACTTATGCTGAACTGCGAATGTAAAAAAATATTTTGTTACGACGTCACAGAACAATGTACGTGTTCATCGAACGTTCCAGAGAGATCCAGAATGTAAGCGTGTGGCGTATGTGCTTGTAGACGCATTTGCGAGAGTCTTCTCGATGCCGCCAGCCGTGTGGACTGTGTCAAGGGCGCAGTTAATTACGTAGTTCATCCGGACGTTAAGACGCAATTAGGAACATCCTGGTCTGCGAGCGTTGTATAAATACTTGGCGACAGCGGCCTTAGAAGTCAGCATTAGTGCGATATATTTACAGAGCGGTTCGAGAGTTATAGTAGCGATATTACTGTGGGCGTTTAAGTGGTTATTAGTTAAGTGTTGTGTTTTATAATCGGGCGGTATAATTGTAATACAACTGTGTTTAATATTAGTGACATTTTATTGCGTGTGAAAAATTTTTATTTGATTTGTTGTAGTAGCGTGTGTTGTAAATTACGAACTGTTTTACTGTAACAATTAAAGTAGTGACTTGTGACTTAATTGGTGTCTTGTACTGATTTTGTTTACGCTGTACCTACGACGATCAACGAGACCGTCGTAACAATATGTACAGAAGTTAAGCTAAGTCGGTGGTAATCATCACTTTGAACTATGTATTATGATTTTAATTTGTGGTTGTTAATACTTAGTTTTATCAACTAAGTATAATTTTATCAGCTAGACATATAATTTACTACTGTGTATGTAATAAAAATTATATAATCAATTAATTTTTGTTTGAAAACGTATTATTCTTACTTTAGGGCTCGTCGTGATTAATACTTAATACTCGGTTATTTGTCTCAATGAAAAATGGTACAGCGTTAATTTTCTACTGTTTCTCGTGAATGAGGTATGTAAAAGTTATTTGGAAGAGGAACATGACATTTCGTAAATACGTATACCCAATAAATAATAGTATACACAATAAATAAATTTCTGATTTTTCTAACTACTAGAAAACAAATATTGATTAACACAATTGTTAAGTATGAAGTGTTCGTGAATTGTCGATTTACTGTTGTAATTAATTCGCCAGGATGCAGAAATGATGAAGAGAGAGTGGACTGTAGTTAATACATTTATTGAAAATTATTCACATATACAGCATTGAAATGGTTAGGTGTCACTTTTGAATATAAGATTGGCTAATGAGCGCATCGTAAATACAAGTCGTAATGTTACATTGAAGAATTAATTTAATGAGAAAGCCTAGAAGGCCATATATAAAGTCTTGGGCCTAAGGCCTACATTAATTGTCGCGACAAAGAAGAAAAATGTGACAGGATAGCAGCGGGCGCAAGGCCGACCGCCGCTAGCGAACGTATGTAACGCACTGTCCAGATGTACGGACATGAATTGAGCAAATTAAAAGCGCAGATTAGCCAACCTATAAATGCAAAAATTACCGCGCTACTGTACATAACTGCCCGCAAAAATCAATAGATTTTTTTAATACATTTTATTAACTTATTATATAAAATACAGAGTTCTTAATAATGAAAGTTAATCTCAATAGGCTGCATTGAACCTTGAGTTGTAATCTTAGATAACAGTTGTGCATTAATTGTTTAGCGATAAGCTTGAATAAAGATAAGCTTTAATAAAGATAAGCGTTTAGTAGGCCAAGGTTGGCGTGCAATGTGATTTTATGCATGATTGAAAATGTAAGCGCTGGCGATGTATTGCCCAAATATATTGTATGTATACAATATTGAACGATATAAAACATGAAAGTACATAATTTGACAATGTTTAATAATGAATGTTCGGAAACTCATCACCAGATGGCCCGATAAATTGTAACCCTATGCAAGTCATAGATGGTTACCGTGAAATAGTTGAGGCCAGTAGACCTGTACAGAGTATTGCATACAATGAGCAAATAAATTGTCACAAATTATACGTGTTTAGACGTAAATCTAGCATGGCGTCATAAAGTTGAACGAGTCATGCTATACCTGAAGTTTCAGGAATTTACAATATATTGTTATGTGAGAACAAGCTATAGATAGCTTACTGATTGCGAGCACATATGTAATGACATGTATGTCATAATTAAACAGGAATACTAATTGTGCAATGCATAATCACAAAATACAAAATACCATATAAAAATACAATATAAAAATAAAATCTAGGCGTGGCGTGGTTACAGACAGTAGACGCAAAAAACAATATGTTTTACATAAATGCAAGTTATATAATAAATACAATAAACACCAATTTAGTTAATTACAAATATGAATAAGCGCAATAGCATAAGTAACAAATACGACACTGTGGTTACAAATGTAATACATGAGTTGAACAATTGAGAAATACATTCATAGAACAATAAATCACACATATTAACAACTGTGCAAGAAATGCATACATGGTTGTATAACTGCAAACCATGCAAATATTATGTAACAAATTTTTATAAAACAATACCACCGATAACATGACACATACCCAATACCAATCAAAATGTAAATGTGTAGGACAAGTATGCCACAAAAAATATTAACATATAAATACAAAATAGCAAATATACCACCATGAAACTATGATGAGTATAGAGATGATAGCACAGTGCATGGTTGTGAACTTACAAGTCACATGCAAATTTAGTATAGAAACACGCAATGGTGTAAATTGTCATGAAAATGTTGTGATGACACATATCACAAATAAGTTGACCAAATGGTCATATAATAAAGTAATAAAGCCAATGGCCGAGTAAAATAGCATTGTGCTAAATGATCATAATAACCTTGTGTCTAAATCTCGTTCCGCGCTGGCAACAGACATAGCTTATGTACTGGTCTCCGCAAAACACCAGTAGGCGTGCGAATGTCTACGACTCTAATTAAGTTGTCTGGGCCGGGAAATGTGGCGGTAATTACACCAAATTTCCAGGCTAATGGAGGTAGGTTATCTTCAATAAGTAAAACTAGGTCCCCAATGGAAACATTATCCTTTGCGAATTTCCATTTGTGACGTTGTTGTAATTGGTGTAAATAGTCGCGAGACCAAGCCTTCCAAATGACAAACTTCTGGAGAAGTTGCCAACGTTCAAGACGAGAGATAGGAACATGAGATAAGTCTGGGTCCGGTATCGCCGTTAATGGTGCGCAAATCAAAAAATGGCCAGGTGTAAGTGGCACCGGATCATTTACATCCGATGAGATGGCAAATAAAGGGCGAGAGTTTAGACATGCCTCTATCTAAGACAAAACTGTCGTAAACTCCTCGAAGGTGAGTATAGACTTTCCCTACCACGCGGCGCAAATGAAACTTTAAACTCTTTATGCCGCTCTCCCAAAGACCACCAAAATGAGGTGACGAGGGCGGAATAAATGACCATAAAATACCCTGAGAGGCCGTGAATGATTTGATTGATGAGGTGGCATCCTTATTATGCCAAAGATTGTAGAGGTCATGTAAAACATTGCGGGCCTTCCTAAAGTTTGTGCCATTATCAGAATATAACTGACTGGGTATGCCCTGCGGGACATAAAACGACGTAAGGCAGCTATAAACGCATTGGCTGTAAGGTCGGAAACCAATTCCAAATGAATGGCCCTGGTTGCTAAGCAAATGAACAAAGACACGTATGCCTTAGAGAGAGTTCTGGATTTCTGCCCGCCATGACGAATCATGAAGGGACCACAATAATCAACCGCGCAGAATGGAAACGGCCGCAATGGAGTGACTCTAGGAGATGGTAAAATACCAAGCCTCTGAACCTGCTGTTTGGCACTAAACCTGAGACACTTGACACATCTACGAATGATGGAGCGAATGACTAACCTGGCATTAATAATCCACCAACGTTGACGAAGTGAGTGATGCACGAGTTGAGCACCAGCGTGAAGTAGACGAATGTGTTCGCGTTCAATAATAAGGCGAGTAATATGAGCCGATGGATGCAAGACAATAGGATGCTTAGTGTCGTAAGGCAGTTGCGACTGTTGTAATCGCCCGCCAACGCGTATTACTCCAGACTCATCAAGAAACGGGTCGAGAGAAGCCAACTCACTCCTAATGGAAACAGAAGATCCGTTACGAAGACAATTAATTTCGGCTGAGAAGTGGATCGACTGAGATTGTTTTATGAAGAAATTGAGAGCATGATGAATTTCGACAGGGGTAAGATCGCCCGTAAATTTGTCAGCGGACAGACGCCCGCGTGTCAGACGGTGCAACGAAGAAAAGTCCTTAGAGAGGTCAATAGCCAGGGTAGACATTAGAGAAAGGTTGGGGGTTTGTTTCTCTTCCGCAGTGACTTCAGAAGACGACGGATTAGAAGGTAAAAAGGGTGGAAAAGGATTGGACTCGGAAGATTGAGACAAACAAGCGGGACCGTGCCACCAAAGCGAACAATCGCGCAAAACGTCAGGGAGACACCCCCTAGACATAATATCAGCAGGATTGTGTCTAGAATTGATGTGATGCCATGTATAGGCTTGCGTAAGACGTTATATCTCGGCAACACGATTAGCGACGTAGGTTTTCCACCTCGTGGACTGGGCATGAATCCAGTAAAGAGACACCATGGAGTCAGAATGTGAATGAACACCTTTAATAAACGAATAAAGCGCAGAAACGACCTTAGATACGAGTCGCGATAACAACAAGCAAGCACAGAGTTCGATGCGAGGTAATGACATCTGTCGTAGGGGAGCCACGCGAGATTTAGAACACAGGAGATGACAAGAGGCCGATGAATCTTGATAAATGACTCTAATATAAATACAGCACCCAAACCCATTTTCAGAAGCATCCGAATAACCATGTAATTCAACTATACTTGCCTCAAACTTGCAACGAATAGAACGTGGGACAACAATTTTGCTAATCAGACACAATTTATCGCACAATGAATGCCAAGCCAAACGTAATTGCCCGGAGATCGGTTCATCCCAACCAAGATTGCAAAGCCAGAGTTGCTGCATAAACTGTTTGTACAAGAAAACAATGGGACCAATCAGTCCAAGTGGATCGTATATGCCTGCGATAATCGATAGAATTCTCCTCTTGGAGATGCTTGATTCAACGGGGAATGATTTAATGTCAAACAGGAATGAATCGGCAGTGTTATTCCAGAGAATGCTCAGGGTACGCACATTGCCCTGTTTGTTTAAGGGGAGTGATAAATTGTCATGACTTGAGACCACCCTGGGTTCATTAGATGCCCATTTATGCAGCGTGAGACCGTATTGACTCAATAGCGTACCTAAGTCAGATTTCAACTTGGTCAGATCAGTGATGGTGTCTGCACCGGTTAGCAAATCGTCGACATAGAAATCATTTGTTATAGCTAACGCCGCATCAGGAAAAGAAGCTTCATGGTCCTTACCAATTTGAATAAGACAGCGAGTGGCCAAAAACGAAGCACTAGCCGTGCCGTAGGTTACAGTTCGCAATGCAAAGTGTTTAAATTGTTCGAGGGGAGAGTCACGCCACAGAATACGTTGATAGTGACAATCCTTTTCAGATACCAGAATTTGTCGATACATCTTCTCGATGTCGGCGATGAGAACATAGTTATGCATACGGAAACGTAAAATAATAGAAAAAAGGTCTTGTTGAACATTCGGGCCTACCAACAATATGTCATTGAGAGAAAGGCCATTGGTAGTTTTGGACGAACCGTCAAAAACGACGCGCAGTTTTGTGGTCGAGCTAGACTGCTTAAAAACGGCATGGTAAGGCAGATAGTACGTATTTGACACCCCAGAATTGATAGAGCAATTATCGATAAGCGTCATGTGGCCAAGATTACTCATTAATAAAATTTGCGTAATCGCGCGCAAGCTTCGAATCACGCCTGAATCGGCGTTCTAAATTCAAAAATCTTGCTTCAGCATTGGTATAAGATTCCCCCAACTGGAGATGGTCGGACTTAAATGGTAGGGAAACAACGAACCTACCGTCTTGATTGCGATGAGTAGACCCCACGAAATGCTCCTCACAAGCTGACTCGTTATCAGGTGTATTATCAGGGATAGTTTCTGCTTCCCAGAATTTTTCGAGAGACTGCAAAATTTGACCGTCGTTGTTCCTAGCTAGGAACGAAACAGCAGGACCCTTATAACGGCAATGTTTGGGCAAATTGCCTGCCAAAATGTAGCTTAACTTTGTTTCCTGTATAATAGGAAAATGAGGACCGCGTACGTATTTGTTGGCTAAAATTAAATCTAGGTAGAATTGCGCCCCTAACAGTATGTCGATTTCGGATGACATGTTGAAATTTGGATCGGCAAGACAAATGTTGTCTGGAATGTTAAATTGATTTATGTCAAAAGATTGTGCTGGCAGATTATGGGTTAATGCAGATAAGACAGCACATTTTGCCTCGAAGCTAAATCTTTGATAACCAGAAATAATGCGTATAGACGCGAGATTAGTGGCATGACACACGGTATTATTTATACCTGTAATCGGTATGTTGGATTTAGTCAAGTTGAGCCGTAATTTCTTGGCAAATGATTCCGTACAAAAATTTATTTGTGAACCCGCATCCAAAAGAACTCTTGCGGTTTGTCTGTTGCCAGCCTGGTCAATGACAAACACAATTGCTGTTGATAAAAGAATATTATTTGTGGATTGTAATTTGAGTGAACAGTAATTACTGCTGCTGGTAGAGACTGGCTTCGGCACATTTTTTATGTGCAACAATGTATGGTGTCGTTTTGAACAGATCTTACATGCCTGCTTAATCTTACAATTAGATACAAAATGATCTGATCTAAGACAATTGGTACAACATTTGTGATTTGATATAAATTGTCCTCGCTCAGCGGTGCTTAGTCCACCAAATTTATCACACATGTAAATTGGATGATTAGATTTACAACACAAACATGAATAATTACTTGACGCTGAGTGATAACTCTTAAATGTAGTACTGCCAGCAGCGTTTCGTGATTTATGTTTGTCAGATTTATTATTGAATCTTAAACTTAGGTTGTTGAGTTGTTGTCCGGCATCGATAGGCAGTGTATTTTCTAACACTTGTCTACGTGCGTTTAAAAAATGAGTGAAATCTTGAAAGTTAGGAAGATTATCAGGGTCTATAGACTCCTTCCATAATTTAAAAGTAGTATGGTCGAGTTTTGCTGATAATAATTGTATAGTGATAAGCTCGAATAAATTCACTGACAGTTGCATTGCCGCCAGTGAATTAACGGAAGACGTTATTGTATTTGTGAATTCTGCCAAACTTTGGACAGAGTCTTTAATTGTTGACTTGACTTCAAGTAAATTTTGAATGTAGTACTTTGCTAGTATGAACTTGTTGTCATACCTTGCGGACAGCAAACTGAACGCTATCGAGTAGTTTTCATTACAAGTAGGTAGTGATTTAATTAAGTCTAACGGCTCATTTTTCAGAGAAGAATGCAAATAATGTAGTTTCTGCACTGACGTTAGATCGGATCTTGCATGCACCAAGTCCAAAAAAAATTGAATAAAAGTGCTGCCATTCCAAGATATTGCCTGTGAAGCAGGGCAAACTTATCGGTTTTAATTGCATATGGCCCGTTAATACGGGAGGTACAGTCCGAACATTAAAGGTATCAATTAATTGTAAAATATTAGCTTCTGTGGAATATAACATTTCTTCGACCTCAACTCGGTCTTCTTGAGCAGCGTTTATGTCTTTGCAAATAAGTTCGATTTCGGACTGTACCTCATCGTATTTCGTTGCCAAGCTTTTCAAACTTTCAAGTCTGACTGTTAAAAAGTGTTTTGTATTAGAGTTTCTATCAAAGTTACTGACAGCGGATTGTATACGCACTATTGCGGACTTTAAGACGCCTCTCTTTCTGACTAACACTTTGAGGCCTTCTTCAGCCATTGTACGCACCTTGAAATGATGTTAGTGAGGTGATACCTTGTGGGCGATGTCCTGAAGCGTCGACGCCGTGGAGAAGATGGCAAACACAGCTCGGAGAGATGACGGCTTTGACTGACGTACTGAAGCTAGCAGGTGCAAACTCTTGCAATGATGTCGTCAGGAGGCTAAAAGGCGACGAGCGAAATGCTGGTTGAATCACGCCACGGTCGTATCAGTGGGTATGCTGAGTCGCCCGTGATGGCCAGAAATTGGGGCAGAAAAATAATAAATAGGTGATTGATGTATCCGGGAATCCAGGTCCGGAGCGACCAAAAAAATGTTAAGTATGAAGTTTTCGTGAATTGTCGATTTACTGTTGTAATTAATTCGCCAGGATGCAGAAATGATGAAGAGAGAGTGGACTGTAGTTAATACATTTATTGAAAATTATTCACATATACAGCATTGAAATGGTTAGGTGTCACTTTTGAATATAAGATTGGCTAATGAGCGCATCGTAAATACAAGTCGTAATGTTACATTGAAGAATTAATTTAATGAGAAAGCCTAGAAGGCCATATATAAAGTCTTGGGCCTAAGGCCTACATTAATTGTCGCGACAAAGAAGAAAAATGTGACAGGATAGCAGCGGGCGCAAGGCCGACCGCCGCTAGCGAACGTATGTAACGAACTGTCCAGATGTACGGACATGAATTGAGCAAATTGAAAGCGCAGATTAGCCAACCTATAAATGCAAAAATTACCGCGCTACTGTACAACAATTGACTGTGAATTCAATACTCCAGCGCGCCCATGTTTGCTTAGGTAATCATGTGCCTAAGTGTAAAAAGGAATACTGCAATGCGTCTGCAGGAAACATAAAACTCGTGAACACCCATCACGTGGTGGTGGAATTTACATATTTTCCCAATTAAAGCGACTGTTATGTTGAACAAAGTAATTTTCCTAAAAGTTGCCTCGGTTTTAGTGTGTAGTAAATCCTCTAGCTAGCAGCGTCGAACGGTTGGTTTATGATTATTTCTTATGACCACAAAAATGTTTGTGCACTCTGTAAAGGGTGTACTCGTGTATGTTACTATGTCAGCCATAGCGCCACATAATCCATATAATTACAAGTAACACGATATAAACTCTGTTCTTTCTCTCTTTTGAATTTGTCTAAACGGACCACATGGGTAAGACTGATTGCATGTACATTTCGGGACGTTGCTTTCTGATTCCCGGTAAATTAGTATCTACCTAAATATAGACTTATGTATAATAATTAGTAAACATCACAAATACTATTAAGCCGTTAAGTGAGATCTTTCCAGTTATTCAAGAAACACCTGGGTATCAAATGCTGTTGGTATTACCATTCATAAAACAATTACGACTATTTTAATTACGACTACAGGTACCTTAATTATATTAAAATAAATTATCTCTAGTTGAATTTACTTTGGCTGAAGTTCAACTGTTTACGTTACTACAAGTTAGGGAATTACAATACTGTTAAAATTTGAAAAATAAAACAACGCAAAGGAAGGCAACAGAAAGAAAAGCAATTTCTCATATCGTTGTTGCATTCATGAATTCCGGGTCCCCGATATGTTTTTGATTTCATCCTATGACTCCTATCATCGGTATGTATTACCTAATAATTCCCGATCTCCTTGTCTTCCCCAAACTTCTTCTTCAAAAACTTTCAGAATAAATTAGGCATGTCTGAATGTATTGTTTAGACAGTTTATCTTTTACAATATTTAAAAAAATTGACATTTTGGCTTAAAAGTTAAGATAGTGAGACTATTTCTTACCTTTTCTCAAGTTATGTCAAATATTAATTCGAACTTATCGTAATTTAGCGAACACAGTCGTTTAACAACATTGTCCACGGTTATTCAAAAGCTATTAAGCATGAATTATCAACCTTGTTTTACATAGAAATACAGAAATTACTATAGTTAACTGCATGGAAGTAGTACCGTCAAGGTCACACCGCTTACTTACAGCGTTGCCACTAAGCAACAGTTTCCCTTTCTTCCGAAAAATGCAATACTAGTAAGTAGGCCTACTTAATGTAAATAATATAACAAAGTGATTTTTAAATTAAATATTTACTTTGTTGCTGTCAATGAGGCTTCCATTAAAATCACAATTAAAATAATTGTTTGTACTTTAAACTGTTGAAAACTCTAAAATCAATGACAATAGAAGACTGAAAAAACAACGACACATTTCGAAGGTTCAGAGATTCCTACACCGGACATTTTATAGATAAAATTTAATGTTATTTAAAGTAGAAAACGTGTTAAAACCTTACGAGTATCACACAGTTGTTCTGATTGTGTAAGATATTTTCGCTAGTTAACTTGCGTTTTACTGTATTTCTTTACGTAACACTTTACAGTGAGAAAGTTTCAAATACATACATTAGAATAGATTGTTACGTTGTTAATAATTGTTAATAATAATTACATCACAATTAAGACAGTGTTAATAATTAATTAACAATTAATTTCCATAACTTATAGCCTACATAACATCCAACGCGACGCGTCAGCTATAGTTTGTTTGGACGAATTTTCGTACGCATCCTATGTCTTAAGCTTGCTCCGTTTAATTACTGAAGAAATACCTCACTATTCGTGACTCCGAAAAATATTCTATTTATATTTCCTGCGCTGCTGTCATTAATAATTAAGTAAAAATTCAGCACTATAGTATAAGACGTTACATGCACAAGTACCATAAAAATAATAGTATGTATAAAAGAGAAAAGGAATTTAATTTCTTAAGAAAATAAGGATAATTCTATAAAAACAATACGAATTCCATATAAAATAAATTATAAAATATCACCATGAAAAGCTCTACATTTTTATCAGGAGGGCTCTTAGAGGAAGACACAAATTTCACAAACAATTGGGCATACAATTTATGACAAGCAATGCAATTTCTAAGAATATGTAATATATATACTAATTATTTTCTACATATGCACTATATATGTAACTTATTTTCTAAAACGTGTTCTGAATATAAAACTTTAAACAAACGTTTTTGTAAGCCATAGGACATCAGTGACGAGAGTTTTAGTTTGGTCAGTTCATTAGTAATGTAGTCCAAGAAGAAGCATATTCAGACGTAAAAGACGTGCAGGCGGGAGTACCATAGGGCAGTGTTCTTGGGCCTGTCTTGTATGTATTATTTACCAGTGACATACCAAACTTATAACAAGCAAAACTGGCTACTTTTGCTGATGATACAGCTTTGCTTACAACAAGGCAAGATGAGGTTATTTCAACACGATTATTGCAGAAAGCTAGCAATACCATATATGAGTGGACCAAAAAATTGAAAATTAAACTTAACAAAGCCAAGTCGGCACGCATTAATTTTACCAATAAAAGATTGAATAATCTTCCATCATGGTCATAAATGGAACGGTAGCTCCTTATGAACACAAAGCCAAATACATTGGATTGACATTGGATACCAAATGAGATGGAAAGAGCATGTGAAAAAGAAAAAAGGGGAACTTAACATAAAATTCCGACAATATAAATGGCTCATAGAAAAACATTCCAACCTGTCTTTATACAGTAAAACTCTGATCTATAATCAGATAATTAAACCCACCTGGCTGTATGGAATTCAACTCTGGGGGTGCGCAAAAGACATCAGGATAGTACAAACATTCCAAAAGAAAGTTTTGTGGATCATGGTGAATGCACCATGATACGTTAGAAATGCTGATATCCACAGAGATCTAAGTATTCTATCAAATAAAAAAGAGAATAAAGATTTGCGAAGAAGCGTGAAGAAAGGATTCACCTCCACTTTCGTGCAGAAGTTCTTCAGCTGCTGGAAAATCAACACGTGTTCCGAAGACTGAAGAGAACAAAGCCATTTGAACTTGTGTAGTGTTTTGTGTTATAAAAGCAGAGCATTATGCGCAGGTGAGAGTGTTTAGTTAAGAACGCCAGAACTACCTAAAGGATGTCATTGGACTTAATTTGGCTGATATGCATTTAGTATTAAGAGTTATTAGAGATAAGTTGATGGTTGGTCTTAGAGACCAGTTTTAACATGTAAAATTCAATTAAAAAAGTTAGTAAAGTACGTGAAGAAGAATTAGCAACAAATGCCACCGCAGAAGTAAAATATAATATCAGAATACTCTTATCTGTTTTGGATTAAACAGTGAGATTACTATGTGAATGTAGGAACACTGGGCGAGTCAAGTGTACTTCAGTTACGGCAGGGCGCAGTTGTCGAGTACTGAGGTCTATATAACAATGGATACGCCAACAACTTTAATTTAATGTGACCCAGATATCACTGTACAGGCAGTACACTCCAGTATCTAATATAATTTCATAATCAATTGAGCAGTAAACAATATCGCAGTGAAATTAATATTTTCTCATATGATTTTGCCTCCAACATTACAAAAATATATTGGGGTAAATATTTTGCTCCATTTCTCACTCTGTTTCTCCCTCCTTCTTTCTTTTTCTCTCTCTCTTTCTTTCCTTTTACTTACTATAACAACTTATTAATGTTCAGTATGTTTAAAAATATTTTAAAAGTTGTCGGGCAAAGCCGCCATCTTGTCATCGCCAAAGTCTTATTTATATAATGGCCGCGACCTAATACTGACGCTACTTACTATAAGGCTCCAACTACCGTTTAATCGTAACTGTTTGATTCATACTGTTTAGTTTTACGTGAATTATTTGGAAATCTACACTGGTAATATCACTCAATAACGTATACTGTTTAAATGAATGAATGTGTTCTAATATAATATTACTCTTTACCTGGTATGTATTATTTGTAATATTACAGACTTTCTTTAGTATGTTGTCAATTATATTTTGTCTTGTGAAATATTTCCTTAATAAGTTGTTAATTATAATTTGTCTTGTAAATTATTTTCAATTATGAATGTTCCTTACTTTGAACAAATAAATTTACAATGATTAAGCGTTATTAAATATTTCATTCACTAATAAACGGCACTATTCCGCTTTGATGTTCTCTTATCGGATGCTTAAACACGAATAAATCGGTGTGTCTTTCTACAATATACTATTGTTAGTGGACAGTACTTATTTTAGTTTGCGTCATATATATATATATATATATATATATATATATATATGTATAATCAAATTTTCATTTACTATTATTAATGTAACAAGACATTGTTTGAACTTGATTTTAATTTACAATTAAATTTATGCATCCTGATTGGTCAAAACCAATCACCCCATTAGTGGGGGTTAAGCAAAGTCTACAGGACAGAACAATTCAAATCAGTACTTACTCACATCTCATGCGTGGAGGTTGTTAGGACAAAGTATTCCTGTACAATACATTTGTGGCATCACCTTACTTCACGTTTTCATTTAATATTTTTTTTTTACATTCAATTAACTTCAGTTCGCCGACAACAATGCGCGTGAACATTTCATGAGTACAAATCGTACATGTCAATTCAGTGTTTTATAATACATCTAGTGGCCTCGTTAGTGAAGGATCTGCAGCAACATCCACAGCATCCCTTTGGGAAGGCCTTTCCTAACAGCGCCCCTAACCCCTTTCATCTCATCATCCAGCATCACGACCTCAGGCAACATACTGCGTATTCGTGAGTTCAGCATTTAAAAGAAACTCTACCGACAAAAGGTATGTGTTATACTTTATTCAATCTAATTATGTAATTGACAATTTATTAACTGTATCTTTTCCAATCTACATAAAATTCCAGTGTTCACATTAGAGGGACCGGCAATTGCCCCAGAAATGCTTCGCTGTGGGGTTAAGAACCTATTCACATTTATGACCACAGTAAAACCTAAGAATGGCAGCATTTCTCTTACTTTACGTAAAGTGTAAAACACAAAACATTACACAACAGTTAAAGAGCGCCTTCTTCTACAGGCTTTGGTTTCGTTTTATACTACCTACAATGTTTAAATATTTTTATTTATTCTCTGTCACACGTCCCTTTATGTTCACCGTATCCCTTAATTGCTCTTACTTTTATATTGTTTATACTTTTTTGACATTCCACACTTATTTATATATATATATATCATAAATCGGTTCATAACGTTATCCTACGTATTCCGATCCCTAGTCTCCACTGGTCTCGAACTAACCAAGATTCTTCTTCCAATTCCCGATCTCTCATTGCCCGGTTGATGCCTTCTCTACAACTCAACCTAGGTCTTCCTCTTCGCCTACGACCGTAAGGTGTCCATCTCAAAACTTGTTTGGGAAGTCGATTATCCGGCATTCTTTGTACATGCTCAAACCATCTTAGCTCTTTTGTTTTTATGTCGTCGACAATAGAGTACTGAACCCCATTATCTCCCGGATTCTGACGTTTCTTACTTTTTCCAGTTTTGATCTCCCTGCCGCTCTTCGCCAATAATCCATTTCAGTAGCTTTCAACAATTTTTCTGTTCTTTGTATTAATGGTCATATTTCACACCCTTATGACGTAATTAGTTTCACGATTGTATTGTATATACGATGTATATTTTGTTTTGATATTTGCTGGTCCCACAATATGTTGTCCCACAATATGCTATTGATTTTCTTCCCAGGTTATTTCTTTCTCTTATCGCTTTATCTAGACTACCATCTTGTGTAACTGTTGTTCCTAGATATTTATAACTACTGCAATTTATTATATCTTGTTCGTCTTCTAAAATTAAATTCATCTGTTCCCCACCAATGCACATATATTCTGTTTTCTTTGTGTTTATTCAAGGCCCCATAGCTTATATTCCTCTATAAGTTTTCGTATCATGTATTCCATGTCGTGATAGTCCTGTGCTACCACTACTTGGTCGTCAGAAAAACAGAGTGTTTACACTGTGCTGTCAATTAGAGGCATCCCCATTTTATGGCATTTCGTTTTCCAGGTTTTGAGGGCTTGTTCCAGGTATATTTTAAAAAGCGTCGGTGACAGACAACATCCCTGCTTCAGGCCCTTACTAATCCTTTTGAGACTTTACTTCCCATTTTTACGTGCGCTTTCAATCCGTTGTATAGAGTCTTAACCGCTTCGATTAAAGTTTAGGAGATGTTTTTTCGTTGAAGTCACAGCTAAAGCTTGGTGTACGGAATAGTGTCACACGCTTTCTTAACATATAGGCAGTGCATTTCTTGATTTACATCAGTTTCCTTTTCTATGATTTGCGTCAAGCAAAACAAGTGATCTATTGTTGATCTCCCTCCCTAAAACCAGCTTGTCCCTCTGCTTCCATGTCCGAGTATTGATATTCAATTTTTTTCTTCAGAAGTTTTCCTACTGATTGATCTCGTCACTGCAATTCCACGGTAATTGTCGCATTCAGTTGTTTTACCTTTTTTGTGAATGGTTGATACAAAAGATGTTTTCCATTCTTGCAGTATTTGTTTATCATTTATGCATCTATGTAATAGTTTCGTAAGATGTTCATATAATTTTGTTGTGCCATATTTGAGCAGATCTGCTAAGATGTTGCCAGGTACGGGGGCTTTACCATTTTTCAGATGTCGACATATTTCCTTTATCTCTTCCGTGGTTAACCTTACAGGTGAGGAAGTCGTTCTAATGTTGTCGAATTCGTAATCGTTGTTATTTTGAAATTCTGGCCTGCCTTCTCTTAGGAGGTTACCAAAATATTCGTCCCATTTTTGTAGAGATATTGGCGATATTAAATCTATCCTTTTTTCCCGTCTTATCGACTTTAGGAATTTCCAACTTTCAGTGCATTGCTTGCCTCCTATATAAGTATTCAGTCGGGCAAAATTCTTATCCCATGTTTCATTTATCCTATGCGTTATCATTCTTCGCACCTCTGCTCGTGCCTCCCTGTATGTTATTTTACTTCAACTGTTTTAGTTGTTAGACATTTTTTGTATTTCTCTTTCTTGTTTTTGATTAGTAATTCTACTTCTTTATTTCACCAGTAAGGCGTTGTCTTTTTTTCTTTTTCATAACATCCCAATGCTTCCTTTGTGGCTTCGTGTATGCAATTTTGAATGTGCATATAGTATTCTTCAACACTACTAAATTGCTTGTTTTCCAGTTTTCCGTCCAACCGGGTTCCATATAACGTCCTAACGCTGTCATGGTCTAGGTTCTTTAAGTTATATCTTACTTCTTTTTCCGACCCTTGCTGGTTTTCTGTTTTTGTATGTTCTTTGTTACTTTCATTTCTTCCCGGAAATGCAATTCTCATTTTGAAGAGGTAGTGATCCGAACCACATGTTTCCCCCTATATACCCGTACATCTTGAACTTTCATTTTTTTTTTTATTTTTTATTATAGCATAATCAGTGATCGATTTCAGTTGCCTAAATTTTTGGATCCAGGTGTACATATGAATTTTTGTGTGTAGATAAAATCCATCTAATATTCGCAGTTCATTTTGCTCACAAACGTCTATTAGTTTCTTGCAATTTTCATTTAGAATGTTTTCGCCGTGCTTCCCAACAACTTTACTCTGCTCTTGTTTACCGACTCTACTGTTTAGATCACCAAGTAATATGATTTCTCTATAGCTGCCAATTGTGGATATTACCTGGTGTAGTTGTTCAAAAAAGGGGTCTTTGGGCTCTACTAGCGCGTCTTCTGTTATTGCGTAAATACCAAGAATGGTTATTCTATATCCGTAGATGGTTAAGTTCATTTTTATAATTCTCTCGTTTACTGCTTCCCAGTTAGTTATGAATCTTCTTAGGTTGTTGAGCATAAGAATAGAGACACCCTTCCACACTTCTTTATAATTTATAAAAATTATTATGTTACTTAGCTTTTCATAATGCTTGTGATTACCTGACCATGTCTACGTATTATTTTAATTGGATACAAACTACTTCAAAATTGTATACGTTATGATTGAGTTTTGCTTATTTGCACCCCTTTAGTGGGAAGGGTCCGGCTCGAGAGCGCAGCACAAAGTCTTACGGGATGAAGTGATAGTTGTTTGTAAAGAAAAGAAATGATTCGAACGTAGATTTAAGGAAACTGCTTTCATAACGACTAGTAGTCAAGTAAGCAAGTAAGCGGTGAAATTTCGAATATCTGGATTGGAACTATCAGAAAAATAGTTTAGTCTTTGGGTAAGTTAGGCTTTCCGTTAGGTTTGCGTGTGTTACTGTCTTTTGGGCAATAGTTGGTGGGACGGGGAGGATTGTCTTCAGGTTGTCTACACAAAGGGATGTGAAATATTGCCGTTTGCAGTTGACCTTGAAGCGTGCGTGTTTTTGTGAGTTTTTGAGTGAATTCAGTGTGCGTGTGTGTGTGTGTGTGTGTGTGTGTGTGTGTTTTATAAATTCCTTACTTGGTAAGTTTACTGATTGATTTATTTTTTCTTGTTATGTATAGGTCTATACTTTAGTATGTTTTGACTCTGTCGGTTGAGACAGAGCATTTTTGTGTGTGAAGTTTTAGTAATTGTTTTCTCGTGAAAACTGCTACATAATTGTTGCGCAGCCGAAACGTCGGTTTATATAAGAAACGCAGTGATGGATTAAGTAACCAATCACTAACGTCTTTATGAGAAATTATTATTACCCTTGGCACACACTTTCCCAAACTGCGTCGATCTGGCACTAAAAAAGCATTACATTTTATAGTGTCTGGGACCCAAATCCAGGAGTTTTCTACACAAATTTTAAGTATATAATTATTATTTATAGGAATAAAAGTAGGTTAGTGCATAATCCAATCTAATGGTTATTTCTCAGGGCCTTGCAGTTACTTATTTGAAAATAGGACCAGTGTAGTGATTATAATATGGCCTAAGCAGTTAATTAATATTCAGATATATTATACAGCTTATTATTCAGTCATTACTGCATTATTCTTGAACCCATAGTATTAAATATGTTGCGGTTGAACATGCTGTCCCCTTGCGTAGCTTGGGGTTAACGGGTATTCACACTTTAAACCATAGGTTGGGATTAATAAAATATAAAACGATAAAAGTGGACTCTATAAAACGGTTTATTACAAAGAACAGATTAAATTATACTTATGCGATTCTGCGAACCCGCGCGTGCCCGTACAACTGCATATCTCTTAATTTAGGCTAATTGAAATTGAATTGATTGAGTCGTTAACATATTGACGGCCGTAAAGTAAATTTGCGTTACACACGCGCGGAATAGGCTCTTGCCTCTTGGAGTTCCGTGAGCTGACTGATAGATTGGAGGGGGGCGCGAGCGATAACGCGATATGCAGCCGACGTCACAGGCGAATCATGGTTTGAACACCTTTTAGGTCTGAACAAAATAAGTTTCCAACAACTGTGATATGCACCGAACCGTATTTGGAATATCGTAAGTTGACACGTAGCATAACAAACACAGAGGTATTAAATAACATTTCCTACGGAAGAATTTATTCCATTTTTTACTGTAAAAAACTGATGTTTTGCCGCAGGAGGGCCCGCTTCTACTGTGTGTGGGACTTGCTCCCGCCAAAACCACAAACCTTTTTTTCTACACTAACACCGTACTCAGCTTTCCCAATACTTCAGGGCACCTTTGTTGTCCGTCCACCTGGGCATTAATACACCAAACACCAAATACACTGTACTCACCGTCTATGGCTTTTTTCCTTGATGTTTTTTCCAGTTTACATGTTTCAAGGCACTTGCCTCATCATCAGAACTTGTAAAATCAATCTATGTCATAAATAATGACATTTGTCAAAATATTAAAAACACAATACGGCAATTAAACTATGTACATAAATTCGCTTTAAAAATGTTCGGTGTGCCTTGCAAGACAACACGCGCCGTACTGACGTAATCTAAGCCTTATCTCGACTATATCTCATAGCGGTATCGTACAGTATATTTGACTTATACTGTAATTGGTAGTTCAACACATGTGGCTTGGTACTGGCGTCGTTGTATGCTTTGTAAATTTCATATTCTTCAAGGGCGTTCAAATAACTCCCTTTACTGCAGAAATGAAGGGGTATTAAATTTGAGCTAAAATCCGTGTAACTGTGACTGTTGTCTATGAGGTGCTTGGCGAAATTTGACTTGATATTGTCGAAGTTGTAAACTCGTGTAGGGGGTCTATGTTTAGAAAATCTTTTCAAAAAACCTCGACCCGTCTGGCCCACATAAAAAGCCTCACAGTCGTTGCAGACTAGCTTACAAACACCCGTTTTATTTTCAAGACTGGTATGTTCACGGGTGCGGAGATTATTCAAGATGTTATTACTAGTCTTATAGGAAACGACTATGTTGTTAACTTTATTAATGGTTGACTTAAAAATCCCCGGCATGAAATGCGTATAAGGTGCCGCAATGTACTTGCGTGCCTTTGTTTCGAGGTTCTCATTTCTATTATTTATATCTTTAGTTTCATTTTTAATAGTGTTACTCTTCTCTTTCTTTTGTTTTTTAAAAATATTATCTATTATTCTTTCATTGTACCCGTTGTTAAACGCAATGACTTTAATGGTATTTAACTCTTCGATATAATCCTCGATGCTAAGGGGTATAGACAACAAGCGATGTATCATCCTATGGAATGCAGCTAATTTCTGTGAAATGGGGTGGAACGATGAGGCATGTATGACAGCGTCAGTCATCGTGGGCTTCCTAACTATATTAAAACATAGTTTTTTAGTAACAAAATTCTTAGTTACTGTCAAATCCAGAAAATGTAACCGACCTCCAACTTCATTCTCCAAAGTAAACTGTATCTTGTTGTTAATGCCATTCAAGTAATTGTGGAGCTTGTCAATTTGGCGATTTGTGCCTTTATACACCATAAAAGTGTCGTCGACATATCTACCATAGAACACCACATTGTAATTATATGTAGGGTTTGCAAACAAGAAAGAATTTTCAAAGTAATTCAAGTATACCTCCGCTAGAATACTAGAGAGTGGGGAACCCATAGCTAACCCCTCCAGCTGTCTGAAAAACTGTTTGTTATGTGTGAAATAATTCTGGTCCAAAATCACTTCCAACAATTCTAATATTTCATTTATGCAATTAGCATCCAGTTTATTGGTGTTAACAAGGTTAGATCTTAATAGGCGTAAGGTTTCACTCACCGGTACATTTGTATACAAGTTCACAATGTCAAAAGAAATAAGTTTATAGTGGGGTTCAATCATCAGGTTTTTCACTTTTTCAACGAAATCACAACTATTAATTAAACTTCGATTATTAATCAAGTGTAAATTATGTTTTAATATACTCACTAATTTTCTAGCTGCTTTGTAACCGGGTGCAGTGGTAAAATTTACTAGTGGTCTAATAGGAATCCCCTCCTTGTGAAGCTTTGGCAGACCTGATAAAACGGGCGCTTTAGAATTAATTGGTTTTAAAGAACGTCTAGTACGTTCATCAAAGAGATGTGTACACATGTTTAAGCTGCGATTAAGACGTTTTACGTATAAATCCGTGGGGTCAGAGGTTAGCAGGGTGATATTATTATTTGCAATGAAATCGCGTATTTTATCGTCATAATCATTCTTATTTATAATAACCAGAGTGTTACCCTTATCCGCTTTAGTGACAAGGGCTTGATCGTCAGATAGTTTTTTCTTTAATATTTTTAAAATCCTACGTTCGGCATTATAATTAGTCATAGAAGGAATGGGAGAATGTACGTTATTAAGTTGGTTACGTATAATATTGTTAAATTTGTTATTTATTATGAACCGTACTTCATCTTGTTCTTTTTGATCACTAATTGCTTTAATCACAGTTTCGGCACTAGCAACTTCAGTTAGAATGTGCCTTGTGTTGAAGTTCGGCTTATGTAATGGGAGATTGTATTTTAATCCTTTATTTAAAAGATTCTCTTCGTCAGTATTTAATTCAATCGGAGTCAAATTACATAGTCGTGTATGGAATACGTGTTTACAACTAGTATTATGTAAACTGTACTGTTTAAATAGACCCCCTACACGAGTTTACAACTTCGACAATATCAAGTCAAATTTCGCCAAGCACCTCATAGACAACAGTCACAGTTACACGGATTTTAGCTCAAAGTTAATACCCCTTCATTTCTGCAGTAAAGGGAGTTATTTGAACGCCCTTGAAGAATATGAAATTTACAAAGCATACAACGACGCCAGTACCAAGCCACATGTGTTGAACTACCAATTACAGTATAAGTCAAATATACTGTACGATACCGCTATGAGATATAGTCGAGATAAGGCTTAGATTACGTCAGTACGGCGCGTGTTGTCTTGCAAGGCACACCGAACATTTTTAATGCGAATTTATGTACATAGTTTAATTGCCGTATTGTGTTTTTAATATTTTGACAAATGTCATTATTTATGACATAGATTGATTTTATAAGTTCTGATGATGAGGAAAGTGCCTTGAAACATGTAAACTGGAAAAAACATCAAGGAAAAAAGCCATAGACGGTGAGTACAGTGTATTTGGTTAACAAACACGTGGCTTGGGACTACAATAGGATTTATTCCATTTAAATCTGTATACACCTATAGCGGATCCGTGTTTCCTGCTTTCGTCTTTCTGTCAGCGGCCCTACTTGAATAATTTTGAATAATTTTCTTCTCCTTTTTTTTGCCGTAAAACGTTTGTAATTTGCTACATGCCCCCATGAATGCGTCAGTGATATCAAAAACTGGCGACACTTGAAAGGTTTCGGACTACTGGTGAAGAGATAGAATCGGGCCTACGGAAGAATAAATAATACAATAGTAGTAGTGGTGGTAGTAAGTAGAGGGAAAGTGTATGTATGAGAACAATGGCGATGACGTCACAGAGAGGCACTGGTAGCTGGCTTCCGCGGAGTGAAAACAATGGGTTGGGGAACCCCCAGTTGAAAACACTACCGGGTTCCAGTTCATGACGTCATAGAGGCACTGGCAGCTGGTGTCCGAGCTGTCCATGTGACGTCACTGTTTTGTATGTGTGACTGAAACACTTCCGTGTTCCAGTTCATGACATCACACAGAGGCTCAAGTCGCTGGCGTCCGGATGGCTAAAACCAGTTTCAAACGGAGGCCGTGGTTTCTGCATGTCCAAAATTTGGTAGCCGAAAACAATGTGTAGCGGATGGGGGTACCCGGAATTCGGCGGTTGCCCGCAGAGGTGATGTCATCGGGTACCGTTACTCGAAATTTTGGGGGTATCGGGTACCGTTACCCGAAATGTTTAAATCAACGGATGGGGGTACCCGAAATTTGTGGGTACGCCCTAACCGGGTTCCAGTTCATGACAGAGGCCCTGGCAGCTGGTGTCCGAATGTTAAAACACTTCCGCGTTCTGGTTTATTTTGATGTAACAAAATAATCGTTCTCTCTCGAAATTTTTAATGTCAGAATTTTGGTACCATAAATGATTAAAACAACGGATGGGGGTACCCGAAATTTGTGGGTACGCCCACATGACGCATGTATAAAACACTGGTTACGACGAAACAGGGGGGGGCTATACAGATGGGTTCCGACAGGTGTTGGTTTCCACAAAATAAATTTTGACTCGTCGGGATTTGAACCTGGATCTGCTGTTCGCAAAACCATATATTGTGTTATTATAGAACAGATGCATCCATTTGAATATTGTTTAGAAAAACACATATTAAAATTATGCATTACTAAAATTGTGTAATTGTATAAATATATTTTACTCTGTGTACCTGCAAAATTGTAACAAAGTAGTCAAACAGGTCTGGTTGAATCGCTGTGTGTTGGTACAAACAGATTATACGCACTCTCTCTCTCTCTCTCTCTCTCTCTCTCTTTAGAGAGAGACTCATCTGAACTCTATAAACCGGTTTTCTTCGTATGCTGGCGCATACCACAATCCAGCTGTGTATCTCTTTATCAATAAGTTGGCTGCATCTCAACTATAAAAACTTGTTATCTTCGCTGGCGTATACCTTATTCAAGTATGATAGGAATAACTGTTTTGTATAAAGGTATAATAATAAAATAACAAAGGTTACGGTTTATATATATATATATATATATATATATATATATATAAGTTTTAATAATATCGAAAGCTTTTACAATCAAATCATAAGCTATAATTTTCTTTCTCTCTCTACACACACACGTTCTATATTCACAAGACAATTATAATTGAGCAAAACATACGCGCGCTCTCTAACATACATATACTCTGTTTGTGTATCTCTATAAACAAAATAAACACTTTATCTCTCTCTCTCTATATATATATTTACATTATTATACAAAATAATCTTTTTTCTCTCTCGCTTTCTCTTTCTTTTGCAGCCTTGAAGGTTCTCTCTCTCTCTCTCTCTCTCTCTACATATATATTCTCTCTCTCTCTCTCTACACACACACACACACACACACACACACACACACACACAATTAACAAAATAATAATTACATTTACTACAACCAAAACAAGCCTTATATGTCTAACAATAAAAATAGTAATAATAATTAATAACATACAATATTACAATGTTGATGTGTAATATGTTAATAATAACATACTAAATGTAGACACACATCAAATGATAATTACTATGGTGTTAACTACATGTGAAAATGGTACACCAAAACCTTGAATTCAACTCTTTTTAGTATTTTAGATAATAACAAAGGTAACAACGCTTATAATTTTTTAAAACAATTGTTCTTCAGAGTGTAAATTCTCTCCACTCACAAGCACTCAGAATGTTACAGTGGTCACCATATGGTGGTGAACGACATACATCTCCCTCGCATTCGCACAAACACATAACATCGAAACAAGGTTTCTGTAACTATGAGAGAAATCTTTAAAAAAATTTAATTAAACATAAAAATTTAATTAACACTTTAATGATTGTTTATCTTAACTTTTTATGTTATAAACCACATACGTTTTTTAATAATTAAAAACAGAATATAATTTCCTACAATTAATAATACTTGATCAAATACAAAAGAATGTAGACACATCAAATGATAGTTAGTGTGGTATTAAAAAAAAACATGTATTCTGAATTAAATTCATTTTGATATCTTAGATAACAACAGACGCGACAACGGTTACGAAGCGGAAATCCGCTAGAGTCATGCCTTGACCACTCATATTTTTTTACCAGCGAGGTATACGCTGTACCAGTAAAATTATACATCATATAGTACATCTGATTAACCAGCTTTGTTTTAGCAATTAGCAAATCTTTTATTTGAAGATATTCAATATTATGGTTGTTACAATAACTAATTGATGTTTTGAAGAGTTTGAAAAACTCATTACGAATAAATACTTTCATTTTGTAAATATTCTTTTCGTTTCGTATTGATATCCATCTACTCAGTGTCTTACGATTATTTCTAAAATTATAATCGAATTTAATCATGTCGCATTGACAATATAATCTATTATTATCATTTATTTCTCTGTTTAAAAGTTTTTCAACAATATTAGATCCAAGCAACACCTTGTTCTTTCTCTGAAAATGAACAGTTAACATTAAAAAACGAAAAAAAAGAGAGAAGTCTACTTCAACAGTTAAAAACATTTTACTATTAATGTTATTATTATTATAATTAATCAATCCTGTTCTCGTTTATTTGGTCTGGAAAAAAAGAGAAAAAATTAATACATAACCACTTCTGTATAAGTAATTATTAGTGGTACTGAAATATCATACTCACATAATCAATATCCAACTGCACGCTCACTTTCTCGTTCGCCAGCGGAGTGTGTGAGGTTACGCATAGTGATAGGACACAAGGCTTCACAGCTTTCAATTGCTCCTCTGTAAATACGTCACACCATCTTTTAGGCAGGTATACATAGAACAGTTTATCCTCCGGCTGAGGACAGGCTCCGGTATCTTCCAAATCTACCACAACTGACTCCCCGAATTTCGTTTTCACAAATTTCATGTGAATTATATGATACTTTACTCCTAAAGAAAGACTTGACAAGTCTCTTTTTGGTAAAAAATTTTCAACTGTCTTCGCGTTCGCAACGATTCCTTCCATGGCGAGTACTGATGACTGCACAGGGAAACACTGGCGTATTTATTCTGTTTCCCCCCACCACGTTCCTTCCTTCTAAAGCGTCATCTCCTTCGGTCACGACCGGACGACGACACCCTACCCCGCACCCCGCACCTCTACCGCAACGGTAACGGCTATAATTTTTCTTCCTACCCCACCCCGCGTCGTCACGGGCCACCATCTGCTTTCGGTCACGACCGGACGATGACATTCTACCCCGCACCCCCACACCGCACCCAGAGCCTCGCCACCACCCCGCACCTCGCCTACTCGCCTACATATTTTGTTCAATTACTTTGTCTGTCGCTCCGCAACGACCGGATTTACCCCCCCCGCACCCCACTCGAGTCCGTCGGTCACGGTCACCCCGCACCCCACCCCGCGTCGTCTCGGGTCACCATCTGCTTTCGGTCACGGCCGGTCGTACAACCCAGCCCCCCTACCCCGCACCCTACATCCCGCGGGAGGCGACTCAACGAGCGCGCTTCGGTCAAGGTCGCCGGCATCCTGTACTCCGCACCTCGCCTACCTCTCGGTCACGGACGTCGGCTTCCTACACTGCACTCCCCACCCCACCCAGCCCTCCGCCACGCGCGTCATCGGTCACGACCGGACGATGACATCCCAGCCTGCACCCCCACCCCGCACCTCCAGCACACACCGCATCGGCCACGACAACCCCGCACCCCACACCGCGCAGCTGCTCCTCGCGAGCGGAGCGCGGCGACAGCGTTACCGGTTACCGGACTGTCTATATAGGGAACCGACGACGCGAAGCCGGCCTCACTCCTTTCACAATGACCGACAGCAGCAGCAGCAGCGACAGCAACAGCGAACACCGTGCTATCAATGGTAATGTAATTACTATAAAATTTATGATACTTGACAATACACTAAACACACAAACAGTGTTATTAGATTACAAACGCACGATTGTTGATAAGATTTGTAGGGAAGCCGTAGCATTAAATAATTATATAAAATGGTATTTAGCAGTTCGTGTATCTTTTAAAAAATTAATAAACACCGAAAATATTTATTGTAATGCGGTATTCAGATCGCGTACAGAACTTAAGTCACAGTATGACGATATCGATGAACAGTATTCGATAGCTAGCGAGAAAATAATGGAATCCGTTGACAAATTCACGCGTGACGGAAGCGGGTGGGTCGAAAACGGTGTCGAGTCGGTGGAACTAAATATTACAAAATACAATCCTCTTGTGGGGTCGAGCTTTCTACCTACACCATCGAAATTGTCACACAGTAGGAAAGGAATTATTAATGTGAAAAATTTAGAAGATGGAAAGTGTTTCTTGTGGTCTGTGCTCGCCTGTATACACCCGATCGCGTGTAACCAGCATCGCGTTAGCCATTACCTTCCGTACGAAGAAGAAATAAACATGAAGGACATACCTTATCCCGTCGCAGTCAATAAGATAAAACGTTTTGAAAAATTAAACGAAAACATATCCGTTAACGTTTTTGGCTACGAAGACGAGGTATATCCTTTACGTATCACTGAACATCGCGGTAGAAAGTACCACGTAAACCTACTGCTACTGTCCGACGCGAACACTACTCACTACTGCCTCATACGGAACCTTTCGCGTATGCTTTCGTCGTTGACAAAAAATTGTCGTGCATCGGTGTACTGCAACTACTGTCTACACAGATTTTCGGACAATAAAGATACTAACGCGGCGCGAAAACGAGTTGAAGAACACGAACGCAACTGTTCTCAGCACGGAGTACAGAAAGTAAAACTTCCTGACGAGGACGAAAAGTGGATGTATTTTAAAAACTTTTCACTTTGTCACCGCGTACCTTATACGGTATACGCTGACTTCGAATCGTTTATTGTTCCGACCACCGGTAAAAACGTGGCACATCATATACCAGCCAGTTTCTGCTATGTGATAGTTGACTGGATGGGAAACGACGTCAAGGAACCTGTAATATACCGCGGTAAAGACGTGGTGGACACGTTCCTTCGTATGCTTTTAGCCGACGTTCAACGACTCGATAAAAAGTTTAATAAACCGATCCAAATGACAGCGGCCGATGAACGGTCATTCCGAAACGCCACTCACTGTCATCTGTGCAAGAAGCCGTTAACGGACGACACGGTTCGAAATCATTGCCACATAACGGGTAACTATTTAGGCGCTGCTCACAATGCGTGTAATATAAATTACAAAATACCAACACACGTTCCGGTTTTTTTCCATAATTTAAGTGGCTATGACTCGCATCATTTGATGCAAGGTTTCGGAAAGTACAAAAAAGATGAAATAACGTGTATCGCTACTACAAGCGAACGTTACATCTCCGTTACACTCGGTCAGCTCCGGTTTCTCGATTCTCTGCGGTTCATGAACGCGTCACTTGAAAAACTAGTCTCCAACTTATCCGCGGATAAATTTAAAATCCTTAATCAATTTTACACGCGTAATGTTGATTTACTGTTGCGTAAAGGCGTGTACCCTTACGAATACGTTACGGACGATTTAAAATTTGACGAGAGGCAGTTACCGGACCGCGTACATTTTTACAACGGGTTGACAGAGTCGGATATAAACGAAGAAGATTACGCGCACGCTCGAGCGGTTTGGTCGGCTTTCGACATGCAAACGTTCGGTGATTATCATGACCTTTATTTAAAAACGGATGTACTACTGCTTGCAGATGTATTTGAAAACTTTCGAAACATGAGCCTGCAGTACTACGAACTCGATCCGTGTAACGTTTTTACCACCGCCGGTTTAGCGTGGAACGCGATGCTGAAAATGACAGGAGTTAGGTTAGAGTTACTCCGCGATATAGACGTACACCTGTACATCGAAAGAGGTATCCGTGGCGGCTTAGCAGCAATTTCTAATCGGTACATTCCCGATTATGACGCAAGCAAGCCGCATAACTATTTACTCTACCTCGATTGTACCAACCTGTACGGAACGGCTATGACACAACCTTTACCACTGTCCAGTTTTCGATGGTTGGAACGTACAGAGATCAATACGTTGAACGTGCACGCGTTACGTGACGATGATGACACCGGTTATATCCTAGAAGTCGATCTGGGGTATCCACATTACCTACACGACTTACACAGTGACTACCCTTTAGCACCCGAAAAGTGTACTATTACGGACAGTATGCTTTCACCGTACTGCTATCGCATGAAGCTGTTAAAAGACTTTGTGTGTAGTAACGGTAAGGTAGAGAAACTGATAACGTCCCTCGAGGACAAGACAAAATACATTGTTCATTACAGAACATTGAAACTCTACCTCGAACTAGGAATGGAGTTGAAAGCGATTCACCGTGTGTTAGCATTCACACAGTGCGTATGGTTGAAACCTTTCATCGATTTTAATACGAAGCGACGAAAGGAAGCCAGAAACACCTTTGATAAAGACTTTTTTAAGTTAATGAATAACGCGCCGTACGGTAAATCGTTGGAAAACGTACGGAAGCGAATCGATTTCAAGTTAGTTCCAAACGAGAAGAAACTTCACAAACTAACCGCTAACCCCAGGCTACAACATTTTTTCATCTATAACGAGGACCTAGTAGGTCTCACGATGAAAAAAACGTCCATTACACTGAACCGACCTTTGTAAGTTGGGTTCAGTGTATTGGATATTAGTAAGCTGATCATGTATCGGTTCCATTACGGATTCACGATGAATACGTACGGGTCACGTGCACGTCTATGTATGACGGACACTGACTCTCTGTTGTACAACATTCGCACCGACGATGTGTACAAAGACATGGAGGAGCATCTCGAACTCTTTGACACGTCGGAGTACCCTAAGGCACATCCGTGCTATAGTGAAACAAACAAGAAAAAGTTGGGTACTTTTAAAGACGAAACAAATGGAATACCGATACTTGAATTTGTCGGGTTGCGCGCAAAATGTTATTCATTCGTTACGGCAAACGATAAAGAGAGAAAGGTAGCGAAAGGTGTGCCACGTTCCGCGATAGCTACACAGTTGAAACATCAACTTTATAAACAATGTGTAAAGACCACTTCTCAAACTTATACTACGGCGCAGACTATCCAAAGCGAAAAACATAACATATACACAAGAAAGCTTACAAAATTATCGCTGTCACCGTACGATGACAAACGATATGTCTTGGATGACGGTGAAACAACACTGGCGTACGGTCATTATAAACTCTGTCAACCCAGACGCGAGATAATTCAGCAAGCGAGAAAATCCGTTATAAATTATGCGTTTGATTTACGTTGATATAAGACTCGCTTGCAGGAGCAACACACTGTCAGTAACGACGATGAAGTCGGTGAGGTTCAGTGAAAACGTAACGGTATATCTCGTACCAAAATTTTGCGATTCGCGTTTCGGGTGGCGATATGGAAAACGTACGCAAAACTATTGCAAAAGAATTGCACAGACCGGTGAGAAGGAACTTTCCCAGACGTGCGGTGGAGGTGAAGGGGTTACACGATCTCTACCAAGCGGATTTGGTGGAAATGATACCGCATGCCAAGTTGAACAAGGGGTACAAATATCTAATGACGGTAATAAACGCATTTAGCAAGTATGAATATGCGATTCCCTTAAAAACTAAATCGGGTGTTGAAGTAGCACATGCTCTCGAACCAATAATTGTAAAAAATAAAATGAAATACCTGCAAACGGATAAGGGGAAAGAGTACTTTAACACTACCGTACAAGCTTTACTAAAGAGATTCAACGTCAAACATTATTCAACTTATAGCGAGAAGAAAGCATCCATCGTAGAGCGATTTAATCGTACGTTGAAAACGAACATGTACCGCGCGTTCAGCGAGCAAGGCCATTATCGGTGGTTGTCGCTTTTGCCTAAACTGGTGATGGAATACAACGACAGAGTGCATAGAACTATAGAGATGAAGCCGCGACAAGTCGACAAGAGCAACGAGCAAATTGTGTTGGAACGAATAAGAAAAAATACCGTACCGCGGAAAGTGAGCAAGAAACATAAGTTTAAAATAGGCGATCGAGTGCGTATCAGTAAATACAAAATCACATTCGCTAAAGGTTATACACCAAACTGGACGAACGAGATATATACAGTGCACAGAGTTCAGCCAACCGTACCGGTTACGTACTTGTTGAAAGATCACACGGGTGACGTTGTGGAAGGTGGGTTTTATGAACAAGAATTGAGTAAAACCAGCGTTGGTGATGTGTATCTCGTTGAAAAAATATTACAACGTAAAGGTGATCGCGTGCGAGTGCGCTGGCTCGGCTTTGACGGTAAACATGATTCGTGGATACATAAAAAAGATCTGATATAATAACATTACCACAGTATTTAACCGAACGTAAACGAGTTAAGATGAAGATTGAACAACAATCGTTAAAGTTAAATGTTAAGAACGTAGACTCTGCTAAGTACAACGGTGAAGTTGCATATAATAAACACAGTCCACTGTTTCCAAACACAGTTCGATGTATCGTGTGCGGCGGGTCATGTAGCGGGAAGTCAAACGTTGCCTTTAACATGTTATTCGATTCAAACGGACTGCGATTTCAGAACCTGTACGTGTTCTCCAAATCGTTATTTCAACCAAAATATCGTATGTTGGAAGACGTTTTTAATGCTCTCGCTGACGAAGGAATGATGTACTTCACATACAGTGAAAACGATGAAGTACCACCTCCGCACGAAATTGTACCTAATTCAATCATGTTGTTCGATGATGTGGTATGTGAACGGCAGAATAACATACGAAAATATTTCGCTATGGGACGGCATAGCGGTGTGGACACTTTGTACCTTTGTCAGACGTACAGTCTGGTGCCAAAGCAACTGGTGCGTGATAATGCCAATTTCTTGGTTTTGTTCAGACAAGATGATCTCAATTTACGTCACGTTTACAACGATCACGTTAACACAGATATGAAATACGAAGAGTTCAAAGCGATGTGCGCCGAAGCGTGGAAGGATCGTTACGGATTCATAGTCATCAACAAGGACTCACCGATAAACGCGGGTAGATACAGAGTGGGTTTCGATCGTTTTATACATAAATAGAATAGTTTGTGCGAGAAAGTCATCAGTGTCAAGATGGATGACAAGCAATTGACACATGAAATCGATGCAATTAGCGATAACATAAGACAAAAGTATCGCGCGTTGAAACATGACATCAGAGAGAGCGATGAAGCGTTAACGAGAAAGTACAAACCTCTTTTGGAACCGTTAACCCAGATTTCGGAAAAGTTGAATGTCTCCGGTGATAAAATTAAAAAAATAAATGTTGAAGATGAAGATACGAAGACAGCTGTCGAGATGACACCACCACCATCACAACCTCGATTCCTTAGAACGGAAGTGTTGGCACAAACTCCTGATGTCGAAACATCGAACGTGACTCTTGAAGAGTTTTTAGCAACACCCGAAGGTCGACACGAAGCACAAGAATACGTTGAACAGTCTGTCGAAGGTCCGCTCGCGAGGAAATACTTACTACTCGCTTTATCTGATGATCGAGAAAAAAAGATGGATCAGACGTACGGTATCCGTAACGTTGCAGACAAATGGATGGTGGGAAATTCAGTGTTGGAGATCAATCAAGACGACAGCTTCTACATAGCTGGAAAACGATACAGGGGTACACCCGGTCTCTACGAACTTATGTTTATGAAAGAACCCAACAAGAGCGTCTACGATGAAAACGATTTAGCAGCGTACAAATCTATACTGTCGGACACTAACGCACATAAACATTATCATTTACCCGGTGCTAAAATAAATACAAACAAAGGTGTAAAGTACAGAGAGATAATCGCCCGATTGTTCCCACCGCGCAGCGGACGTGGTATCGATTACGTACACTGGAACGATCCCAACGAACTGGTTGAACGGTTAAGACTGCTGGTAAGTTCAAAACGCGCCGGTCACACCGGACACGACAACGAAATCATCTCAGTAGTAGAGGAATTACGTGACGCCAACATTATCGTATAAATTTTATGAACGTCGGTGTAACAACTCATTGACGTCAACACTGTCAACATGTGCGGATTAGATTTGACACCTGACTTTGAAGTCGAAAACGAGAGACTGAAAACCTTTACATCATGGCCTGTGCATTTCATCAGTCCGACCGCTATGGTTGCCGCAGGCTTTCATTACACAAATGAAATTGACAGGGTTCGATGTTCATTTTGCGGTATAGAAATCTTTCGTTGGAAAGAGAGTGACGATCCGATTGTGTTACACACGCGATGGTCACCACAGTGTCGTTACTTAAAACGGTTAGCACATCATTTGTAGCGTGCAGTCGTACAATGGTTGTGGACAAGTTCGGGAGACATCAAAGCGCCGTGAGCGTGCGACGAGAAACAAAAAGACAATTACGCGATACTGTAGGATTTAAGATTACGAATGATGGGCATATAGATGTTGAAAACAAAAAGATCCGCAATCTGAACGAACCGGATGCAGCAAAGGATGCTGTATCTCTGACTTATATGCAAACACATTGTCTGCTACTCGATGATGAACGTAAAAGCGTGGACGTCAAAGGGTGTAGATTGAAAAATGTTGATACTCCTGTAGACGTTAAAGACGTAGTCAACAAATATTACGTTGATGACAACTGTATACAACACTCGAGTCAAGAGAGAGGTGAGGTCATCGATGCACGAGATCGATGGGTAATCAACGTTCGAAGTCCGGAACAAGCGACCGATGCGGTTAACAAAAACTATGTAGACTCGAACGTCATTAAAAAAGTATCGAACAGCTATTTGTTTGGGCAGAGCTGGTTGTCGGGAGTGAGTTCACCGATTTTTGCAGATGACGCGGTTAACGTAAAATACATGTTGCAGAACACCGTTAGCTTGGGCGAAGATGGTGTTTTCAAAGCAGCGGAAAAGAGAATAACAGACGTAGCGGATGGTTTTGCGGAGAGCGATGCTGTTAACTTACAACAATTAAATGACGTGAGACGATACGTAAAGAGCGAGATGTATAAAGTCGTTAAAACATTTCAGTATCAACTGGATTACTACTTATTGAAATTATCTAAGCCACGTAGTTCAGAAGACGAGTGGACACTCGACACGAAGGAAATAAAAAGGTTAATAGATGAATACGATAAAAACACAGAAGAGAAAGACTGGAGATCGGTTTACGATGTACAACAACGTTAAGAGGAAAAAGGGGTGGGGCGTCGGAAACGTGCTTAAAAACGTTGTACCGTCCGTTGTTTCGTCAGTTATCAATCGAGCGGTGGACGCACTACCTGTCGAATTACATCTGCCGGGTTACAGATTCTGTGGACCGGGCACGAAACTCGAAGAAAGATTAGCGCGTGGTGATCGTGGAATCAATCAACTAGACGAAGCCTGTCGCGAACACGACATCGCTTACGCTCAATACAAAGACAACGAAAGTAGACGTATTGCAGATCGTAAACTCGCGGAAAAAGCGTGGGGACGGGTAAAGGCTTTGGATTCGGGTATCAGCGAACGAGCTTATGCGACAGCAGTTGCAGCGGCCATGAAAGCAAAATCAGCAATAGGAAGCGGTCGACGTCGTAAAAATAAAAAGAATGTGAGTAGTCGTGGTCGTGGTGCTGGTGGTGGGATGAAGAAGAGGAGGAAGAGAACTGTCCGAACCGCTAGGAAAAAGAAGAGAACTGCGTCCGGATTGTATCTACGTCCGTACCGAAAAAACTAATTCACATACCGCTCCGCCCGTTGTCCGAAGATGAATTACGTGTATACGCAAAAAAGCTAAACATACCGTATTTTAGAGGTGTTTACATGCGTAACGCATTACCGGATACAGCGCCGTGGAAGAACGAAAGCGTCATCGTAAATTTGGACGACGAGAGCGGACCGGGAACCCACTGGGTATGTTACAAGAAGCGTGGAAATCGAGTACACTATTTTGACGGGTTCGGTAATTTACGTCCACCTCTCGAGCTGATGCAATATTTTGGTGATACAGCCGACGTTCGTTACAACTATGAACGGAAGCAACCTCCTAACACGGTCATCTGCGGTCATTTATGTTTAGACTTTTTATCGTCTTCTGATCAGTAAACTTCAACATGTCGTCGCTAACGGTCACCGTGACGGGTACCGACGCTGCGAATCTCGTGTGTAACTTTTTCCCACCTCTCGAGTTATACGGTGAATGGTACGTTGGTCTATTGGATTTTACATCGTGTAATTCAATACCAAACGTTACTGAAGGAAAAAATAATGCATTTCCAGTAAAAATTTCCAAGGATCAGTGGTCCGTCATCAAGTTGCCTACCGGCACCTACGAAATCAGTGATATCGAAACGTATCTGCAGAAACAGTTAGGCGAGAGAACAATCAGTTTACGTCCAAACAACAACACATTAAAGTGTGAAATTTACTGTAAGCATGTCATCGACTTTTCGTATACACCGAATACCATTGCAAGTATGTTAGGATTTAAGGAGAATCAGCAGCTGGAAGCGTATAAAACACACGAGTCGAACGTACCCGTCGACATAATCAAAGTTAACACCGTTCACGTACGGAGTAATATCGTACAGGGTGCGTACAAGGACGGCCAGGACCAGCACACGTTGCATTCGTTTTATCCGACCGTGGCACCAGGTTTCAAAATAGTTGAAACGCCGACAAACGTAATATACTTACCGGTAAATGTACAACGCGTTGACAACATAATTTTGTCTCTCGTTGATCAGGACGGGGATTTAGTCGATTTTCGCGGTGAAGTTATCACGATACGACTGCATCTGAAAATATGGGATTGTATTTCGGACAAACGTCACCTGTAAAAAGGGAGTGTGTACGAAAGAAACATGGTAGTCGGTGTTCAACGTTGAAGCGATTGACATCAAGGAACAAGCGTTTCTTACTTTCAATTGGATTCAAATTATACGATTAAAATAATGTCGGGTGAAATTCTAGCTATCGAACGAGGAGCGGCTTTCGATTACAGAATCGTTGAGTTCGAATATCGTACGCACACACCGTATGCTTCCACCCGATACGGTAACAACGATGAAATACGTATACCCATCCAACAACAGGATGTTTTCACTTTACCGGCGGAGAGTTTTCTGTACATCGAAGGAACATTGACTAAGGTTAACGCTACCGACACAGCGTTGAACGTGAAATTAATCAACAATGCAATGGCTTTCTTGTTTGAGGAGATCCGTTACGAAGTGTGCGGTGTGGAAGTAGATCGTACGAAAAACGTTGGAATTACGAGCACTGTGAAATTGTTACTATCGAGCAATGAGCATGAAAGAAAGCATCTAATCAATGCAGGATGGGTGACGACAACCGACGAGTCGTTGACAGTACACGAGAGTACCGGTGATTTTACGTTTTGTCTTCCGTTAAAAATGCTACTCGGTTTCAACGAAGACTATACACGCATCATGCTGAACGTTAAGCAAGAATTGATTCTGTTGCGTACCTCTACCGATCAGAACGCAATGGTGCTAAAAGAATCAGGTGCAACTGCAAACGGTAATCTCGTAATAAACAAAGTACACTGGAAGATGCCCTATGTGCGCGTGTCAAACAAGTACCGAATACCGCTATTGGAGCATATCGAGGAGGATCACGAACTGGTGATGCCGTTCCGCAGTTGGGAATTGCACGAGTATCCCGTTCTACCGACGACAAATCGACATTCGTGGACCTTGAAGACATCGTCACAGTTGGAAAAACCACGGTATGTGATACTGATATTTCAGACGGACAGAAAGAACAATATAGCGAAAAACGCGTCGGAATTTGATCACTGCAATTTAACGAAGGTCAAGCTATTTCTGAACGATAAATACTATCCGTACGATAACCTGAACCATGATATCGAAAAAAAACGTTACGCACTGTTCTACGACATGTATACACGTTTTCAAACATCATACTACGACCGTCGCAACAGAACGCCTCTTTTGACACCTAATGAATTTATAACGAAAGCACCGTTGTTTGTCATCGATTGTTCCAGACAAGAAGAACCAATCAAGTCGTCTGCCGTTGATGTGCGTTTAGAATTTGAATCCAGTAACAATTTCCCAGATAAAACCACCGCTTACGCTTTGATTATTCACGATAGGATAGTACAGTACACAGCGTTGTCGAATACTGTTCATCGTTTGTCATAAAAAACTTGTTCTCCCCTCTACCAGTTTATAAAGATAGGTATTAGCGATCTCTAGCTTGTAACAAGCACAGTCCGTCTCAACGATGGAAGGTGACTGTGGTAGCGGCGGCAGCAGCAGCAGGTATTGTGAGTATAACGTTTACTTATCTCTTGCATATCCTATTAACTCTTACACTAAGTTCGTTACCGTCGGACTGTTTAACGAACTCAACCATGAACCGGGTGTTTTGTTTACAAACGGAAAAAAGAAACGTATATTACTTGACTTTTCTGAGTGGAATTACTTGTTGATCTTTCGTGAACAGTTACTATCCAGTATGTTATTGTACGAAGAAGGTGAAAACCGTGAAAAGAAGAAGAGTGTGATGATCAGTCGTAACTTTGGGAAAACGTTTGTTCGGATTAAAGGTAGTAAGACCGAAAAATTTGTTTTCACAGAACCCGAGTGGATCCGTTTTGGTTGTTTATTAACAGTACTAAAGAAATATCTTGTTCGCTTGTTTTATGATCAAGATCACTTCAAGTCGTACATTAATCAGGTAGTAGCCAAGAGGTGTTATGTACCACCATCCTTCTTTTTCCCCTCGTTTTTTCGATTGGAAAGCAGTCGTCATGACCAACAGCTAACATTTGATCGTCTTTACGATGAACTGGTATTGGAAGGAAAAGTAGAGGGGGAATTTGAAAAAATTAACGTATTCGATGCGAACAAGTGTCACTCAGAAAAATGAACTTGAATAGGACGGTTATTGCCGAGTTTGAAGCGTTTCGTGGTGACAAAAATGAATATGTAATCAAAGAGTTCGTTGCAGTTGATATAACAACCGGACGTTTTGTTATCGTGTTGTTCGCTCCACCATACGAACGTGCACGACTGCACCTGAAATTTCAAAAAATCAATGACTGGTTGGAAACACATTATCACAGAATTCGGTGGAACGATGGTAATGTGCCGTACAAGAATATGGTACGCATCGTTGCAGACTTTTTTTCAGACAGTTCTGTTGTCTATACAAAAGGGTTTGAGAAGGCAAATTTCTTACGACAGTTGTATCACCATGGTGAGGTGATTGACTTAAACGATATTCAAGCACCTGTAGTTCCTAGATCCTTTGTACCCATCATACAATGTCCTGTTCCTCATCGTCAACCCGTTACCACTCCCCCCTTACACTGTGCATTGCGCAAAGCTTTGTTTTATGCAGAATGGTTGCGGCAACGAAATAAAATATAGTCGGTTGTGAACATGTTTTCATCATGGTGTTAGTGTGAATGCTACGTGACAGAAATGTCCATAAACGTAGAATTAGGTACCGTAGTGTGTGCGTGAGTGTTAAACTTGACTACGTCACTGTCGAGGTAGAAATACTCATAAACGTAGTCCTGGTAGTTCGAGACGGGTCACTGGCACGGTAGATATACCTGTAAACTCGTCAAGAACCAGTATGGGTGTGAAAATTACTCATTACGGTACAGCAAATGTGAATACGCATCATGTATGAACAACATATACACCCGATAAAAAAAATATATAAAAAAATAAAAATAAAGTAAATAAATAAAAAATATATGTACTGCTTTTATACATTGACTTAGCATTGCATAGTGTATCTTATCATTATCTACCACTGTATTAGTTAATAGTACAGCGATAGATAACGTGGAGTAGGCCTGCTTTACGAATCTGTAAAGTTGGGGAAACCACGTTAAAAAAAGCGTAGCGGTCTCTCATTCGCCTCTGGCCGCTAGGAAGAGGATGAGAGGTAAAAAATAAAAGTATAACAAATGTTTATTTATTTTTAATAATAAATAAACTTATATTGTGCTTTTATGGTTTTACACATAGGACAACAGTAGATATCACTCGTCCACCTCATAGTTGCAAGTAAGAGACGAGAAGTATAAGTACAAAAATAATTACAGTTAAACGACAACGGCCCCTTGGTGTAGTGGATGCATGCCGGTTTGGAGTACCGGAGGTCCCGGGTTCAAATCCCGGAGGGGCCATAATTTATTTTTTGCGGAAACAAACTTTCTCGCCTCGCAGTCGAACACATGCGTCATGTCGGGTACCCCCATCCGTTGATTTAAACATTTCGGGTGTTAACTTTCGGACACCAAGAGATTTCAGGTACCTCCATCCGTTGTTTTAATCATTTCGGTTGTCAAATATTGAACATCAAAAATTTCGGGTACCCCCATCCGTTGTTCTAAACATTTCGGGTGTCAAATTTCAGACATCACGCCCTCTACGTAGTCGTCGAACCAGCTATCATATCCACCCAGCCTCCTGTTTCGTCATAACCAGTGTTTTATACATGCGTCATGTGGGCGTACCCACAAATTTCGGGTACCCCCATCCGTTGATTTAAACATTTCGGGTAACGGTACCCGATACCCCCAAAATTTCGAGTAACGGTACCCGATGACATCGCCTCTGCGGGCAACCGCCGAATTCCGGGTACCCCCATCCGCTACACATTGTTTTCGGCTACCAAATTTTGGACATGCAGAAACCACGGCCTCCGTTTGAAACTGGTTTTAGCCATCCGGACGCCAGCGACTTGAGCCTCTGTGTGATGTCATGAACTGGAACACGGAAGTGTTTCAGTCACACATACACACACACATACAAAACAGTGACGTCACATGGACAGCTCGGACACCAGCTGCCAGTGCCTCTATAACGTCATGAACTGGAACCCGGTAGTGTTTTCAACTGGGGGTTCCCCAACCCATTGTTTTCACACCGCGGAAGCCAGCTACCAGTGCCTCTCTGTGACGTCATCGCCATTGTTCTCATACATACACTTTCCCTCTACTGTAGTAGTAGTAGTAGTAGTAGTAGTAGTAGTAGTAGTAGTAGTAGTAGTAGTAGTAGTAGTAGTAGTAGTAGTAGTAGTAGTAGTAGTAGTAGTAGTACTAGTAGTACCTGTAGTAGTAGTAGTAGACTCACACACACACACACACACACACACGCACACTCACATATATATTGCAACTGGACTTTGTTGGTGTGTTTTACTGGTATCGCCAATTTTTGGCAACAGCGAGTATTAATACTGTTCAGTTTACACACACAAAGACCAATGCAATTTTAATTAGACTTACCTTAACTGAATTTACTTTTAATTCTCTGCTATACTTATATTCTGTAGACCTGTGTGTGAGAATGTGATGGATGGGTGTTATTTTTGAAATAATTATTTCTAACTCTTTAGTTATTATAAGAATTGTGTTTAATGTTCTTTTTTTATTTACTTTAACTCTTTAAATAACTCTACTTTAATTTGCTCTGTTATCTTACTTTACTAATTACATAAATTTGTTTTTTATAGTCTCTGAAATTGTTCTCTTTCTTATTTACTGTCTTTTTGAATTCAAACTTAAATGTTTAATACTCTACTTGCTATTGTAGCTCCGGCGTCTATCTCATGGGCGTTTCTGGGTTTGAATGTTCCAATTGTTCCTCTTCTTGTTCATCCAGTCTCCATGGTGTGGATGTGTCCTCAGCTCACTGTTGCGGAATTTTTACGTTCAGATGCTATTTTCACGCTATTGTTGATATTTGAACGGAGTCGCTTTCACGTTAAGTTCGAGGGTTTTTAAGTTTAACTTGTCGCGTGATTTTACTCACTACGCACTGCTCGGGCTAGTAATTCACAACCGATGTTCCGTACTAGCGTTTTATTGCAAACTACTCGAACTGGTTGTTTAACATAGACTTTCCGAACTAGTGTTTTAAAGCGGACTACTCGAACCGGCGGTTCAATGCAGACTGAAGTGCTTTGAGCGCGTTAGCAACATCGCCCTGTATTTTCCCGCTAGTTTAATGACACTCTACCCTTATTGGTTTATCAACTGTCACGGGTTGTTGTTCACGCTCTGATAGGTTCTTTTTAAACTGTTTTTACATTTGAAATATTGATACACAATTACACAATTCTTATTATTATACTTTCTTAACTCTATTTACTTAATCTTATACATTGTTTCTTATTATACTAAGCAGAGCATTGCTTTATGCACTGTATTTCCTATTTTGCTATACGCATATGTGACGGTTGTCATATTGTGACTATTCGTCCTGTCACAATATATATAATTTTCAATTATATATAACCGATATAAAATTTAAGAATTCGTGTACACATTGTTTCTTTCACTTACTAAGTTTTAACTTAAAACTCACAGACGGTTGTTTAAACATTTCTAGTGCAATGAAATAGTGTTCCGATTCTTGACAAGATTTATTACCCATTTATCGGTCGGCGGTTAATAGGTTAAGCAGTCTGGCGATATCAGTGGAATATCAAGCCACACATTGTTTAACTCTGTTTCAAGCGAGACATAATGTTTCATGTACCCATTTTAAGCTATAACTACTTTGCAATCTAAAGCCCAAATGATCAGTAAAACCAGGCAAAGTGGTAAGCACATTTATGTCACTTACTTCAGTTAGCTCGTACACAGGTTGCCATAGCATACAACACAACAACTGTCACATATTTCGCCAATACACATCCCTATCAAAATACGCCGTCACCCGGCACAATATGTAATATAGTTTCCGCTGTAATGGTCAAGAAACCATTGAAGGAGAACTGACACAGTTGTTACCGAAACGCCAGGTTATTAAAGCACTAATCAGTGAAAAACGGGTTTTAGTCAGATAAATATAATAGTAAGACAATATGTAATTACTAATATTCTTTTGAATAAAATATGTTTGTAGTATGACTACAAAGAAAATTGATGAAGTAAATAAGTTACTCCCACATTAGTATTGTAAACGGGAGGAACGCAATCAAATGTTATCCTATAAACTAAAAGCTTACAAATGGAAATATTAAAAGTTAAAGGATTCAGTACCTCGGAATAATTACGTCGTTTAAACTGGGTAACATAGAAATAAATGTATAACAGTATGCTGTATGTAATAAGCGATCAGTAAAATAATACTGTATTTTTCGGATAATTATGTAAGTATATCTTATACATTACGCTGTACGCTTACTTTGTGGACTCTATTAGATGTAGTATTTTAGATTTCAGCTCCCAGTCTGCATTGACTTTCCCTTGTCGGCAATAAAACGTCAGAAAACAATAATCATCAAAAATTTACGTAGCAGGTGGAACTAACCTTAGGACGTTAATTAAATGGCAGCAACGGCAGCAAGAGGAGAAACATTACACGCTCGATTGGGTGTTAAAGACGCCAGTTGCAGAGCACAGTATTAAGTTTCTGAAAAAACTACTACAGCGTTTATTAGTCATATATTGATGCACTGCAACTAAACATTTATTACTGTTATGTTTACGATTACTTTTACCACTCCAAACTATAAACTCAAATAAACGTAAAAACAATTATGGAACTGAAATTAATATAGCTGTAGGCATATCAAAATTTTATTTTGAACTCTTGTATAATATAAAAATAATTTACACATTTACTTTAATAACTACTACGTATAGCCTATGCTTTGACATAGCAACACTTGAAAATATTTTTCGCGTGGGCACGTAGATAATTTTATGATCAAGAAAACTGAAAAGCTTGAAATGAAAAATATACTGCATTACACTATAACTTGTAACGATCTCTATTAACAGAAACCGGATAAAATAAATACAAATATTTTTAAAAAATCATGACAGTAAATAAACACAAATGATGAAATTTATCAATAAAACTTTTACTCCAAATTACTTTTACCTCATAAAAATTAAAAACTGATTTTTGTTCACACTACACATGAAAGTAGTTTGCGGGGTTACACCTGAATTCGTAGTATGTTTCCCGAGTGTTCAGAGGTTAAAGTTCCACTAGACCACGGACAGTAAAGTTACAGCGGAACCCGAAAGAGGCATTGTTGTTACCACTTACTTGTGGTGGAGAAGAGAGAGCAACAATAAAAATATCCAACACTCACATTTTGTCAGATAAATTTTGTCAATCAATCCACATTCACGATTAATTTTATACGATTTTTACGATTTTATACAATTTTTACGATTCCTGGTATGTTGGACAGAACATCCTGAAGAGTTATCAAGCAAGCCCGGTTGTCTCGTATTTTATGAATAGTACACAAGGCGCAGCTGTTGTTCCCCTAATCGTATTTTCACTGCCATTCTTAATTTACTCAGCCGTGTTCTTTCATCCTGTGTTATTTTCTGTAACAGCGCAGTAGAAAGACTATTTAAAAGCGAGACGAATAAATACCCGTTTTCTTATTCTTCTTCTGCTTGGCATAAAACTACAAAATTTTCTGACAAACTACTCATATACAATAATGAAATTAGTCTTATGAAGTAACAAAACAAAAACTAATAAAACTGTCTTGTTTAACTTGAGTTTAGAGTTTAGAGTAAGTGACTTTACCGCTTAAAGTCCAGAGATAGTAAATGATATGAGTTTATTATCCAATAAAATAATGAGGCTGTGTTTACGCGTAAAATACGTACAATAAATAATAAATGATGAAGCGACCCTTTGTTACAGGAAAAATCGTGTAGGAATATGCTTTACGATTTTATGGTAACCTCTTATCTCGTTTCAGTTTAATCAGAAGGAAAGAAAAATTCTACAGATTCAAATTACGTTAAAAGTGAAACATTCTTGTATTAAAGTCAGACTAGGCTGAAGTAACTTCCACTTTAATTAACTTAAGTTTATATCAAAAGCCCCATAGCGTCATCAAACATACCTTCTCTGCGGTAGAAAATAATTTTACATATTTGATTAATTTAGTAGACGATTGCTTTTAATTATACCACATTGCTTTTTATCGTAACATATATGATGGAAATAATTTTTAAACAAACAATGTAGCGATTTGCTAACCAACAGCACTCAAATAAGTAACATTTTCATTTAGCGTTTTACTCTAGGTAACTTTACAGTGTGACACTCAACGTACCTAAATTTTAATGATATTAATTATTAATAGCTTCTACTTAAAACTAGCATTTATTTATAACGAATTTATTTTATTGTGTACCTTCTATCTCTCTCTCTCTCTTTACCTTTCTCTGCGCTCTCTCTAACCCAGCCTCTCACCTCTCTATGTTGGTATCAATGTATCTCTTTTTCTATCTATATATCAACCTACCTATGTTAACCTTTTTACATTCTTTATTTCTCACAGATTTAAAAAGTAGTGATTAATTAGGTAATTATTATAAAGACTGAATATGCGCAAATATATGAGATTAACAGAATACAAAACTGTTGAATATATATAAATTAATAAATAAGTTTATGTAACCCATCTACATAATCAAATTACAAATATCTTTACAGTGAAAATAATTATGTAGCCTGAGCGCTTTAAAGTCGCTTTGTTTTCTGACGTAAAGTGTAACAACCATGAGTATTTGTGAACTTCATTCTTAGTTCGCACAACAATCGTTTTAATAACAACGTTTTAACAACAAAGGAGTGCCTGTGATTTTACAACAATAAGTTAATTAAAACTGTATACGGAACGTTAACATCGTATATGTAATTATAAGTATAATACTACTGGCTCGGAACACGAAGTTTTGAATTGGTAAAAGTGTAAAATTTTTACCTTATAGGCTATAAGGTAACCATTTAAATTTACCAATAAAAAAATTAGTGTTCCGAGTCAGTAGTATTATACTTATAATTAGTTAATCAACGGACACGTCATGGACAACAAAATCGAAGAACCGTATATGTTTTTTGCGTGCACGTAAACACGATATTTATAACAGCTAAAATGAGTTTTAACAGAGCAAAGTAAACTGTTACATTATTAGGTGACTTAAATTAAATATACAGTAAGTAACTACTTAATAAGTGGTCTGGAAAGCAACAATGACATGTGTACTGTACACATAGTAAGATCGTCTATTTAGAAATTACTATAGAATCTGGAATTTTAAAATAATAAGGAAAATTTTGTGCCATCTGTGTTTCCCTGGTAACAAAAGATCTTGACATAAATTTTACCTTGTTAGGATTGCAGATTATCCGCGGGTCCGGATAAAAGAAACTAAAAATTACTCTGTTGTAGTTTTGTACTTCTAACTGTATTTTTGGAAAAAATTAATTACCGTTACTGTATTTATGTAACAAACACTAACCGACAAAGTCTATACGATCTAAAAACATTTTAAAATATGCCGTTAACCGAACGTGTACGTCTTGAATAGCGCCCTAGCTAATTAGATTTCCAATTCACTAATATTGTCATCTACAAAACAGCATGAAGTATTCCACATGAAATAATGTACGTGATTAGAACGATAGTAAAAGGTAATAAAGTTTTCAATTTACAATTTAAATTTAATTAAATGTAAAACAAATTCTGTTTTAATAAAACTTTTAAATTGTGATTAAATTAAATGTTCATTTTTAAATTGAATTTCAATGTTTAATTTGTTTATAGTTAAGTGGCGGGCTGCTGTATAATAACTAATACCTTTACGTGATCGACTGGCTTTCAAAATACCACAAACGGTCTCATTCGGACTCCTCGTATTCATCTATTCTTTAAATCATTGCCCCAGTACTCTCTCTACTGGAGATGGATTGAACATTTTTCTTATAGGCCGACTCCTCTTGTTCATGTAGCAGATTCGAACTGAGTCAATACATCTGAACCTGAATTGAGCCCTCATAAAGATAATTGTTGTTGCCTACCAATAAGCCTAAGTGAATGAATAAGTGAAAGATGCTTTCCCTACTTTTCCGCATTCCCTTATCTAATGGTAATCTCTTGAGGATATATTTTCTACATTATGTATAATGTGCGTCGCTCAATTTTCTAATTTGTGGTAAAGAGAAAACTGCAGTTTGTTCAGTCCATCCCTTGGCTATGCTAATTCTTCACGTTAATTAGGAAACATAAAATGTATACTACAGTAATTGATAAACTCTTCGAACGTTTACCAACGTTAATGAGTAAAAGGATCCCACTGCCATTTTGGAGAATTCGCAAGTTTCAATACTAACTTCCATTAGGTTTTGACAATGTTTAAAGCTAATTGCGCAATATATTATTGTTTTATGAATCACTATAATACCCAGTAAAAACCATTATGATATCACTGTTTTCTTCTTTTCTTTTTGTCTGTCTACATTTTAGTAACCAGAAGTATGGCAACGATCGTTTACATTAGCTAATGTTGAAATTCAATAACTTACAAAATATTTAGCTAAATATCTATTTAACTTTTTACATTTAACATAGATTAATTACGTAATGTCTAGAAAATAAAAAAATTGACGTGTATAAATAATGAATTATGTAATAAACAAAACTTGACAGTAAAGACAAAATTTGAACTAATGATAATGTGATGTATTTAATATACACACACTTATTGTTTACTAATGTTACCTATAATTTCAATTTTCTGTTGTATTGTATTTATCGATTTCTGTCAAAGACCATCGTCAGGTCGATCGTTTTTAAGAATGTGAGTAATACAAATTTTATTGCAAATCGTATGTATGGTACCTTTAGGCTATGAACAATAAATACAATACAATAGAAAATTTGAAAATTTAAACGTAATGTGCAGGCAAAACGCCTTGTTACGTCTGCCTTCTTTACTCTAGAAGTACTAAAGCAATTTATTTTATTTTTTCTTAATTTTACGAATCAGGAACATTTTTAAGACGTATTACGTATTTTTATATGTTTGTTCTCATGGTTATGGAATTAAGGACGCTAAGTAACATCCAGAAAACCATATCAGTCACTTGATTCATTTGAAGTAAGATAAGATACTTCGTGGAAAGGTAAGATATTCGTTCAGAGAAAATATCAACTTCAAATTATTTTCAACTTTTGCGTAACATATTTGATTACCGAGTTTAATGTGGCGAGCTTGATTAGAATTGCTTGATTAGCTTTAACACTGTCAGCACTGCCTGCCGTTGTCTTATTCTGGCTTTTACACTTAAGCGCTTTACTTTTATTTCAAACTCCTTTTCTTAGTTACGTATCCTTAAGAAGTAATTACTCCTAAAAGATCTTAAAAATTAATAATGTTCAAATTAATTGCTGCAATTTTAATTACTCAGTTACTTTTAAAGGACAATGTTTATACTCGTATTAAAGTATATGATGCAAGGAAGCCTGTATACCATACTGGTGTAATATGTTGACGTGTATAATACGCGAGACTGCATTAGGAAAAGTAATCAGCAAAATACAGATATAGAGTGTGGCGGTCTTTGTTACTGAAGACGGAGAGGGACTGTGTGTTACAGAAGGGATTTATTGTTTGAATTCAATTTCCTGTGCCAATCTAAGCTCACGGGGACTTGTGTTGTTTTCTCGACTCTAGTAAAGAAAGGATTTGCGGGAATTAAAGTGTTTCTTACGTAAAGTAGAATACATAACGCATTAATTTTTATGGACTTTTCTAAATTAATTTTAACATTTATTTATTTCAAAGGTTTTGTAAAATATATAAAAACACTTGGTAAGTTTCACAAATTTTTTAATTAACTCTGACAGCTGTTTCGACTAACTAAGCCATTGCCAAAGAGGCGAATGAATGAAAATTACTAAACACAGGATGTGAGTGGAGTGTAGGTGGTGAACATCTGTTTAGGGCGTATCTGGAACATCTGTGTTGAGATGGCGAGGGGTGTGTGCAAGAGACAAGGGAAGGTCAGGTGTCTTTAAAAATTAAATACAATCATGAATGCAAAATATAAAATTAACTAAACTAAATATAATCTGAATGTAAAATGTAAAATTAACTGAACTAAATATAAACTGAATGCAAAGATTAAAATAATGATGAACATTCAAAATAATATAAAATAAACTAAACTAAATAACAGATTTTAATAAAGGGGATACACAAAATTCAGTCTGTTCATTGGTTAAATTTTTGTTATTTTTTATTGCTTTTTTTAATTTCTAAATTTTCTAACAAATCCATTTTTTTACCTTTTTGTATGTTGTGGAGTAGTGTTATGTTTTTTGTGTCTATGAAGTGATTGTGTTCTAAGCAATGATCTGCAAAACCTGTATTAGATGTATTGTTTAAAATCGCCTTCTTATGTTCAGAAATCCGATGTTTCAGAGCACGGCCACATTGTCCGATATAAATAGCATCGCATTCTGCACAGTGTATTTCATAAACTCCATTTTTCTCCAGTGTGTTAGATTTTTCTTTATTATTGACTAGTAGTGAAAAAAGATTACGTTTGTTTACTGATACCAAGTTAAGACCATGGTTTTTAAACCTATTATTAATCTTATCTGTTATACATGGAATGTAATTTGTTAAGTGACATCTTTTGTTACCCTGATCTGGCTCTATGGAATAAAATTCTTTTAAAATAATTTTCTTCTGTTTTTTTTTTTTTTTAAAAGAGTCAATTATTCTTTCCTCATAACCGTTATTTTGTGCTATGGCTTTTATAATATCTACCTCTTTATTGAAATTTTCTTTGGATGAAGAAACTATAAGGAGACGATTAACCATTGGATGAAAACTGCTTAATTTTATGTGCCATGATGTTAGTGATAGTTTATGTATAACGGTATCTGTAAAAGTAGGTTTTCTATATATCTGAAAACTAAGATTATTTTGTGACCTAGTAATGGTAAGATCCAAAAATTTAAACTTTTCATATTTTCTGTTTCAAGTGTAAATTGCACGCTACTATAAAAGGAATTAATATAATCTAAGAACATATGGAGCTGTCTATCTGTTCCCGTCCAGATGCAAAATATATCATCAACATACCTTGCCCAATGAAAAACATATTTTGGACAATGTAAAAATACGTTAATTGCATAACCCTCTGTACATTCCCGTCAACCAACTAAGCCAGTAATCGATATAGTACGAGTATATTGGTTCTACCTATAGTGGTACTTATAGTTACAAGTATAAGAACCTATAGTAGTACTTATAGTGGTTCTATTTATAGTTACAGCGTTCTGCAACTAAGGTTACACAGTGTTAGCGTGTCGTATGACTTTAAATATATTCCATGTAAAATTACATGACTACTACATGGATAGTAGAAATCATACACCGATTACTCAATAAAATATGTGTAACCGAAGGGAAAAGATAATAATGTTCTAAAGTACTCATTGTACACACACACACACACACACACACACACACACACACACACTTGTACGAGCACATACTGTGCACGAACGACCACTAAATGTAAATTTAGTAAATTATCGTTCTTATTCATTGTCATGAAGGGTCTGTAGTTTTTGAAGTTACAGCCGATATATAATTACAAGTTAAAATCATGAGACTATCGACCACCCTCGGGGTAGGGGGTCAAACGTTACCGAATATTATACAAGGATGAAAAATCTGCCAGTTAGACAGTTAGTTATGTAAAACAATGCTTGCGTTTGTGTAGATTAGGCTTTGACTAGACTTGACAACTACTATCATTTCAGATTACAAAGGCTAAAAACAACTATTTTAAATGCAATCACAGACTGTGAGCCAATAAATCCGCTAACATTAATTAATAACTTTGGAATGGCTTATTCGGTCCTTAATTTACTCCAGTACTCAATAAATTTTAAATTTTAATAAGAAAACACCCAAGTGAGTGGTAGCTCTATTGCTGCACTGCCTAATGGTTCTAAATTAGGGAGATATTGATATTTTTGACTAAATAATGTTATGTTACGTGGCATTAATAAATAGTTGGCTTTGTATCACTGAATGCATTGCCATTTTATAACAGAGAATATGTCTCCCTTATATGGCCGTATTTTATACTTCTGTTGCATTTGCATATTCTGCACTATAATATAAGGTGTTTAGAAATTCTTACACATAGCACACATATTATGCATGCGGTGTTTTGTTAACATATCCGTCAATATCGTCTGCTCAATATTAATAGTAATTAATTTTTAACAGTAATTATCATGAATAAAATCCAGCCATTATTATGTAATTGTAAGCTCTCCTGTAAAGCCTATATAGGCCTAAACATATTGGTAAATAATTCTATAGTTTACTAAACAAGTTTACTAATCAAATTTATACTAATTTATAAAAAAAGTGTTCAACATGATTTACGAATAAAAACATTCTTATTTTTGGCTGTAAGAAACGTTATTATTCTTTAAAACGTTTTAAAATATTGGAAAAATATTGGTTAGTCGTTATTACCACATAAAATTTTTCTCATTTGCCTTAAGCGGAAAAGTAGGAATTTTATTAATAATTCAATTTTTACATGTTGATATCTAAAAGTTAATGTCCTTTAATTTTTGCAATTATTTATAAATCTTATTTTAATATATGCAACTTCCTTAGAAGTAAGCCTAAGTCAAGTGACTATGAAATTTCGCTAAATTATTTAATATCACAGTGAGGTGGGAATAATTCTATAATCCCCTCCATAGTTACGTCACTGTATACAAATGTCTAAATTATAGAATTTGTATTTTGATGTTAAAACATTAGGCTCTCTTACTGCTTGTCCTATGTCTAATAAACGTTTTAAGTTTTAAAAATTTCAAAGTGTACAGAAGGTGACACAAACACTAGTTTGCAAGTTAAAATAAACAATCTGTTAGTTTGCAAGTTAAAATAAACAATCTAGCATTTAAAGCGTCTTGTTTTCCAAAAAAAAGTGTAAATGAACAGGCAGTTGCAGAAGGCGGATGTAGCCTACCTGTTGCTCGAACAGGTTTAAATTATCCAGTGTAATCAGCAAATACAAGATTGTTTCTATTTAAACCTTTAGTACTGTTGTCCTCATTGTTACTAAGCTTAACATCAGGTTGTTTACAGAAGTCCTGAATTCTTACCAAATTCAGTTATCTTACGTTATGTGTATTGCACATATAAATATATTGAATGTATTGCGACAACACAAATTACTAAACTATTGGCGCATAGGATATGATTGTATGTGTATTTCAAATTACAAGTCTATATTGGAGGGTTTAAGATTATTTATTGTACGAACACAAGTTATAGTTTATATGGTATATTTGAAATGTACAGAATGTAATGTTTGATATAGAGTCTTTCTTTTAAAATGTTAAATAATGTTCATACGCAAGACGTGATACGTTACATAAGAAGACTCCCACGAAGATGTTGTTGAAGAGAAGGGCCGGTCTTTGCGGTATAGATGGATCGTCAGGTGTGGCTTACAAATGACAGACGTTTCACCAAAAACGTTTACAGCTGGGCTGGCGTCCTGTAACAGCTGGGCTGATGTCCTATAACAGCTGGGCTGATGTCCTGTAACAGCTGGGCTGATGTCCTATAACAGCTGGGCTGATGTCCTGTAACAGCTGGGCTGATGTCCTATAACAGCTGGGCTGATGTCCTGTAACAGCTGGGCTGATGTCCTGTAACAGCTGGGCTGATGTCCGGCAATACCCACGATGAATCCGACACTTCGCACACACAACGGTACTACGGATTTTATTACTCGCAAAACTTGTATAGAGTTTAAGACCAAATAATATCTCAGGTGACAGTGAATTTAATCAATAACGGTATATTGAGCTTATACCTCTCCGGCTTCTTCAAGTGTTCTCGCGAATAACAAGGTCTACCGCGATCAGCAGACCACCCTATGAGGAAATCTTGCACTAGCACGGAAACGTCTTGATGGAACTATTGCGTAACAATTAATGATACTGTCACTGCGGAAAATCTCGCACAGTGATACAGTTACACACACTTCTTACACACGTAATACTACAATATTAATATCGTGTGTAAAGATATAAAATCAATTGTTATGCGTCACACGCGTTACTATCCCCGAAAAGTCTTAACAGATCCTTGCAAGCGGTAGAGTCTTGTACAAGGATTGTATGTACCGTTCGCGGTAGCAGCAGTGAAGAACTGCTTGTAAATTTTCGCACAATGCGTTAAAACACTAGTGTGTGTAAATGTACTACACACACAGTTCTGAGTCTTCCCGTTTCACTAACGACGAATAGTTTTTACAACACCTTGCAAGCGGTAGAATTCTTGTACAAGGAGTGCACGACCCGTTCGCGGTAGATGGCGTAGAAGAACTGTCGTAATTATACGCGTAATGCGTTTAAACACTCCTGCGTGCAGATGTACTACATACACAGTTCTGAGCCTTCCCGTTTCACTATCGACGAATAGTCTTTACAACACCTTGCAAGCGGTAGAATTCTTGTACAAGGAGTGCACGACCCGTTCGCGGTAGATGGCGTAGAAGAACTGCCTGTGTAACGACAGGCATAAGAAAATTTCCAACCACCAGTCAGCATTCTATTGGTGGATGGAAGTCACATGGTTAGTAAAGGTGACCATGCACTTTTCATGCATTAGAGTGCATTTACCTTGTAACAGCATGCATAGCGGTAATCAGACTACACGTATCTCATGCATGCTGCCTACATATTAATAATATACATGAACGTAAACAATAGTCCGACAGGTATAGGGATTGTAGCGATACACATGTCTCAGTTCAGCTAATGTCAAAACAACGATAATACTTCACGCACCGCACGGGAAACGTTTCCCACCCGCGCACGCGCGCACATTTCCACTAACACAGTACATGAATAACCATAAATAATAATGTACAGTTTTTTTAAACTAAACCCTTAACCTTACTAAATACAATTGATAACAACCAAACTTAACCATCTACCAATATAATATGAATGTCCATTGTCTGTGTAATATATGACTTGCCCCGCCTATCATGATCCTGTGATTCGTTGCAGGATTAACTCCCTCCCGCATAAAAAAAAATTTTTTTTTTTTTAGTTAACTAACAAAAAATAAATTTTTTTTTTTTTTTTTTCAATATAACCAAAATAACTTCCTAATCCTGAAATAATAATAATACCCTCAAACTAAAATCAAATAAACATCCTCAATTAATACTAACATTTCAACTGTCACTTTGACAGAAGCATCAAATCAAAAGACACGTGGTAACCTTCAAACCAAAACAAACACACATGTTCTTGACACACAGATAACGACATCTAATGCAGGGTCATAGCGTACACAGACAACATTCCTTAACAAAACTAGATTATTGTTCATTCACAGAGCCATCTTACATACAACATTTAAACCTGAATTGACATATTCAAATCACTACACATTCTTACCCCTATATCCTGACATTTATTTCTGAGTTTACGGATCCTTAGTATAATACTTCCTCAATGAGGACGCATGGAATTTACCAATCGCACGGTTGGTATTTGGGTTGGTTAAGATAAAAGTATTTTTCCCAACTTGCTCCGACAGGGTATACGGACCATTATACAGCCTAAAAAACTTCGCGGCTGTGTTGTCCTCCCTTCTTCCAACATTTAATGCTCGTAAAAGCACACTCTCTCCAGTCTTGAACTTGACTAGTTTATGTTCCGCATTAAATTTTTCCGTGCGCTCCTCGGCGCACTTTTTAATGCGTCTTCTAGCTTCGATTTTCTTTATCTCAACTGGTATAGGCATATTATGCGTCGCTATCCTTTCAATGTGTTTACCCCAGACCCGGCCTGGCATTTCTCCGGTTTGGAGTTCATTCGGAGTATACCCAGTAGTAGAATTATAATTTCCATTTATGGCATACTCAAAAAATTCTAGGAATTCCGGCCACTTACTCTGGTTAGTATTACAGTACGTACGGAACAACCGTCCCAACTCCTTGTTGACCCGCTCGGCCAAGTTACCTTGCGGTCTCCGGATCGCAGTCAAGACCGTCTGGACCCCGTGTTTCTCAAGCTCGGAGTGCCACTTGGTGTTCGTAAATTGCTTACCTTCATCTGAGAGTATCTTCCTTACGGGACCATTTTTCGGCATGTATTTATTTAGCATAATGTTTATGACAGCCGACGTCGTAGGTCTACCAATAGCATATAGGCTAACATGTTTGGTAAAGGCATCCGTAACAACCACCAGGTTCTTCATTCCACGTGCCGCCCGAGGAAGTGGACCCAAAAAATCAATGCATACAAGGTCATTTTTATTACGGACGACAATGTTACCCATTTCAACCTGTGTATGTTGGTTCGGATATTTCGCTGTTTGGCAGATGTGGCATGAGCGGAGTATGGCCTTTATTTTCCTGGTCATATTTAGCCACACAAAATCCTCCCGCATTGCCAGGTAACATTTATAAGGCCCCGCATGAGCCAGACTCTCATGACACATCCAGGTGAGGTCTTCCACCATGGCGTCCGGTACCATAATCTTCCATCCGCCATTGATAATTTTATACACTACGTCTTTATATATTCTGTACTTAGGGTTTTCTTGTATCCGGATAGCGTCACATATCCGCTTCAACTTTGTGTCACGCTGCTGTTCCATACCAATATTTCTTAGCTTATTTTTGAGACTGTCTTCTAATTTATATTTGACAGCTAGAATTTGAACCTCCTGGTTATTAGACGCATGACGTTCTTCCACCATTGGAGGGTATCGGCTTAACGTGTCAGCTGCTTGGTTCTCGCTTGCCTTACAGTATTTAATGGTAAAGTCGTACTCTTGGATGGCCATGATCCAACGGGATATGCGAGCGTTCGCTAACTTGCAGCGCAACATGAACGATAAGGCCTGGTTGTCTGAAAGGATTTCGAAGTGTTGTCCAACCAGGTAATAACGAAATTTACTAATGCAGTACACAATAGCCAATATTTCTTTCTCCGATGTGAAATAGTTACGTTCGGCCCCTTTTAGTGACCTACTACTGTGCGCAATTATTTTGTTTTCGCCCTTCTCATTCCGTTGGTAGAGTACCCCCCCAATGGCATAATCAGAAGCATCGCAATTCAGGACATATGTGCCCCTTTTCTCAGGATGGAACACGTGCAGGTTTCTACTATACAAATTTTTAGTCGCGTCGAAAGCATGCTGATGACGCTCCTCCCATCTCCATTTATTACTCTTACGAAGTAGTTCTAACAACGGCTCAATTGTCCCAGAATATTCTGGAGTAAAACGTCTGAAGTAACCAGTCAATCCGAGGAACGCTCTGATATCCCTGGGTTTTGTGGGTTTCGGGAACTCCATGATCGCATGTATTTTTTCCGGGTCCGTTGTTATACCTTCCGCTGAGATAATATGACCCAAAAATTTAATTTGCGATTTCCCGAATTCACACTTTTCAAGATTGAGAGTCAGGTTAGCGGCTTGCAATTTTTGAAATACAATCTTGAGATGTTCAAGATGTTCTTCAAATGATTTGGATATGACCAAAATATCATCAACAAATATGCTGACGAAGTCCTCCACCTCGGGTCCCAGAGCTAACTCCAAACATCTGACCATGGCCGCTAAACTGGTAAACAAACCAAATGGAACTACTTTAAACTGATAGCATTTATTTCGATATAGAAATGCTGTGTATCTTCTCGACTCCTTGGCAAGGGGAATCTGCCAGAATCCACTTTTGAGATCAAGGCGAGACATGTATTTAACCCCTTGACATTTTATGAATAAGTTCTCCGCATTCGGAGCACAGTCGTAGCATTTTTTTGTAATAGAATTTAGATTTCTCATGTCGAGACATAATCGAATGTCGTTATTTTTCTTTTTAACAACAACCATAGGATTTAAAAAATTGCTATCAGTTCGTTCAATCACCCCATTCTGAAGCATACTCTTAACTTCGGCATCAACCTGTTGTTGATAGTGAAGGGGGATGGGGTACGTCTTCCGTACAAATTTATTTTCATCCGTGACCTGAATACTGTGTTCATAAACATTCGTGACGGTAGGATTTTTGGAAAACACAGATTCAAATTTATCAAGCATACTTTGCAGCTTATCTTGCTCATTGCTCGTTATCTGCCTGCTGTGAGTCCGCAGATTATGTGTTATCTTATCGGCAAGTTGAACCGCTGGGCGAGTTATAGTAATAGGTTCACAATCAGACCCCGTCTTACCCCTCCTGCGTCCTAACCTGATATTGTGTTTACTATTATTTACTGTACATTTTAGTATTTTATTAGGAAAATCAATGGTCGCGTGCAGTTTATTTAATGTGTCCACTCCCAAAATAACATTATACACGAGTTTCTTGACCATAAGCACAGTGACCTCTATTTCCATTCCCTGAATGGATACTGTTATCATAGCTTGACGGTCAACCCTCTGAGATTCACCCGTCGCTGATTTTATGATTTTGTGGGCTGCCGGCAGAATCGGGATTTTTTTAAAATGTTTCCTGTGCCTCTCTAGGAATCGCTCATCCATTAACGAAATTTCTGCACCGCTGTCAAATAAAACTTCGCCGACACATCCGTTAATTTTCGCGTTGACAATGAGGTCAGTGTCATTTTCAACGCTAATACCTTTCTCATTTTCCTTACTATGGTTATTGCAAATTAAACTATCTCTAATTACAGCAGGATACAGGCCGGACACTACTAATTTTCTCTTATAACTAACATCTTTCACATTTGATTTATTGAACTGCTTTTTATATTTATAACGGGCTTTTAAAACTTCATTCATCCCATTATGTTTACACCATTTCCGATTGGTAATTCTATTAGGTATTTTATATTGTTTTGGTGACTGTGTGTGCTTGGTTTGAGTTTGATATTGAAAATTTTTATTCTCCCGTCCATAAAAATTTTGCTGTGAGCTGACGTCATTTAAAGTCTTATATACATACTGGGTACAGTTTACAGGTGACGAGGTACTTTGCAATCGTGACACTTGCTGTTGTAGTTTTTGAATCCGCAGGTCACGTTCGGCCATTAATTCATTTATCGTAGATATGTGTTGCACTACTTGCTCTGCCGTACCAGAGAGTTTCGCTTCATATTCACTAAGTCGTGACTTATTGACTTCCAAATTTGCCTCTATATTGGCCTTCATAGTTTCCACGGTCTCGCTAATATGCTTTTCTGCCGCTTCTACCATTTGTTTGCTTTGTTTGGATTGCTCCTGTATGGCCAAGTATGATTTCTCGTTTTCCTCATGGAGTGATTTGTTTTGTTTCCCGGCTTCTGCTGAAAGCTTCTGTATATTCACTTCCATCTTTTCTTCCATAGTTTTCATATTAGCTAATATGGCCGCTAAAGCACTCTCTACCCCTTTTGACTCCGCCATAATGATTAAAATTTAATTTAAAATTTAGTAAATTTAAATTTATTGATTTATACGCAAAGCAAGTTATTATTATCACAACAAGATTAGAACATACGGTAACCAGTTTATATGCACGCAGAAAAAGCAGTTCAAAATATCAACATGTAAATACCTTATCTAACATACAACAACTAATAATCTACCTCCAATATACTGATAAAATCTGTTCATATATGATATACAAGAGAATATGCCCACTTGAAAATTATATCCTCAGCTTTTCACATGAACAATACACATACAATTATTACACTAATTATATCTATACGTCGGATTTTTCCAACAAATTTTATATTCATAGACAAATATGTAATAGCGTAAATTTACAGCTATTTAACGAGCCCCACGTTGCTAAGCGCCAAAATATCTCTATGCGACAACACAAATTACTAAACTATTGGCGCATAGGATATGATTGTATGTGTATTTCAAATTACAAGTCTATATTGGAGGGTTTAAGATTATTTATTGTACGAACACAAGTTATAGTTTATATGGTATATTTGAAATGTACAGAATGTAATGTTTGATATAGAGTCTTTCTTTTAAAATGTTAAATAATGTTCATACGCAAGACGTGATACGTTACATAAGAAGACTCCCACGAAGATGTTGTTGAAGAGAAGGGCCGGTCTTTGCGGTATAGATGGATCGTCAGGTGTGGCTTACAAATGACAGACGTTTCACCAAAAACGTTTACAGCTGGGCTGGCGTCCTGTAACAGCTGGGCTGATGTCCTATAACAGCTGGGCTGATGTCCTGTAACAGCTGGGCTGATGTCCTATAACAGCTGGGCTGATGTCCTGTAACAGCTGGGCTGATGTCCTATAACAGCTGGGCTGATGTCCTGTAACAGCTGGGCTGATGTCCTGTAACAGCTGGGCTGATGTCCGGCAATACCCACGATGAATCCGACACTTCGCACACACAACGGTACTACGGATTTTATTACTCGCAAAACTTGTATAGAGTTTAAGACCAAATAATATCTCAGGTGACAGTGAATTTAATCAATAACGGTATATTGAGCTTATACCTCTCCGGCTTCTTCAAGTGTTCTCGCGAATAACAAGGTCTACCGCGATCAGCAGACCACCCTATGAGGAAATCTTGCACTAGCACGGAAACGTCTTGATGGAACTATTGCGTAACAATTAATGATACTGTCACTGCGGAAAATCTCGCACAGTGATACAGTTACACACACTTCTTACACACGTAATACTACAATATTAATATCGTGTGTAAAGATATAAAATCAATTGTTATGCGTCACACGCGTTACTATCCCCGAAAAGTCTTAACAGATCCTTGCAAGCGGTAGAGTCTTGTACAAGGATTGTATGTACCGTTCGCGGTAGCAGCAGTGAAGAACTGCTTGTAAATTTTCGCACAATGCGTTAAAACACTAGTGTGTGTAAATGTACTACACACACAGTTCTGAGTCTTCCCGTTTCACTAACGACGAATAGTTTTTACAACACCTTGCAAGCGGTAGAATTCTTGTACAAGGAGTGCACGACCCGTTCGCGGTAGATGGCGTAGAAGAACTGTCGTAATTATACGCGTAATGCGTTTAAACACTCCTGCGTGCAGATGTACTACATACACAGTTCTGAGCCTTCCCGTTTCACTATCGACGAATAGTCTTTACAACACCTTGCAAGCGGTAGAATTCTTGTACAAGGAGTGCACGACCCGTTCGCGGTAGATGGCGTAGAAGAACTGCCTGTGTAACGACAGGCATAAGAAAATTTCCAACCACCAGTCAGCATTCTATTGGTGGATGGAAGTCACATGGTTAGTAAAGGTGACCATGCACTTTTCATGCATTAGAGTGCATTTACCTTGTAACAGCATGCATAGCGGTAATCAGACTACACGTATCTCATGCATGCTGCCTACATATTAATAATATACATGAACGTAAACAATAGTCCGACAGGTATAGGGATTGTAGCGATACACATGTCTCAGTTCAGCTAATGTCAAAACAACGATAATACTTCACGCACCGCACGGGAAACGTTTCCCACCCGCGCACGCGCGCACATTTCCACTAACACAGTACATGAATAACCATAAATAATAATGTACAGTTTTTTTAAACTAAACCCTTAACCTTACTAAATACAATTGATAACAACCAAACTTAACCATCTACCAATATAATATGAATGTCCATTGTCTGTGTAATATATGACTTGCCCCGCCTATCATGATCCTGTGATTCGTTGCAGGATTAACTCCCTCCCGCATAAAAAAAAATTTTTTTTTTTTTAGTTAACTAACAAAAAATAAATTTTTTTTTTTTTTTTCAATATAACCAAAATAACTTCCTAATCCTGAAATAATAATAATACCCTCAAACTAAAATCAAATAAACATCCTCAATTAATACTAACATTTCAACTGTCACTTTGACAGAAGCATCAAATCAAAAGACACGTGGTAACCTTCAAACCAAAACAAACACACATGTTCTTGACACACAGATAACGACATCTAATGCAGGGTCATAGCGTACACAGACAACATTCCTTAACAAAACTAGATTATTGTTCATTCACAGAGCCATCTTACATACAACATTTAAACCTGAATTGACATATTCAAATCACTACACATTCTTACCCCTATATCCTGACATTTATTTCTGAGTTTACGGATCCTTAGTATAATACTTCCTCAATGAGGACGCATGGAATTTACCAATCGCACGGTTGGTATTTGGGTTGGTTAAGATAAAAGTATTTTTCCCAACTTGCTCCGACAGGGTATACGGACCATTATACAGCCTAAAAAACTTCGCGGCTGTGTTGTCCTCCCTTCTTCCAACATTTAATGCTCGTAAAAGCACACTCTCTCCAGTCTTGAACTTGACTAGTTTATGTTCCGCATTAAATTTTTCCGTGCGCTCCTCGGCGCACTTTTTAATGCGTCTTCTAGCTTCGATTTTCTTTATCTCAACTGGTATAGGCATATTATGCGTCGCTATCCTTTCAATGTGTTTACCCCAGACCCGGCCTGGCATTTCTCCAGTTTGGAGTTCATTCGGAGTATACCCAGTAGTAGAATTATAATTTCCATTTATGGCATACTCAAAAAATTCTAGGAATTCCGGCCACTTACTCTGGTTAGTATTACAGTACGTACGGAACAACCGTCCCAACTCCTTGTTGACCCGCTCGGCCAAGTTACCTTGCGGTCTCCGGATCGCAGTCAAGACCGTCTGGACCCCGTGTTTCTCAAGCTCGGAGTGCCACTTGGTGTTCGTAAATTGCTTACCTTCATCTGAGAGTATCTTCCTTACGGGACCATTTTTCGGCATGTATTTATTTAGCATAATGTTTATGACAGCCGACGTCGTAGGTCTACCAATAGCATATAGGCTAACATGTTTGGTAAAGGCATCCGTAACAACCACCAAGTTCTTCATTCCACGTGCCGCCCGAGGAAGTGGACCCAAAAAATCAATGCATACAAGGTCATTTTTATTACGGACGACAATGTTACCCATTTCAACCTGTGTATGTTGGTTCGGATATTTCGCTGTTTGGCAGATGTGGCATGAGCGGAGTATGGCCTTTATTTTCCTGGTCATATTTAGCCACACAAAATCCTCCCGCATTGCCAGGTAACATTTATAAGGCCCCGCATGAGCCAGACTCTCATGACACATCCAGGTGAGGTCTTCCACCATGGCGTCCGGTACCATAATCTTCCATCCGCCATTGATAATTTTATACACTACGTCTTTATATATTCTGTACTTAGGGTTTTCTTGTATCCGGATAGCGTCACATATCCGCTTCAACTTTGTGTCACGCTGCTGTTCCATACCAATATTTCTTAGCTTATTTTTGAGACTGTCTTCTAATTTATATTTGACAGCTAGAATTTGAACCTCCTGGTTATTAGACGCATGACGTTCTTCCACCATTGGAGGGTATCGGCTTAACGTGTCAGCTGCTTGGTTCTCGCTTGCCTTACAGTATTTAATGGTAAAGTCGTACTCTTGGATGGCCATGATCCAACGGGATATGCGAGCGTTCGCTAACTTGAAGCGCAACATGAACGATAAGGCCTGGTTGTCTGAAAGGATTTCGAAGTGTTGTCCAACCAGGTAATAACGAAATTTACTAATGCAGTACACAATAGCCAATATTTCTTTCTCCGATGTGAAATAGTTACGTTCGGCCCCTTTTAGTGACCTACTACTGTGCGCAATTATTTTGTTTTCTCCCTTCTCATTCCGTTGGTAGAGTACCCCCCCAATGGCATAATCAGAAGCATCGCAATTCAGGACATATGTGCCCCTTTTCTCAGGATGGAACACGTGCAGGTTTCTACTATACAAATTTTTAGTCGCGTCGAAAGCATGCTGATGACGCTCCTCCCATCTCCATTTATTACTCTTACGAAGTAGTTCTAACAACGGCTCAATTGTCCCAGAATATTCTGGAGTAAAACGTCTGAAGTAACCAGTCAATCCGAGGAACGCTCTGATATCCCTGGGTTTTGTGGGTTTCGGGAACTCCATGATCGCATGTATTTTTTCCGGGTCCGTTGTTATACCTTCCGCTGAGATAATATGACCCAAAAATTTAATTTGCGATTTCCCGAATTCACACTTTTCAAGATTGAGAGTCAGGTTAGCGGCTTGCAATTTCTGAAATACAATCTTGAGATGTTCAAGATGTTCTTCAAATGATTTGGATATGACCAAAATATCATCAACAAATATGCTGACGAAGTCCTCCACCTCGGGTCCCAGAGCTAACTCCAAACATCTTACCATGGCCGCTAAACTGGTAACCAAACCAAATGGAACTACTTTAAACTGATAGCATTTATTTCGATATAGAAATGCTGTGTATCTTCTCGACTCCTTGGCAAGGGGAATCTGCCAGAATCCACTTTTGAGATCAAGGCGAGACATGTATTTAACCCCTTGACATTTTATGAATAAGTTCTCCGCATTCGGAGCACAGTCGTAGCATTTTTTTGTAATAGAATTTAGATTTCTCATGTCGAGACATAATCGAATGTCGTTATTTTTCTTTTTAACAACAACCATAGGATTTAAAAAATTGCTATCAGTTCGTTCAATCACCCCATTCTGAAGCATACTCTTAACTTCGGCATCAACCTGTTGTTGATAGTGAAGGGGGATGGGGTACGTCTTCCGTACAAATTTATTTTCATCCGTGACCTGAATACTGTGTTCATAAACATTCGTGACGGTAGGATTTTTGGAAAACACAGATTCAAATTTATCAAGCATACTTTGCAGCTTATCTTGCTCATTGCTCGTTATCTGCCTGCTGTGAGTCCGCAGATTATGTGTTATCTTATCGGCAAGTTGAACCGCTGGGCGAGTTATAGTAATAGGTTCACAATCAGACCCCGTCTTACCCCTCCTGCGTCCTAACCTGATATTGTGTTTACTATTATTTACTGTACATTTTAGTATTTTATTAGGAAAATCAATGGTCGCGTGCAGTTTATTTAATGTGTCCACTCCCAAAATAACATTATACACGAGTTTCTTGACCATAAGCACAGTGACCTCTATTTCCATTCCCTGAATGGATACTGTTATCATAGCTTGACGGTCAACCCTCTGAGATTCACCCGTCGCTGATTTTATGATTTTGTGGGCTGCCGGCAGAATCGGGATTTTTTTAAAATGTTTCCTGTGCCTCTCTAGGAATCGCTCATCCATTAACGAAATTTCTGCACCGCTGTCAAATAAAACTTCGCCGACACATCCGTTAATTTTCGCGTTGACAATGAGGTCAGTGTCATTTTCAACGCTAATACCTTTCTCATTTTCCTTACTATGGTTATTGCAAATTAAACTATCTCTAATTACAGCAGGATACAGGCCGGACACTACTAATTTTCTCTTATAACTAACATCTTTCACATTTGATTTATTGAACTGCTTTTTATATTTATAACGGGCTTTTAAAACTTCATTCATCCCATTATGTTTACACCATTTCCGATTGGTAATTCTATTAGGTATTTTATATTGTTTTGGTGACTGTGTGTGCTTGGTTTGAGTTTGATATTGAAAATTTTTATTCTCCCGTCCATAAAAATTTTGCTGTGAGCTGACGTCATTTAAAGTCTTATATACATACTGGGTACAGTTTACAGGTGACGAGGTACTTTGCAATCGTGACACTTGCTGTTGTAGTTTTTGAATCCGCAGGTCACGTTCGGCCATTAATTCATTTATCGTAGATATGTGTTGCACTACTTGCTCTGCCGTACCAGAGAGTTTCGCTTCATATTCACTAAGTCGTGACTTATTGACTTCCAAATTTGCCTCTATATTGGCCTTCATAGTTTCCACGGTCTCGCTAATATGCTTTTCTGCCGCTTCTACCATTTGTTTGCTTTGTTTGGATTGCTCCTGTATGGCCAAGTATGATTTCTCGTTTTCCTCATGGAGTGATTTGTTTTGTTTCCCGGCTTCTGCTGAAAGCTTCTGTATATTCACTTCCATCTTTTCTTCCATAGTTTTCATATTAGCTAATATGGCCGCTAAAGCACTCTCTACCCCTTTTGACTCCGCCATAATGATTAAAATTTAATTTAAAATTTAGTAAATTTAAATTTATTGATTTATACGCAAAGCAAGTTATTATTATCACAACAAGATTAGAACATACGGTAACCAGTTTATATGCACGCAGAAAAAGCAGTTCAAAATATCAACATGTAAATACCTTATCTAACATACAACAACTAATAATCTACCTCCAATATACTGATAAAATCTGTTCATATATGATATACAAGAGAATATGCCCACTTGAAAATTATATCCTCAGCTTTTCACATGAACAATACACATACAATTATTACACTAATTATATCTATACGTCGGATTTTTCCAACAAATTTTATATTCATAGACAAATATGTAATAGCGTAAATTTACCGCTATTTAACGAGCCCCACGTTGCTAAGCGCCAAAATATCTCTATGCGACAACACAAATTACTAAACTATTGGCGCATAGGATATGATTGTATGTGTATTTCAAATTACAAGTCTATATTGGAGGGTTTAAGATTATTTATTGTACGAACACAAGTTATAGTTTATATGGTATATTTGAAATGTACAGAATGTAATGTTTGATATAGAGTCTTTCTTTTAAAATGTTAAATAATGTTCATACGCAAGACGTGATACGTTACATAAGAAGACTCCCACGAAGATGTTGTTGAAGAGAAGGGCCGGTCTTTGCGGTATAGATGGATCGTCAGGTGTGGCTTACAAATGACAGACGTTTCACCAAAAACGTTTACAGCTGGGCTGGCGTCCTGTAACAGCTGGGCTGATGTCCTATAACAGCTGGGCTGATGTCCTGTAACAGCTGGGCTGATGTCCTATAACAGCTGGGCTGATGTCCTGTAACAGCTGGGCTGATGTCCTGTAACAGCTGGGCTGATGTCCTGTAACAGCTGGGCTGATGTCCGGCAATACCCACGATGAATCCGACACTTCGCACACACAACGGTACTACGGATTTTATTACTCGCAAAACTTGTATAGAGTTTAAGACCAAATAATATCTCAGGTGACAGTGAATTTAATCAATAACGGTATATTGAGCTTATACCTCTCCGGCTTCTTCAAGTGTTCTCGCGAATAACAAGGTCTACCGCGATCAGCAGACCACCCTATGAGGAAATCTTGCACTAGCACGGAAACGTCTTGATGGAACTATTGCGTAACAATTAATGATACTGTCACTGCGGAAAATCTCGCACAGTGATACAGTTACACACACTTCTTACACACGTAATACTACAATATTAATATCGTGTGTAAAGATATAAAATCAATTGTTATGCGTCACACGCGTTACTATCCCCGAAAAGTCTTAACAGATCCTTGCAAGCGGTAGAGTCTTGTACAAGGATTGTATGTACCGTTCGCGGTAGCAGCAGTGAAGAACTGCTTGTAAATTTTCGCACAATGCGTTAAAACACTAGTGTGTGTAAATGTACTACACACACAGTTCTGAGTCTTCCCGTTTCACTAACGACGAATAGTTTTTACAACACCTTGCAAGCGGTAGAATTCTTGTACAAGGAGTGCACGACCCGTTCGCGGTAGATGGCGTAGAAGAACTGTCGTAATTATACGCGTAATGCGTTTAAACACTCCTGCGTGCAGATGTACTACATACACAGTTCTGAGCCTTCCCGTTTCACTATCGACGAATAGTCTTTACAACACCTTGCAAGCGGTAGAATTCTTGTACAAGGAGTGCACGACCCGTTCGCGGTAGATGGCGTAGAAGAACTGCCTGTGTAACGACAGGCATAAGAAAATTTCCAACCACCAGTCAGCATTCTATTGGTGGATGGAAGTCACATGGTTAGTAAAGGTGACCATGCACTTTTCATGCATTAGAGTGCATTTACCTTGTAACAGCATGCATAGCGGTAATCAGACTACACGTATCTCATGCATGCTGCCTACATATTAATAATATACATGAACGTAAACAATAGTCCGACAGGTATAGGGATTGTAGCGATACACATGTCTCAGTTCAGCTAATGTCAAAACAACGATAATACTTCACGCACCGCACGGGAAACGTTTCCCACCCGCGCACGCGCGCACATTTCCACTAACACAGTACATGAATAACCATAAATAATAATGTACAGTTTTTTTAAACTAAACCCTTAACCTTACTAAATACAATTGATAACAACCAAACTTAACCATCTACCAATATCATATGAATGTCCATTGTCTGTGTAATATATGACTTGCCCCGCCTATCATGATCCTGTGATTCGTTGCAGTATATAAGAATATATTTGAATATAAACGTAAATGTTACAGGCGTATTTAGATTTGTCCTAAAGCAGCAACATAGCATGCATTTGGGAAATGAAAGACATCTTTTATTGGAAGAAGATTACAGAAACCAAATAAATATGTCAAAGAGAAATAGAAAGAGTTCTCTTGTGTGAGTGTTGTTTGATTTTGGTTTTATATTGATTCGGTAGTTCATCAGACGAACATTAGGAACAGAGGTGCTCACATTCATTCATACACAAAAAACAATATTTTAACATTTTTTCTCTGTAAAAAAAAAAAACATAATGCAGCAGTCTAAGCCACTATTCATTTTAATTTGCAACTAAACGTGATGAAATATTTCTTAGAAATGGTGATTGCTATGAAGTATTCCTGCAACTGTTTTTCCTTCAAACAACGCTAACATTGTGTAAAATACAGTAAAAATAAACATAATATACGTTAACATGAATATCATACAACAATATTAAACAAGCAAGTAGATTTGTTTTTTTCTTCGTATTGTTTATATTAGCAGCCATCCTTACTATTTATTTTATGAATTTGCTAACTGCTATAATTTTTATTGTTTGACTAAGCTTTTCGTCATCACTGACATCATCAGGTCTTAAACAACAACGAAAGAAAGAAACATACTCAGATTTAATAATTCCACAAGAATCATATCATCCAGTCAATTATAAAATGGGAGCATTAAATTCATTTTCCTATAGAGCTATAAATTATCTAGAAAATGAAGAACTCAAACAAAAAGAATTAAAGAAATATAACAAATAGCAAAAAATAATAATTACAACCCTAAAATAATTAATAGAATAATTAAGAAAATAGAGAAAAATAAAGAAATAGAAAAGAACAAAAAAGAAAAAACAAATGAAGAAAAGAAATATAAAGGAGCAATAATATACATAGGATGTCAAACAAAAATGTTACAAAAATGCTTCGAAAAATATGAAATACAGATAGGAATAAAGAAAACGAAAAATGTATTCGAATATATAAAAAATGCTAAAACAGAAGAAATTCCATTAACAGAAAATAGCGGCGTATACAAATTAAAATGTGGGGAATGTAATAAGATATATCTGGGCGAAACTGGAAGAAAATTTAAAATTCGAATGAATGAACACGCAAAAGGAGAAGGGGTTAGAGTAACGAACTCACTATATGCAAGACATTTCAATGAATCAGGCCATAAATTCATAAATCCAAATGAAAATATGGAAATAATCAAAATAGAAAACAATCCGCAAAAAAGAAAACTAATAGAAGAACTAGAAATACTTAAAGTTAAAAAAGAAGATAAAAATAAATTAATGAATATAAAAGTGGATTTTACAAATGAAGAAATATTTTATTATATATTAAACAATAAACAAAAATAAATTAAAATAATAAGAATAACACACTAAAAATGACGAAATGTAAAAGGTTACAAAAAAATTATAATGCAAGAATGTAGAAATTAACGGGAGGTTGTTGTTTAAGACCTGATGATGTCAGTGATGACGAAAAGCTTAGTCGAACAATAAAAATTATAGCAGTTAGCAAATTCATAAAATAAATAGATTTGTTTTTGACCCAATTCAATTCTTTGGAAACATAACTAAGATCCGACGACTAATCGGCCTAGTGCGGAGTAAAACGTAATGGTAAAAAGCAGCAATGAATCCTGTGTACTGCACGAGTCGAAACATAAATTGTATGCACGTTATGTTTTCATGAAGTAGACGATTTATTGAGTTAATTAATCACACACCCACACCCACATCCACACCACTTTTCTACACACACATATAAAATACATTGCACACATATTAATATTGTATTTATATTAGCATTGTAAGCATATTAGTAGTAAAACACCCAGTGAGATAGACATCTTACGTTGTTGGATACATATTATAACTTGTAGCTACGGAGTGTTGTAAGGTACGCGTGATTTCTGTAGAGCTCGCTGCGTCTTCAGTTGCCCGACATTTTTTTATTCTGCAAGCATACACAACATCGTAGAACTATCTTGTAGCATTACTACTCTGCATCAGTTACCCCGACAGCAACACGATACCGCCATGGCCAGTTGAGTTTGCGAATCAGGGCTTGTTATAAGACATGTAAGACATGCCCGGTATGTAATGTGAAGAGTTAATTGTTAATTGCAGTGTGCGACAGTAATTAAGTGATACTTATTGTTAGTAGTAATACTGATAATTGCATAAGTTAAATATTATAAACTAAAATATAGTTTGTCCTAATAAAAGAGTACAAATCATGTTCGGTAACCATTGTAATGAATGTAGATTTTATTTAGTTTTCATTAACACTAATTGGCTTCTGTACTCATCATCGCGGAAAAGAATATATGAATAAAATGTTTCTGAATGTGACTGACAAAAATTATAATCCTTTCCCGTATACTTTTATGTAGTAGAAATTTCAATAAATAAATAAAAATAAGAAAAAGTAAGTAAGAAATTAATTAAATAAATAAAGACGTAATTAGATAAATGCTGTAGTAATATAATGCCTTCATGTTGCTGACTTTTTATGTTGTTAGGAACTCATTTTAACAGGAACATAAATTACCCCTACGTGTGAAATTCACGGGACTATTGTGAGTCGTCCTGAAAACAGAGTTTAACAACGTATAGGTTCATTGCAACGGGAATACACATCAGGTGAATTATACTTACAAAACGTTTTATCATATTCATAACGTTTTTAAGTTAAACTGTACATAAACAACATAATGAAATCTATTTTTTCACATACCACACTATAGGCTACGAACACAATAATTTGTTAAGCGTCATACAATCTACAATTTTCTTAGTAAAACGCTAAAAATAAAATTTATGTTTCTTCTATATCAGCGACAAGAAGGCACAAGGTCCCGCAACAAATTAATATTTTAAAAATTTTAATGTTTTAAATAATTTTATATCGTGTGATACTTTTTTAATGTCCAATTGGCACTGCTAAATATTTTGAATATTTTGTAGTATGTAGATGTCACCGGTCTACAAGTTATGTCAAAAGATGAAATAGCAAATTTACAATAAATAGTATGTAAATATTGCTCCCATTCAATTTTATATTTTTCTTTAATGCTCTACTGTATTGTCTATAAACTTATACTTCTTTAAAAGAATGGTTACTGTATTCAATAATTACAAATTAATATTTAAATACAACGTGTATTGCTTTAAGCCAGAATAAATTGATTAGAAACGCTTACACGTAATGTTATCGTAGAAGCTGACGTGATTGTCACACGAGACCGCACTGAGATAAGTAAACAGAAGGAGATAGAAGTAACGAGTGAGACAGACTTTGTTATCGACGACGGAGCATAGTGTGTACTAGAACCAGTGCTTCGGGGAAGGGATTTATTGTTTGAATTCAATATCCTATGGTAAACAAAACACGCTAGGATTTGCATTGTGTTCTTAACTCCAGCGAAGAAAGGATTTGTTGGAATTAAAGCGTGTCTTACGTAAAGCACACGAGATTTTCAATGTTTGTTTTTTTATAGATTAATTTTTCAAAATAGGTTGTTATCTTTGTTAGTTTTATGGTTTCGTGCAAAAACAATGCGTATAGAAAAACAATGAAGCTAATACGTAATAAAAGTGTTATCGAGTTATTCTTGTAATGTTAATATTCTTGATCTATGGAGATTTTAATTTATTTTTGTTTATACGTATGCCAAATCAAACAGTACACTGCCTTGTAGTTGCTTCAATACGCAAGCATGAAATACATCGTTAAAAATTGGACTAAATTCTGTATAAATCATTCAAGTGGAACAAAATTCTTAAAAACAAAAATTTACTATATTTTTAACCCTGTTTATTTTATTTTTATATTTAATTAATATTTTTCTAACTTACAAAAGGTTTCGGTTTTGCAAGGAGACTGTACTACAAAAGAATCCAGAACGCAATCTTTAATAATGACTCCCGCCATACAAAAATGTCTGCCATCAGGAAACAATGCACTAGGAAATGATGAAGGTAGTATTAAGTGTCACGCTCCTCAGAGGTTTTCATTGTGTATTACATTAGTCCGGTCGCAACACACTTTTAATTAAATTCTGTAATAGTTAGTATCTTCATTGTTCCGACACTATATTCTTTGCTTCTTTAATCTATTTCAGTAAAAAATATATTTTTCATCGCGTCAAGTCTGTACGAAATTGCAAAAGGAAAGGCTTATTCACTTTAAAATGTATTGTTTGTTCTCTTAAACTTATTTAGATCCTACGAAATACTACAATTATTATGTATACTGCTCGTAATAGAAATGCACAAACAATCTTAACGCTAACAGTATTAATACTGCTGCATGTGTGTCAGTATCAGTAAATAACGATCTACGTAATCTACGTAATTTTCAAAACAGATAAAAAGAAAAGTTTGTGAATTACATGTTTTTGACAAAATAATCAAAACTAGAAACCATTCTAAAGAAAAACAAATAGAAACGTTTAATACAGCTTTATTTCGACATGTAGAATCAAGTTTGAATAAAGATTACTGTATACAGTAAACAAGGAATATTTAAATGACTTGAACTAAATTAATTTATTTTGCAACTTGAAAACTAAGAGAGCTAGGTCAACACCGGATTCATATCAAAAAAAGCAACTGGAACAACTCCAAGAGTTTAAATATTTGGGTCAGATAATAAAAATCAACGAGTAAAATTAATTCATGAATAAGCAGTTGCTCGATACTTTTCCATGCAATAAAGACCAAGGTCATTAGTAACGAAGAAAGTTAGGATGACTACTTTCAAAAACACGTATGTGCTAGTTCTTCCTTATGAGACTGAAACCTGGGCTCTAAATGAGAAGCATCTAAACTCTCTGTATGCTGTGGAGATGAGACACCTCAGAAAGGTTGAAGAAAAGGCAAGTCGAGATCGAGTCAGAAACGCTACTATAAGAGTAAATCTTAAGAGAGTACCTTTAAAGAAAAGATTAAGAAAGCACAGTTGGGCTGATTGGGACACGTTCAGAGGATAAAAGAGGACATCCAAAACAACTGCAGGAGGCAAATTTGGTGGGAGAAGATCCAGAGGCCGGAGAAAAGTGACCTGGGAAGGCAATGTGAGGTGCTCTCTGCAGGGACTGGGAGTGCAGTGGAATAAACCCAAGGCCCTGGCCATGCAGAGAACGCGGTGGTCAGACCTTTGCTCAACCTCTACACCTTGCGGTAGAAGCGGATTGGAATAATAAGAAGAAGAACTAAAATGTGCACTGTAATTTAAGTTTAAAATATTACGTTAGAGCATTCTACATTAACAATTCTGCTAATAACTTACAATATGGTTAACAGTGTACAGATAGACAGCAAGATGGACAGACAGATAGATAGACAGATAGACAGAAAGACATACAGACACACACAAACACACATACAGCAAACATTTTGCCTATTTTTAAACAGAATATTTAATAAACGTATATGTAAAAAATATTATTAATGGAAAATTTAACAGTTTTAATTTACTTCAACTTCTAATTTTATGTACTGTTGGAAAAGCAAAGACTTCTGGATGATAGGTAAATATATTTTTCTTGTTGCTACCTGTTTCTTTATAATGGTAATTTTCAAGTCATAACTTCTTAAACCAGTCGAAATACATACGCCGGTCTGCATATTGACTTGGGATTTGTCCGCGAAATTTCTCTCAGAGTTATGTAGTGCCTTAAGATATACACAAGATAAGGAGAAAAAGTTTAGGTGACGAGTTTTCTTAGTTGGCTGCTAGTCTCCTTCTGAGAGGTCAGTTTCACTGATACTCCCTAAAGTTCTGAAATATGTTAAGACGTACTTTATAAAAGAAAATTATGATAAAACTAAGTGGTCGTCAGATTTTATGAAAAGGTTACAATAATTAACAACTTTAATATAATTGATTGCACAGAGAATATATTAATTAGAGACAATTAAAAAAATTAATTCCAGGTACAGTAAATTTTTATAACTTTTGTAAACTTGTATAATCAATTTACGAAGTATCTAAAACTCTCAATTTCATAACTGTATCATCAGAAAAGAAAAGAAAAGAAAATTTTTGTATATTGGTTAACCTAGAAAGTATAAATTTCTCGGTAAAAAATATACGTTTGTCATTTACAAGAAAATTCATTTTTTTTATAAAAGTATTATGGAACTATAAGAGACAGGGCAAAGGTCTAAAAATAAAACCTTTTAATCTATGGCGCTGAAGATAACATATGACTCTTAGATTGAAAAGGCATGAAGGGAAAGTGTTTTGTGTGTGTGTTGGTTGCTTGTAATACACATAGAGTGGGCAGGTTGGATTTTTAATTTCAATAACAATAAACACACATAGTAAAATATTATTTGACACAAATATCCCAAACAAATCATCCTAGAACATATCAAGCCAGCAAGATTACTCAATCTCTTGTTACCAACTGACCGAGGAAACATCGCGCAAACAATTTAATTTCTCATAGATAATTTGATTTCTCACATTGGATACAAATAAACTAAATATTAACTATAAAAGTTATAGAATCCAATAAAAGCATGTCTAGATTATTTCAAACAATAAACTCTGATGCTAAAACGCGTTCACTTAGAATTATTATTTATTAAAAACGATAGTTAAGTCCTTAGTATCTATAAGTAATCATAAAATAAGTAATACAAGCATGATTCTTGATTGCGAAAAAACAAAGCATGGCCAGTCCCACATATGGATAGTACAATTGTAGCCTTTCAACAAATGGATTACTAAATAAGACAACAGTAAAACCAATTAACTAATTGGTAAAGTATTAAATTGCGTGGTATGCTGCAGTGCATATGCTTTAATTACAAGAACTGCTACTCAGTGGGAGGTAGCAAGTAATACATGTCAATGGGATTAGTCGGGTAATATGTGCCTCGGCTCTATCAACTAAGTTTCGTTTAGTTCACAGTGAAATGAGGCAAGAACGTTGACTTCAGAAATATTAATTTCAGCGAACGTCAGACAACGTGACAATATGCAGTGTTTAATTTTCTCTTGTTAAATTAACGTTCAGCGCTTAAACTTTATGTGCTTGTAACACTAAAGCTTGCAGTTTTTATGTTTCGGTTACGCCAATAGGCTACAAACCCAGCACAATTATTATGCACACAATACTGTCGTTTTATTTGTTTTGTAAACATTTTTTTTGAGTTCAGCTTCTTGTATGAATTATAAACTACTACTGCTATTCATAATGCTATGAAATACTAGATAATAGTAAATTCTTGTTTGAAAGAAGGAAGATAATCTTTTTCTTGTTTAAATTTCTGTTTAAGCGTTTGTGTGGTCTGTGTGTATGTGTGTGTGTGCGGGGGGGCTCGCGCATGCTGGTATGTAAGGTATGTATGTTAACGCCATGCTTCAATCTTGAAGAATGTTGGCTTATTGCCAACAAACGTGATAGGTGTATAGGTTATTTGTCGCATCTACCTAAAAAGACACAGGTACCCTCATTGAATCAGTTACCCACAAAGATTAAAGTTTTGCAGATTGTTAGTCATAAGACAATCTCCTTAATAAAAATACTGTAAAAAAACTTGTTACATGTGAAAAATAAGTAATAAAGTTGCAGAAGCGTTTTTACGGGGCGGGGGCGAACGGGAGCGGACCCTCCCACAAACGGTCGAAAAAGTTGACGACTTTCGTTAATCATTTAATTTTTAGCCCGTTTTGTTATTTTTTTTTTAATTGTGTACGCTAATATTGTAGTAACTATTTTTTAAATATACAAACAGATTTATTACACAGAATTTGCGTATACGTTTGAAATATGACATATAGGAAAATAATTTTAGTCAATAAAGATTTATAAACAGTGTTTCAAGAACGCGTATTTTAATGTGTTATTACTGTTCACTTTAACGGAACTAATTTTAGCCAATTTATAGATAGTAACATTGACTAGTTTCAACTTGTATAAGTCGACCCGAAATCGGACCCCCTCAGGTCAAATTCTAGATACGCCACTGTTAATTTGCACTACATCATCTGTGAGTATTCTTAAATTCTCAGACCTGTCGTCATTGCATTTCTTTTAATGTACAAATGTTGTGATATTATTTAATCTTTAAATTACTATTAGTATATTATTATTATAAGGTATATTTTATATTATCATACAATAAAAAATGTCCTCTTTTTTCTGCGGTGTTACAGGTTGTAGTGCCCGATGAACTAGTTCTTGTCATGTTTCTCCTGTCCATCATTCTTTCCAAGTCATTGAGCTGACAATCAACCTTCAACCACGGAGACCAAAGAGTTACCATAACTTACTCGAAGGTCTAATGTGTTAAGTCACCAAAGATTTCCTTTATCATTCTCATTCTGGGACAGGATTTGGTGGTTTCATATATGATATTCTGACATTGGACCCTCTTTAAAGTTTCTCTTTCCTGCGTCATTGAATTGCCTAAAATTATAAACGGCTTTAAAAATGTATGAAAGCACAGGAGGTATGAAGACCCTACCAGAAGCTAGGCTACCGCAGTCATTGACCTCAAATTCATTAGAATGAGGACGCCTTCACAATAAGGAAATGTACACTAAGGTAATGTATACTGACATTACACGGTACTGTTGCAAATAAATTAAATTTTGTTAGAAACCATTCTAGTCTTAAAGGCAGATAACACTTATTAAAAACATACTTCATTATGTAAATACCTTCTATTGAAATTAGTTTTACTGTAGTAAAAAAAGTCAGCATTCAATTAGATAATTCTTATTCTATTAAATATTCTGTTCTCAAAGTAGCCTATGAAATCACGTAGAGAAAATGGTTTGAAAAATAAATTACTTCCGCTTTTACTGTAGTCGTTTGTAGTTTATTTGCCTTACGTTTAGGTCCTTGCCTAATGTATTTACACAAATTGATACAATTATATTCTAGAAACGCAATTTACCACGTTAAAAGTCTTTTAAACTTTTACGTAGTTTATTATAATTTCTGTAGTTTCACGATATTGCTGAGTCTTCAATGATATTAGTTACTGTAATAATAACTGTTACCTACAATAAAATCCGTTTAGTATTCTTGGCTACTGAGCCTCCAGGTGGTCTAGTGGCTAACGCGGGCGATTGATGCGCTCGTGGTCCCGGGTTCAATTCGCGGCGGAGGCTCCATACGGCGTGCACTCAGCGTCGTGAGGCAAACTGAGTAGGCGCTGAGATAACAGCGCCGCCTCTTGGCCGTGAATACCGCAACTAGCGGCTGGTGGCGCGTAGTACTAGCCATACACCGTCACACTAACACAAAAAGCTGCGCGGTACGCCTTGGTCCTTAACGGACTGTGGAGCGGAGGTTTATTTTATTTATTTATTCTTGGCTACTACGTTATCTTCCTTGAAAGCAAACCAAACCTAAATATTAAAGGAAGAAGACTATTAAACTTAAAATAATTTTATTTCATCTAATTTATAGCTTAAATTTTGAATGAGAAACTACAAAATTTGAGTTAGATTACTGGCTAATGACGATGAATTACCAAATCTGGTAATTTTACTGCAAATTACTAATGAAAAATTTAAAAATAAAATGTATGGAGACACCAGATTAGTGCTTTATAATTAACAATAGTATCTATAATATTAATTATTATCAGTTATTTTATTGTTTTGTTTGAATTGCATCCATGATTTTTTACATGTTTCTTCAATAATAACCTATAGGCCTTAAATTTTCTACATAACATATAATTTCAAATAATTTTCTTTTAATCCTTTACATCGTTGAGTGTAACAGTATTAACAAATAAACCAATATTAGTAATTTCTGTATTTAAGTATTGATACGTGTGGGTTATTGTGTGAACTTGTTTAAAACATTCAAAATTAAGATGTTTCTGGAGTAGAGAATACAGTATAGATTATGATAGATGTTTACCATATTCTGGTACAGTAAACACATAACCAGCTCTAAGGAAAGAAGACACCATTCCATACAATAACTATTTATACCGGCTCATTGTGAATAATATGGGAATCAAAGGATATATACAGCTTATAAACAGAAAAAAAGCAAACCAAAATAAGTCCCTTAATAAAGCGGATAAAATAAATAGACTACAGTCATAGAACGTGTATGTTACCTGTACAGTTGCAGAACCTGTTTTCCAACGTGATAACAAAGCAGTCACTACTTTGATTGAGTGTAATTTATTATTAAGAAGTATAAAACCCTTATCGTGGGATACGTAATATTTGTGAATTCGTGATAGTGAGTGTAGTATTATTGCCCAATAAATATAGTTATGAAATAATTTTCTCTGGGAATTTTCAAGTCATGTGTTTGGTCCTGTTTACGAAGATGAGTGTTATTATATATTAACTTGTTTAATAGTGTTTAGAATATAACTTAAGACAATTTACTCACTGACAATGGAGGGAATACCATACTATTTTCTTTGTTATTTTGTATTTTATTATTTTGCCTTTTCGTCTCCGTTCCAGTATTAAGCAGAATTCATTTTCAGTTATTAGTTATATTTTTGTTTATCTTAGTCAAAGCATTATTTACTTTTATGACTGAGTTTACAACTTTATGTTTAATGCTGTTGATATTTTTTATATTAACATTTTTATTTTTTATTCTTATTCATATTTTTATTATTATTTTTATTCCTTATTTCTGATAATTCTTAAAATAAATAGTTACTTAGGTTTTACAAAATCTCTTACAATAATAATTTCCAACACAATCTATAACAGAAAATTTGTGTTTCAACACATCAATAAATAATACATAATAATTTCAATACATAAAAAAATAAATAGCTGGCGTTAAAAAAAAAAATTAGAATGTTTGTAACCTCGAGTATCTAAAAACGGATAATGGTACCACTGCTAATATCGCTAACGAAATTCAGAAAGACTGTTTTGGGATAAGATACATATTTTTAATTAAAGTATACAGACATCCCGTGCATATGTGTATATACAATGGATGTATATGCAAATGTTAATTAACTATGCTGTTGTTATTTACACATCTCTAGAGCGTATTGCTTCTACAGTGACGTCTGGGTCACATGTAACTGGACTTTGTGCATGTATTGTTATTTAGTCTCACAGCCACTGTCGGCAATAACTGAAGTACACTAGACCCCAGTGCCCCAGTGACCCAGTGGCCCAGTGGCGCTGCTTTGTAATAATATGATTTTTAATACAAACGAAAATTAACTAGAAAGAATTATATTTTCATTTCAACACGGTGGTTTACTCATTATTCTCATAACGACGCAGTTAGTGTGTAAATAAAATGTTAAGTTCCTGAGGGATGTTTACTAGGAGTTATACAATCTATGTTTAAGGAATCTGATAAGCCGGAAATCTCCATTCCGACAAAACATATTCTCAAGATTTTATGTAAAGTAGGCCTACTAATTTAACACCACCTATAAGGTAGCATATTAAACAGTTTAATTAGTATTAAATGTCAGTGATACCGCTGACGATACAAGATTAAGCAAGTTTGGTGAGTTTTAAGAAAATAAAATCCGATTACTGTTGTCCACTTTGTTTTTAAAGTTGTTATACTCTCAGCCTTAAATTACGTTACACAGCAATCTTCAAACTCCGCCTGTGGTAAACTAAAGTGTGTGGATTGAGTAGCACATTGGATACCACTGCCGCTTCCAAGCCCGGATAAAGGAGGATGGTTAGTGGACAATGTTAGCCACCTGTCCGCTGGAAAAATATGGATGGCAACGGACAGCCTAGGAATAGGACGGATGATACGGCAATGATCATAGCGAGAAATAGGACAATGGATAGGATTGTATCAATTACAATTTCGAACGACCCACTAAGGTGTAAGATTGTGATAAATGACAGAATAATAGAACACGAAATTCAGATAGACTGCTTAGGAACAAGGCTTACAATTAACAATAGGGCAGATGAAGAAATAGAACATCAATTGACGAAAGCAAGAAGAATTGCTGGATGCATGAATAACCTCATATGGAACAATAAATACATCTCACAAGAAGCAAAATCTAGGTTTACAAAAGCACAATACGTCCAGTAATATCCTATGCATCAGAGATCAAGCCAGATACAGGAACAACTCGAAGGCAAACATTAGACAACAACAAGACAAACGACAAACATTAAAAAAACTATATTACGGGAGTACTATGAAAGAAAAGTACGATAGGTGGCCAAACAATAGTATAAGAGAAACATGTAATGTAGCAGATATTCATTCTTGGATTCCGGAAAGAAGAAGAATATGGATGACACAAGGCTAGTGAAAAAGCAAGGGATAGACAACCACCAAACACCAAGAGCATTGGTCGGCCAAGGAAGAGGTGGAGTGACAGCACGTCAGATCGTTGTTATAGAACAGGACAGAGTCCTAACAAGGAAGTTAAAGAAGAATCAAGCAAGAGTAGGCAAATTTTCTGTAATATCCTTTACACAAATTTAGTAAGCTACTAGCCACATAAATAATTATTACTTTGATCTGTACATATAGCACATGAACGCTTATACAAGAAGATTAGTTACTTAAATTATACCACCTACGATAATTATACCTAATAATAAATACTAGTGGTCGCCCAGTGGTCGAAATTTGACCGTAATTTATTAAATTTTTAAGTTTGAACGTTATTGAGGTTCTTTTGTCAAAGAGTATACCTCTATAATCATTGCATATAATTTTTTTGAATTTTATTCTATTACGTCAGCTGCGAGCGTGTACAAATATGTCATTAGCGTGTGTTGTTTGCCTTAATTCCCTGCAATACCTATGAAATTTAAAATTTAATGTTAGTAACAGTTGAAAAAAAACACAATTACAGCTTGTATTCGTATTTATTTTTTGATATAATTCATTGTCAGTTTTAATTTTTTCATGTTATTATTGAATCAAATAAACGCTAATAAAAACGAGAATTGACATTCATAGAAGTATAAGATACATTGTTTTCAATTCCAGTGGATTACATTTCATTTTTGGTAAGGTACAAAATTGGAAAAGAGTTTGAAGATTATCTGCTACGAAGCTTATATAATTTTTTAATTTTTTTTCTGTGCATTAATTTTCGAGTTATTTGAAAAACATGAAAGATAGGAAAAATGAGGTTTAGCTTGGCTAAGCCATATTTAAAAAGCAATAACGCGTTTTTTGACATTTCCTTGGGTTTTTTATTGCCATACTGACCAGGTTTTGCCAAGGCTACACAGTTATTTTGCCTATCTTTTTCGAATTATATAAAATTTAAATAAAATTTAATACAAAATAAAAAATGAAATAAAAAATACGTGCCTCGTATTTTTTCATATATTTTTCATTATATCAAAAAAACCGGGCGGTTAAAAAAATAAATGTTGTCCATTGAACTTAAAATAATTTGAAAGTGAATTTAATGATTCAGAACTTCTGTGTAAACGATGTTTTTTGTAAAAACTCTTTCATCATTTGCTAAATGCCCTTGGCCATTATATTCGGAAATATAAAATCTCAAACCATCGAATGATCGAACTCTACTTGCTGCGACGTAAGTAGAGGGAAAATACTGGTTCTGACTAACAAAGGATGCCGCCTTTCCCACGCTTCCCCCACCACCAAGATCAAAGAGATGCCGCCGTTCCCACGGTCCAAGATTTTTTCCCACGCTCTCCCCACCACCGCTGGATCTGCAGCATCCCAAATGGAGCACAGCATCCGCGAATTTCCGCGAATATAATTTTTTATTTTCTAATAAAGCTGATTTGCATATCAGGGGTGAGTGGAGGGTGGGGGATTCCAACTTGATGCATTATAGTGTATATATTAAAATATATGATCAGGGTTACCAACCTTTGCATGAGTTCAAATTTGTTGCGTGTTATAATGTATATTAAATCTATATGATCAGGTTTACCAACCTATGCATGGGTTCAACTTGATATGTGTGTGTTATATAGTGTATATATTAAAATATATGATCAGGGTTACCAATCTTGCATTATTGTGTATAGAACAGATCTGCCAACATTTTTCTGTGGTGGGAAATTCAAACTATATGATCATGATTGTTGTCGATATCAATTCTCTCTTTGAATGTAAGTAACTCTCCCTCCCTCCCTCTCTCTCTCTCTCTCTCTCTCTCTCTCTCTCTCTCTCTCTCTCACATTTGAATGTAAGTAAGTATCTGTCAAGTAAAACTATCTCTCTCCCTCCCTGTCTCTCTCGCACACACACATTTAGTAGATTACTGTTGCATCTCTCTCTGTGTGTTTATGTAACGGGTCTCACTCTCTCTCTCAATCTCTCTACGCCAATCCCGGTTCTGCCAAGTCTGTGTGGTAAAGTGTTACGCATAAAAACTCCTTTGAAATAAGGTATTTTCAAAAGTTTTGTGTACACATACAAATCGCTGTCGGACAATCTACGCACTGCTCACACACACACACACACACACACACACACACACACACACACACACACACACACACACACACACACACACATTGTGTATGTCTCTAGCTGCAGACGTTGACAGGAATTCCCTTATTCAAAGCGATTACGGTGTCACTGTACACAAACTTGAATATGGTTTACAGACCATTGTAATTTTAAAAATTCATTTTTGCATTAATTAAATATATATCGTAAACAATGAAATAATAATATTTCGTCATTGTAAGATTTTAATAAAACAATTATCAGTTTAAATAATAATTTTCGTGATTGCAAGATACAACCTGCGTACACGTAAACTTAAAATATAGTTTACAAACCGTTGTAATGCTTTGCATGTATGAACATGTCCCCACCCAGACGAAATTAGAGACACCAAAAATATAACAATGTCATTAGGAAAGTCCACATTCCACTTTCATAAGGAAATAGTCACCGCTTACAGCTGTGCATGTATGTACATGTCCACAACAGAATTAGAGATATAAATGTCATCATTCGCTGTGACCTACTTTCTAATTTGACACATGACAGTCATTAGCAGCGGTGACAGTAATTAGGATTACTTATGGATTAGAAAGTATTTACTCCAAAAACGGACACAAGCTGTCCCACTACCAGAGTACAATATATACGCGAAGAAAATCAGTTGCAATTTCTCATTTGGCTGCCTGCGTGTGCTGATACATCGTGAAATCTATCACTGCATTTTTAATAGTTGAAAGACTGTTTGTATTATTATTGTACGTCTTACGAGTCTTCAGTATACACAACTTTCATCTTTAAGGGTGTGTAGACAACACATGCTAGTTTGGTAAGTGCACATGAAACATTTTGAATACGTTAATAAGTGAACATAATTTTATTGTATGTACAGATTTTATTTAAACGTAAAAATTATTTGCATTAAAACATTATCAAGCGCATTATTTATTGAATTTAATACATGTGTGTGTGTGTGCGTGTGTGTATGATCAAATTATTATGTCTGTTACAATTTTCTGAAATATATTATTACCGTACTTTTATATTACACTTCTAATTGAAGATATATATTTGAATTTAATACATGTGTGTGTGTGCGTGTGTGTATGATCAAATTGTTATGTCTGTTACAATTTTCTGAAATATATTCTTACCGTACTTTTATATTACACTTCTAATTGAAGATATATATTTTAGGTATAGCTGAATTTAAGCGTGTGAGCTTCAATATACACAACGTTTGTCATTTTTTTAAAGGTGTGTAGACAACGTACGCTAGTTTGGTAAGTGTACATGAAACATTTTGAATACGTTAAAAGTGAACATAATTTTATTGTATGTACAGATTTTATTTAAACGTAAAAAATTATTCGCATTAAAATATTATCAAGTGCATTATTTATTGATTTAATACATGACTCGTTCAAATAAGTATGTATGGGTGTGTGATCAAATAACTATGTCTGTTACAAAAATTCTTGTCGTGCTTTTATATTACACTACATAATTTTATTGTATGTACAGATTTTATTTAAACGTAATTTATATATTACACTACATAATTTTATTGTATGTACAGATTTTATTTAAACGTAAAAGTTATTCACATTAAAACATTATTAAGTGCATTATTTATTGAATTTAATACATGACTCATTCAAATAAGTGTATGTGTGTGTGTGTGTGTGTGTGTGTGTGTGTGTGTGGTCAAATTACAATTTCTGAAATATATTCTTACTGTATTTTTTATATTACAATTCTAATTGAAGATATATTTTAGGTATAGCTGAATTTTAAGCATGCGAGCCTTCAGTGTGCATACAATGTCTGTCATTTAAGGGTACGTGTGTGGACAACACTCGCTAGTTTGTTGCAAGTAAGTATACATTATAGGGTGGGTTATACAAATAATAATAAAGTGTGTACTATATACATTTATTAAAATACATACACAGCTCCAAGATTATATTAAACTAGTTTTTACAATTAAAATACATACACAGCTCCAAGATTATATTGTTACAAGCATGAAAATATATCTAAACTATTATATTGTTACAAGTATTAAAATATATCTAAACTAGTTTTACAATTAAAATACATACACACACAGCTCCAATATTATAATGTTACAAATATGAAAATATATATATTTAAAACTAGTATTTACAAAATATGTATAAAATAAAACTTGAACACGTCTATGTACTGTGTTGGACAATGGCGTATATTCTACAAGCGAATCATGTAGTATCATACAGTAGGCAGTCGTCTGCGTGGAAAATTCATTGACGATTCAAATTCTAAACGTACATCAACTGCTGAAGACTTAAGCGCATCGTCTTGTTAGCTACAATCGAATACAAACAGCGGGGCTTTTGATTTGAATAATTCTGGTGTCAGTACTGGGCTGACGTCTAAACGGTGGTAATACGAACTTTGAAAACTGGCGTACATATTGTACAATAATGCAAAACGGTCTTTCCCAATATCCAAGTTTAAATTATCGTAAGGATAATACTTGTCGTTTAGAAACAGTCTCGCATTGATCACGTTACAATGATCGAATTCATCGGCGTGTGCTGTCAGTACATTCTTTCTTGCTGTCTGAAACGGTAACACAACAAAGCGTGGTTTTTCTAGCTGACTCGAGGTATTGACAATCCAATTCTGCCTTTTAGTCTGTGGTAAGGCAGGATACTCGTGCAACTCCCAGGCCCTAAAAGGCATAGTTATCGGGTGGTCTTTCTCTATGAGTCGTAACAGTGGTAATCTGTACGCATTAGCTACATGTACATAAGGCATTTTCCAGTAAACTTTATCTAGTTCAAGAACACAATTAGCAACCGTTTGTCCGCTTGCTAAAACCATAGCGTTTATGTCGGTAGATGTGCGTAGGAGTATAAGTTCTTGTTTCGCGTTCAGCACGATGCGTGTATAGTCTTCTGCGAATCCCATTAGCATTTTCAGTGGAATACAAAAGTTGAATTCACCGTCATCATTCACTTTTAATACGTTCGCGGTCGGTGCCACCCAACCCGCGTTTTCCATTGCGTCACGTGCGTTGTTGTTGGGTGATAGAAAAGTTTTAATAGTTGACGTAACGCCAACGTTTCTGGTATGGTCCACTACCACTCCGGCCAACTCGTAACGAATCTCTTCAAAGAGAAATGCTATAGCATTGTTCACCAGTTCAACATTCAGCGCAGTATCTGCAGCCACACTAGGGTTTTTAACCAACTTGCCTTCGATGTAGAGGAAACTTTCTGACGGCAGTGTAAAGACGTCCTGTTGTTGTATTGGCACACGTATTTCATCATTGTTTCCATATCTTGTTGTTGCGTACGGTGCGTGTGAGTGAAATGAAAAGTGCGTGATGCTGTCTTCAAAGAACGGTTGCTGCTCCACAGATAATATTCCACTCGCCATATTACTTGTTTACAACAACAACAAAACCCAGTGAAATCAGGAAACGACGGTTAACCGATGTTAATAGTTTCAGTTTCGAACGAGTACTGATACGTTTCCTAACTGATGTTTCTTCTTCTTCTTCTTTAATTTCTGACGACTGTGGTAGCAGCAGTGGCGGAGAAACAAAGTACAAGCCCATGTCTATAGTCGTTTTAGATGTAAACGCACAGTGATGACTTCTCCACGAAAATCTATTACGTCACCGTCCTGGTCGTGTAAAGATAATTTTATGTTGTCCAAACTGTAACCCTGTAACCCCTCTTTCTTTTTATGCTTATATATATATATATATATATATATATATATATATATATAGAAAACAAACATTCTTTTATTTCTTTTTATTATTTTTTTTATATTTAATTATTTTTATTTTTTTTTGAAAGTGAGGCCACTAGTTATTGAGGACTAGGCAAGAGCCTAGAGAAGCCAAAATTGTGCTGGGTCCAGTATGATGGGACTTGCAAATGAAACTCTGATCTTAAAATAACAATAACAGTATTTATTGTGTTCGGCTTTTGTACAATATATGCGCCCTTGGAAAGCAAGATAATTACGAGTATTTTACAGTGAAAATAGCTTACTTCCAAAAACCCTCAATCGTTATTATAAGTCCATTAACATATGCATCGCCAAATAGTTGAGTTTGAGTATTAGTGGCGCATAAATAATAATAATAATGTGAAATGGCGCACAGTCTCAACCCTCCCAGTAATTACACAAGTCATAACACGATATAATATATATATATATATATATATATATATATATACTTGCATAATCAAGTATAATAATGTAACAATCACATAAGGCATAACACACAACATATAATTGACATAGAAACACATTTACATATAAATAGCACATCACATGTTCACCTGGTTAGCAGCGTATATTTTGTCATCATACACCCTCAACCCCCCTTATTCTGACCAAGTATCCGGCCCACCTTAATTTTCAATTAATAAATAACTAAACCCCAAAACCTCAATTAATACATCCCCAAAAGAGTAGAGTAGACATGCCCCAAAATTCTAATTAGGTAATAAGTAAATCTAAGTATTCTAAGTAAGTATTGTGGCCTGCGCACAAATACCACGCAGATGTTTAATTATCAATTTCGGATCTCAATAATGATAATGATAATGAGTGCCATCACGAGGTCAACATGGATGCCAGGTTGCCTAACTGCATTTCTCATTTCTTTTATTTTCTTGACAGAATTTATAAAAATAGTGGAACGTGACCACCCATAAATACTCATAACTGATACTGATTAGTCTGGTATTCTTTAACATTAAGTAATTGGTATTGTGAGCAATAAAAGGTTAACAGTTACAAAATTTGAACTATGGCAAAATATAAACTGTGACAATATTTAAACTGGCTATGGCAAAATTTAATATTTACAAAATTAGCTGAACAGTAGAATTGAATTTCGCAAAACAGAATCTATGTAATGAAGGTACATTACGGGAGTCGACCACTTGTTAAAACACCTCCACGATCTTAATTAATAGACAAAACTCCAACCCAATTAACAAAAATAATTGACCATCAAAATTTGCAACTGGCACAGATACATCCGCACATGTCCGCTCAACCCAGAAATAATTTAGTGCCGGCCCCTTTTACAGAAAACTCAGCTCAACCCGGGTGCTGCATGACCCTGGCCGAGTTTACAGTTCTCAGCATGAGACAGACATTAGTATATATATGAGGCGTAAGCCTTACTAAGAAAATTACAAAGTAACATATAACCCCCATTGTCCGGACTAAGTCTCCAAACGGGAGCGTTTGCACAAGTGTCTCAAAAGAGTTTATCGGCCACAACATTTTGGTTTAATAAGCTTAAATGTCACCTGGTTAGCAGCATATGGGTAGAGGGTCCGGTTGAGTGTTTGTCCGTCCATCCCGGCTGACAGCTGACGGAAGTGTTTGAATCTATATCATTGGAGGCAGGTGTTCGGCCATCCTCTGGAGCGAGACAGTTTCCCGTCTACATCGGAAAGCCTGCACAATTATATCTGTGATTACTTACAGGTTTAATAAACCACACTACCTCACTTACTCAGCTGACATTGCATGGCCTGCCCTGTTTATAAACTCCGAAAATTCACTATGTATAGAACCCCACTGAATCTAATAAATCGCTTCAAAATAACCCTTTTAAATATTCTAATATATAATATATCCAAATATAGTCATTCCATAATAATAAGCATTTCAATTAATAGTTATGCACAAGTTTTCATGAAGCACTTAACTCCCCCTGACAGGAATTAGCAAACTTTAACAAGTCCGTGATGTACAATGATTTCAGAAAAATAACTGACTTACGCCCCATTCTGGGTTAATGAATTGAGTATTATTATTACTACATGATTATAACACATTATTATATTATTACTACTAATATCTGTTAACCAGCGTTAAGATTGAAACTTACATAAAACGAATTTAACCTGTTGTCCGCCACGTGGTGATAATTACTGCAATATCTATCGCAACGCATCCGCGTTAATATTAAGCACATACAATTTATTTTTATGAATAATTAAGTTACATATGTTAACACACTTACCGGTAGGTCGCGTAGACTTCTACTTATCCATAGGAGCAGCTAGAAAACGAAAACCTTTACATTGACTCTGTCAGCCAAGTAGAGATGCTGCTATGCTGAATGACAAAATTGGACTGACGAAACCAGCTGCAGAAAAAACGGTATGCAGGATCGGGCATAGAGTGCGCGCGTATCGGTCGGGAGGACGATAATTCATAACGACAGCAAAGTCCAATAAACGTACGTAAATGTTTACGTAACCCCCACGTTAATAAATACGTAACGTAGTAGATCAACTATATAAAAGTAACACCGCCGCGTTTTCCCCAAAACACGGCACACCCCCACCCCAACTTGATTGCCTCACAGTTAAACGCAGGGAGGGTACCCTGCAGTGTACCCCACTTCCCAAAACAGATCAGTGGTCTCGTGATTATGGCGGAACAGCAGCACTTGCTCTCAGGAGAACAGACATTCCCATGCGAGCCACTCTCGGCTTTCGTTGACGGGCAATCCAGTGAAATGAGTCGGTCTGTTTCTTATTGCTTCCATCTCCTCTCGGCTTTGTCGCACCTGACCGGTGATATTGGCCATGGTCTCTTGTATATCATTACATCGTTCTGTGACCTGGTTGCGTACTTTTCCGAATTCTTCTTGATTTTCCTTCCTCTGTTCTTCTACCTTTCTACGACTATGTTCTTCAATATTTGTGAACTTGGTGTTCACCACTTCTTTAAACTCATGGACCTCCTTTTCGGTCTGGTTGCACTTTCCATCAATCTCTCGAATCTGTCGATTGACCATTATATTTTCTTCTTCCATCTTCTTATTCATCGCTTTCTTGTTAACACTGATTTCCTTATTCAGTTCTTCTCGCAACAATTCCATTCTTTCGTCCAGTTTGTCCAGATTCTCCTGATTGACTTCTCTTAATTCTTCTCTCAAAATTTGATTGTCCTCTCTCAATTCTTCCAGCTTCTCCCCCATTTTCTCTTCCAACTTCCTGTTATCTTCTTTCAACTCTTCCTTCAATTGTCGGTTGTTCTTCTCTATCTTCTTCCTGGTTTCATCGATTTTCTGATTAGTATTTTCAATTTTATTAATCAATTCTTCTTTGGTCGACTTGAATTCTTCCTTGAACAATTGGTTGTCTTCCTTCAATTCTTCTAACTTCTTCCCCATCTCTTCTTCCAACTTCCTGTTGTTTTCTTCCATCTTCTCTTCCATCTTCTTGCTGTTTTCTTCCATCTTCTCTTCCATCTTCTTATTGGTTTCATCAATCTTCTTACCCAGGGACTGGTTGTCTTCCTTCAATTCTTCCATGTTCTTGTTCATCCCAGTCAACTCTTCTTTTGTGGATTGGTTATCCTTCTTCAATTCTTCTAACTTTTCTCCCATCCTCTCTTCCATCTTCTTATTTAGGGACTGGTTGTCTTCCTTCAAATCTTCTAACTTCTTATTTGTTTCTTCCTTGCCGGATTTGATATCTTCTTTCAAAGACTGGCTATCTTCTTTCCTTTCCTTATTACTTTCGTCTATCTTCTTGTCCATTTTCTTACTCAATTCCCTACTATTTTTGTTAATTTTCTCTTCCATCCTTTGCAGGAATATTTCCAGGTATTTGTCCATTTTAATATCCTCCGTTGTCTTGGATTTTTCCATCCGCTTCTCCTGTAGATTGCCCTCCCCTGTCTGTGTGGGCATCTCAGATTGTTCTTCTGGTGGTTCAGGTTGTTTGGATGCCACCGGTGGCAACGACTCTTCCGCCTCTACTGGTGTCGCCTCTTTGTTGTCCATATCGTTTTCGATTTCTTTTTCGGCCTCCGCCGCCCGTTTCTTAGATGTTGCACGTCGTTGCATTTTCCCTTGAAATTCTCTGGCTTTGTAGCTGTTGCCTAGCTCCAACTAGTGATTGGGCAGAATGTATTGGCCATCCAATCGCTAATTAAAGCCCCTAAAGTTGTGCGCCAATTTGTAATAAATTATAAAATTTGATGTGTGTTGATGTGTTGATGATAATAGATTGTGAAGTGTGAGACTCCGATGTAATCAAGCCCCTAAACTTGGACTAGCCAATTTGTAATACAATAAGTAAATTGTAATGTAATATGTTTAATTGGTGTGTAATTGGTGTGGCTCTCGACGTCTTACTGGTCTGAAACACTTCCTTAAGTTTCCCAGCTGGTCGAGTCCCAATGGTAGCAAGACCGGTCGAGTAGCGTAAAGTTGATGAAAGAATATATATGTTCAGCTTCGCCGAAAGTTTCAAAACAAAATTTATTGTTTTGAAGGAAATTTAAAAAAAAATTTTGTTTATAATAAAAATAATTAAAATTTTTTTTTAATTTTCTTAATTAATTAATTAGGATCAATTAATTAATATAGGGCTGTGAAGTTTTAAACAGTGTAATGCTCTTCTGAAAATTTTTATTAAAGTTTTAGTATATTTTAAATAAGCTATCACCACTCATAAGACTGTCTTCAAACCAATCGATACTTGTTTACCTTTTTAATTTTTAGGTTATCTTCACTTACGGGTGGTAAAGTACTTGTAGATTATCAATTAGAATTATATTATTGGTAATTAGTATTATTGAAGAAATAAAGAACTATTAAGTATTGAAAAGTATTAATGTTTTATTAATTAATAGCAATATTGACTCTTATCGATTAGTATCGATTCTCAGGATATCGAAAAAAGTTACAAGTATATGATATAAAAATTATATAGGGTTCTTTAAACAGCCAGTTATTATCAAAGTCAGAGAAATCGGGCTAATATTTAAAAAGTATAACGTTACAATCAAATTAATTGTTATTAATAAACACAGACATTGAATAATAAATTGTAAATATAATAATTGTTTTCACCAAACAGCTGAGTTGAACTAAGAAGAAGGCACTGGGATCGTCAAAGCAAATGGCCGCCGTCAAGTTGATCAAAATGTTGCTCGTTCCTGCAGTGTTCCAAATAATGTATTTTCTGGCAATATTCCTGTTCTTGTGTCCGCAAATCTCTTGTTAAATGTTGTGTAGTGATTGGTGTACTGTTTCTGAGTTGTATTTAGTGTATCCGTATAATTATTAGTTCAAACACTTTCCCCGATTCCGTCACTAATTTGGGTTAATGTATTACACAGTTTTCTTGTGTTTTGTGGTGTTTTTCGGAGTAGATATGTATTGTTCTGTGTTATGGAGTGTTTCTTGATTGTTTCTGTTATAATATGATAGTTTTTAGAAGTATTCTACAAGTCACTCGCGATTTCACAATAACGTACTATACATTCGCTTTGTATGACTATTATAGGTTAGGTTATGCACGTTACCAAACGTATGTCATGTTAACCGTTCAAATACCAATAATTAACTAACTGTTTCCTTCAGTTTCAATTAAACTCTTAGCCCATATAATATTATTCTTAACATTGTTCAAAAATATTTTCACATCCTGTGTACACTTTACTATTTCACTATATGAATGCCTAAACTTTGGTTATTTGTCAAATTTATTCACTAGATGTGATTTAAATTAATCTTTCAGTTCATTCAGCTTATTTTCAGATTAAATAATGCCGTTTTATAGTGTTTTCTGTCCAAAAAATAGTAATTTTACTTTCAGTTTGGTATACTCTGAAAAGTCAAAACATCAAAATTTACTTCCTGTCATTATATAAATTCAGCCATTTTATCAGTTATATTTAATATTAATAATCCTATATTGTATTAAAAGGTTCCTATTCCCTTATTTTCTGGTAATTAATTGAATTAGTTGTATTCTGAAACATTATTCTGGAATATATGACTCCCATGTCCAAATTTCTGAGTTTAGTCATTTTCACTTTTATTTATAACTCTGAATATAATTTATTAAAATCTCTCTAAATGGTATGTGCAATTATATGGCATGATCTCAAGTTTATTTTGTCTAAACCCTTTTTGTTTATTTGCATTTAAATAAGCAATTTCTCTGTTTTGATGAAGTTTGGTTTCCATTCTTTTGGCCTATGATTTTTTTACAATTTTTCTTATAAAATATTTTACAAACAATATATGATGTGTAATACCCTCTCTGACTTTTACATATAGTATTATAAATTAAACATGTTTTCAAATTACACAAAAACAATTAGTATTGGTTACAATACAAATAATAGTTAAACAAAATAAAGAATATTTTTTTAAATAAATGGTTGTCTTCAAGTCAGACATTTTGCAACAAAATCCCCATTTCCAACATGGAAACATGGTTTATAAAAAAGGTTTTGTACTAACTAACATCTTAATTACTCTCTACTATTTACAAGTGGTAACTATTTTTATAGTTCTGATGTTAGTTGTTTCAGACCCAAACAAATGGCCTTATATCTAAAACATTTTTAAACATTCTTATACTATATACATAAAAACCTTATATTTATATTCTCATTTCTAACTATTATTATAAGTAGGATTCTACAGTTTTTATACCGTCTTTTATACATTGTCTTTGGGTACTTGCACCCTGTCATTAACAAATAAATAGTATTAACCGTTCAAAAAGCACTAGGACATCTGTTTTTCTTTTTTCATGTAAAACAAAAATGTTATTTTAAACAGATTCATGTCTTATGAACAACATATTGTCACAGTACACATTTTAAGTCATTGAAAAATGCATATTTCATTGCATCCAATGTTTGTGATTGCCAAGAATGAAACACAAGGTTCATTTTTTATAATACCCAAAACTATCACTGGTTCACTTTGCACTTATATATTATGTTAATGCTAAATGGTCGTATAGTCTTATCAACATAATAAATTGGTTAGCGTTTTTTCAATGGAGATTTGTTCCATGGGTACTATATTATTGTTTCATCTTAGTTCACAGGAAACTTTTACTTTATACACTCCTCTCTCTTAAATTTATATACATGTGGTTTTTATTTCGTTATACTTTTATTTTTAGATATTTATTTTGGGGATATAGGGATTTGGGTGTCTTTTATAAGAGCATGACATCTTCTTCAGGATGCTGCCCTCTTCTTCTTTCTTCAGTCTTCTTTTCTCCTGCCTTCTGGGACTGGTATCTTCTCCATCTTCTTCTTGTTGCCATCAGGTTTCTTGGGATCTTCTCCATCTGCTTCTTTATTTCAGAAATACACCACCTGTATTGGTTGATCTTGGCTTATTCTAGGGTTTCTATTCTATTTATTCTCCCTCGTTGTGAGTTTGGTCATATTCTGTACTGCTTGGTTATTTACTTTTTTACCTTCCTGGGTTATACCTTGAAAACCTTTGGTTATGATACTGGTCTTGGATGACTCATCACTAGTAACTCCTTTTATTTGAACTTGTATTTTCTTTATAATAATGATTTCTTTCCACAGTTGCTATGAATTAATCTATTTATATTAAACTTAATGCTTTCTTCCAAATTTAAATATTATAACTTCATTATTCTAATGATCAATTGCCATTAAATATTATGCTTATATCTGTCACGCTACAGATTGCTCTCCTCCAGAAGTAATTATTTCAGACATGTTTATGGATGAAATAATTTCTTATGATAATTTCATCATTTCTTATAATTCATTTTCTTCTCCATTTTTATATCGACTTTTTTATAATTAGAGTTTAATTAATTTTATATATATAATTATTTGTTTTACTACTGATCCTTTTCGGATAGTTAGTGTCTTCTGAGATATATTATTATTGTAATACATTTTCTTCCTTTATCAACTTCGTGTTGCATCCTTGGGATATTAATTCCCTAACATTCCCTATCACGTGGGCTGGGGCAGATCAGAGGGGCACTGTACGCTACTTCTCTGCTGGCCATACACCACTTCTATAAATTGAGTACAGAGGCATATCCATCCCTGCTCAAAAACATAATGCTGCTGGAATTATCTTCAGTCAGTCATCGAATAAATAAATAAAAAGTAGTCTCATTTTCGACTAATAAAAATATCTTTGGATTCTCCACTTCGTAGTCTCTCAGATTATCTCACATTTTCTATCTTAATAAATCTTCATAATCATTATTATACTCATTACATATATATTTTTTCAAAACTCTTAACTTGTCTGATATATTTAATTTAATTATGGTTGAAAACCTTTCTTTTAATAATTCTGGTTACTGTTTACAGTGTAACTCTCTTTCTTCTTCATCTGAATTCTCTTTATACTTTCTTCTGGTTATTCATAGTATTAGCATGGTCTTTATAAATAGTCTTTCGTATTCATTATTTGAATGGTCTTAATATATTATATTTAATTTTTTAACATTGTATCTTTACATTAGATATACAGGTTGTTATTGATCATTTTATTTAAACATTTTGGTTCTTTCCTTTCTCTTAGAAAGTTATTAATCCGCCTTCGCATTCATTAACATTAATTCATTTAAATTATATTTCATGTGGTATTTCTTCTCTTTGCATTTCATATAGGTCTTATTATTATCATTGGTTCAAAATCATCTTCTCTATCTGTTTGGTATGAGTTGTTCTTCTTCGCTCTTAATTAACTGTTTTCATTATCGTTTCCAAAGTAATTGGTCTCTTTGCTTCCAAATTTTTTCTTCTCTTGCATATTACACTCTTTTTTGTTATTCTTCTCTACTCCTTCAAATGCTATTGTGAATGTCTAGCATTTATTCTGGATTAAAATTAATTCTCTTTTCTGAATTAATCACTTTATTTTCTTCTCAATTCAATCATAATTGACACATAATTATTTTTTGGAACTTGGTTAGTTTTAATGTAAAATTCAAACTATTCTTTTTATTTAATTGAAAAATATTTCTCATAAATCCTTGTAATATATTGATCTTATCTTGTTTCAAAGTACTGACGTTCTATCAACATTCAAATTCTGTTTAATTCATTTATTCCCAGAATTGTTTCATTCAGAATTGTTTATAGTACTGTGATTTTACTATTATTTCTGAATGTTTTGGTATTTCTCCAAATTCAAATTCTTCTTAATTATTTACCATAAAGTTTTCTCATAAACTTAGTTATAGTAAGTTGGTCTTACTTTATTTTTAAATTTTTTGTATATTAACTTCAAAATTCCTTTCTTCTTAATTCTTCCAAAATGTTTTTCTCATAATTCAGTGGTAGTAAGCTGTGCTTGCTTAATTTAAAATTTTTTTTTTAAATTAAGTTCAAAATTGTCTCTCTTTCTCTTTCTTCCATAAAGTTTTTTCTTAAAATTATTAGGTTGTAAGTTGTTCTTACATATTTTAGAATAAGTTATATTCAAAATTCTTTCTTTTTCTTTCTTCCATAAAGTTTGTTCCAAAATTATTAGGTTGTAAGTTGTTCTTACATATTTTAGAATTTTTTCAAATAAAAATTCTAAATTCCTTCTTCTTATAATTCTCCAAAATGTTCTTCTCAAAATATTAGGTTGTAAGATGTACTTACATTATTTTAGGATTTTTAACAATATAAATTCTAAATTCCTTCTTCTTATAATTCTCCAGAATGTTCTTTTCAAAATATTAGGTTGTAAGATGTACTTACATTATTTTAGAATTTTTTAAATATAAATTCTAAATTCCTTCTTCTTATAATTCTCCAAAATGTTCTTCTCAAAATATTAGGTTGTAAGATCTACTTACATTATTTTAGAATTTTTAAAATAAAAAATTCAAAATTCTAAATCTCACAACTCATTCTTCATAATATTTCTTCATAGAAGCTTGATTGTACACTCCTTTGATTTTTCCTGAAACGAGTTCCTTCAACTCATATGTATTGTTATGCTTATCATTTACCACAACATATGGGCCAGTATATAGTAATAGTAGTTTTTTGGTTATGCCTTCTAAGGTGTTAGGCAGCTCTCTATTTTTTAGGAGGACTTTCTCACCCTCTTTATATGTTACAATTCGCCCTATTGCCTTCTGGTATTTGGCTTGCCGTTTTTCCTGATCTTCTGCTACCTTATTGTAAAACTTCAACTGGTTGAATTTCCTATTGTTGTTCGTTGGAAATTCAATGATTTGTTCAATGTCTCGGGGAGTCGGCTTCTCATACATGGCTGAGTACGGTGGAATTCCTATAGCTGGATGGTGGGCGTAATTTAGGAATGTTTCTGTCGCTGCTAGGTACTCTTGCCACTTTTTCTGTTGGTTGTGACAGTACGTGCGCAATATCCTACCCACTTCTCTTAGTACTCTCTCAGCCGGATTGCTACTTGGGTGGTAGACTGATGTCTTATACGTTTTGACCCCAAGTGCTAATAACGTGTCTCGCCATCTCCTCCCCTTAAACTGTGTACCATGGTCGGTAATAATAGAAGATGGTCTACCGATCTCTGGGATATACAAATCAATAATCACCGCCAAAACCTTTGCTGTTGTTGCCCGATTAACCGGATATAGCTTTATATACTTGGTGTAGTGATCCATTATGATTACCAAGTATTTATATCTGTGTCGACCACCGCTACGGGGAAATGGCCCGCATATATCCAAAAACACTTTTTCCAGTTTTGCGTTGGAAGTTATCGGTATCATGATACCCTCTGTCTTTTCATTGTTTACTTTTGCACATTGGCAGATCTTACAGGACTTGATGTATGTTCTCACCTTGCGGTTGATATTCTTGATTTTACAATTTTCCTCTAAAGCTTGTATCACTTTTAACGCTCCCATGTGACCATACCTGACATGGTAATCGATGATGACCTCCTTTTCGATTTGGTGTGGGATTATCACCTTCCATGTCTCATCGTCCAATGCGGTTTTTATGAATAAAATTCCCTTGTTAAGGTGGTAGTATTTAGAAATGGTTTCATCATTGGCTTCCAAACGACTCACAATGTTTTTCAGCTTAGGATCAGACTGCTGATGGATTCGGATATTTATTAACAAAGCTTGTAAATTGGCTCTGGTCGTGAATATGTTATAAATTTTTACTAAGCTCTCCTTCTCTCCCTCGAAAGTCTGATCTTCCAGATTTATACGTGACAACACATCCGCTACCACGTTCTTCTTTCCTGGAATGTATTCCCATTTCAGGTCATATTCTTGTAGGGCGAGTACTCACCTAGCCAATCGGCCGTGACTCAATTTGCACCTACGAAGGAACGAGATGGATTTATGATCAGTTCGTACCGTGACTTGATATCCGAGAATGTACGTCCGGAACTTGCTGCATGCGAACACCACGCTCAACAATTCCTTTTCTGTCACACTGTAGTTCTTTTCGCACTGGTTCAGTGTGCGACTAGCGAAGCTTATTACCAGATGTTGTCCCTCCTCATCTTCCTGGTATAATGTCGTTCCTAAGCTTAGATCGCTAGCGTCACAGTTTAGAAAGAACGGTTTCTTAAAATCTGGGTGACGAAGTATGACACTCTCCAGAAACTTCTCTTTTATCAATCGGAAAGTAATATCTTGATCTTCACCCCAAGTCCATTTGTTTTTGGCAGATAACTGTGGTTGAAACTTGGCGGTCAACTCGGAATATCGGCTCTGAAACTTCCTGTAATAGTTACAGAGTCCGAGGAAAGATTGCAATTGTTTCCTGTTTCTTGGTTGCGGGAACCTCTGAATTGCCTCCACTTTTTCTGCTGATGGTGTAATACCTCTGTCGTCTAGGTTGAAGCCTAAGAATTGTACCTCGCGCGCTATGAACTTGGATTTCTCCAACTTCAGTGTTATGTTGTTCTGCGCTAGTTTGTTTAGTACAAATTCCACTTTGTAACAGTGCTCCTCCCAGGTTCCGGATGTAATTAGTAAATCGTCAACATAGACGGTGGTAAATTGGAGCGCTTCTGGTCCCAAAATCTGGTCCATGCATGCCACAAATATGGCGACAGAATTGCTAAGTCCGAAGGGCAGTCTCTTGAACTGGTAATTGCGCCCTTCGAAAATAAACGCTACATACTGGCGGCTTTGTGGATGCAGCTCTACCTGCCAATAACCACAGACCGTATCCCAGGTGCTAATAAAATTAGTACCATGAAAACGCTTTAAGATTTCTTCTATTTCACCGGGAGAGGTTCTGTCATTCACAATTGTCTTATTCAACTCACGCGCATCTAAACAGAGCCGGACTTGTCCGTCTTTCTTCGGAACAGCAATAATTGGACTAGTGTAAGGTGATTGACTAATCTCAATTATGTCATTATCTATCATCTTGTTTATCTCTGTTCTCACGGCTTCTTTGAGCGACTGTGCTATTGGATATGACCTCCGGTTAAACTCTACGTTTTCTTTAAAACGAAGTTGGCACTGGTAGTTTTTTACCTTCCCTGGTTCATCAGAAAACACCGCCTTGTATTTCTCATATATAGCGATTAGACGATCAGCCAGGTGCGTTGGTATTTTCTTGTTATCGCTTCCGCACTGGAAATTCCGTATTTCTTGGATCTTAACTGACCATAAATCCTCGCCTCCATTATTGTATATTATGGGTTTAGAAAGAGGGCTGTTTCTTATAATATTAATTTTCCGAAGTTGTTGACGTATTGGGCTGGGAAGTATAGTTGTGCTTCCTACCAGATCTGCGGTCCATGTTACTCCGTCTGGGAAAAGTGATACTCTATTTAAATTAAGATCGATTACTGCCGAATATCTACGAAGAATATCGCAACCGACTAAGATGTCAAATGGTAATCCGGTGGCGATTAAAAATTCCATGTCTAAAGCTATATCACGGCTAACGACACTTAAGGAAACTTGCTTCCTAATGGTTTTATTCTGGCGGCCAGTTGCACCTACCAACACAATGTTGTTGACTGGTAACATTGGCAAAGTTTTTCCACATGTACATTGTATTCTCTCCAACTCATTGGAGTTTATTATTGAAATATTAGCTCCTGTGTCTATCATTATTTTAGCGGGAACTCCTTCCACCTCCGCTGTTATATAAATTATCTCATTATTACTGTTGCTGAGACTCTTCTCGTTCTCTTCCAAAAGTTCAGTTCGTATGTCTTTCAGATAATGGCTACTTATGATAGTGATAATCTTATTATTGTTTGCTTGTTGCATATCATCCTTTTCTAACCCAGGAAGTATAAGCAGTAACGGGTCATCGTTGTTGATTACTGCCTCCTCTCGTTTAAAGTATTTTGGTCAGTGTTTATGTTATTATTGACCGAGGCATCGTTCGGGAAACTCTGGTTTGTTTCCTGACGTTCTGTACCCTGGTTGATGTTTAACGCCCTGTTCTGTTGTCTGCCAAGATCTTCCAGGCTGGTACTTCGTCTTTCCTGTTCGTATCTTGGGCCGTCTCGTTCCGCACTCCTCCATCTTCGGTCGGCGCCGTGGAAGCTGCTCCTCCTCGGTTGATAATATCTCCTGGGTCCGCGATCTTCTGCTCTTATAAAATTTACCCTAGGGCGCGACACTCGGTTATTACTATTGCTATTATTGTTATTATTAAAATTGTTATTATAGTAATTTCGGTTAGGTGGGTAAGGTCTGTCACCATTATTGTTGGGATATGGATTTATCTGACTGTATGGGACATTATTTTGTTGATGAAAATTGTTTCTATTGTTTGGGTAGGGGTTGTTATTCCTAACGCCGTTAAAATTACTGTTAAACTGGTTATTACGCGGCGGGTTGTTATGGCCGTCGTAATTACTGGGCTGGTTCCGGTTACTTGTATGGTTATTGCCGTTATTGGGGTAGGTAGTCGGCCTTACTTCTGGTCTCTCATTTCTCTTTCTGCTCTGCCGATAATACTCTTCGTTCTCGTATCCCTCCAATAACTCGGTCATTCCCTGGATCGTCTTGATCTGGCTACCTCTCCGGGCCCTGATAATGTCCTCATCATAGTGATAAGATATCTTATTCACTAAACATTCTTCTGGGATTGCTGGCTCAAGGTGTTTTGCCATACACACCTTCCCCAAGAAATATGCCGTCATACTGCTACCTAATTGTGACCTGTATCTTCCATTACAAATATTGTCTCGGATCAAGTTCTGGGTGGTCTCAGACCAGTATTTTGTCTTAAACATTTTCCTGAACTGTTGGTAGTCGGAAATTTCACTCCGGTTGGCCATCCACCAATTATCTGTTATGTCTCGGAAAGACTCGTCGAATATCTCCCTGCTATGGCTCCATTGAGTAATGTTATGCTTGGTCAAATATTCTTCTACCCTTGCCAGGAACTCCATCGGCTTGCGTTTGTATTGCCGGAAGTTGAGCCACTCTCGGCTTTCGTTGACGGGCAATCCAGTGAAATGAGTCGGTCTGTTTCTTATTGCTTCCATCTCCTCTCGGCTTTGTCGCACCTGACCGGTGATATTGGCCATGGTCTCTTGTATATCATTACATCGTTCTGTGACCTGGTTGCGTACTTTTCCGAATTCTTCTTGATTTTCCTTCCTCTGTTCTTCTACCTTTCTACGACTATGTTCTTCAATATTTGTGAACTTGGTGTTCACCACTTCTTTAAACTCATGGACCTCCTTTTCGGTCTGGTTGCACTTTCCATCAATCTCTCGAATCTGTCGATTGACCATTATATTTTCTTCTTCCATCTTCTTATTCATCGCTTTCTTGTTAACACTGATTTCCTTATTCAGTTCTTCTCGCAACAATTCCATTCTTTCGTCCAGTTTGTCCAGATTCTCCTGATTGACTTCTCTTAATTCTTCTCTCAAAATTTGATTGTCCTCTCTCAATTCTTCCAGCTTCTCCCCCATTTTCTCTTCCAACTTCCTGTTATCTTCTTTCAACTCTTCCTTCAATTATCGGTTGTTCTTCTCTATCTTCTTCCTGGTTTCATCGATTTTCTGATTAGTATTTTCAATTTTATTAATCAATTCTTCTTTGGTCGACTTGAATTCTTCCTTGAACAATTGGTTGTCTTCCTTCAATTCTTCTAACTTCTTCCCCATCTCTTCTTCCAACTTCCTGTTGTTTTCTTCCATCTTCTCTTCCATCTTCTTGCTGTTTTCTTCCATCTTCTCTTCCATCTTCTTATTGGTTTCATCAATCTTCTTACCCAGGGACTGGTTGTCTTCCTTCAATTCTTCCATGTTCTTGTTCATCCCAGTCAACTCTTCTTTTGTGGATTGGTTATCCTTCTTCAATTCTTCTAACTTTTCTCCCATCCTCTCTTCCATCTTCTTATTTAGGGACTGGTTGTCTTCCTTCAAATCTTCCTAACTTCTTATTTGTTTCTTCCTTGCCGGATTTGATATCTTCTTTCAAAGACTGGCTATCTTCTTTCCTTTCCTTATTACTTTCGTCTATCTTCTTGTCCATTTTCTTACTCAATTCCCTACTATTTTTGTTAATTTTCTCTTCCATCCTTTGCAGGAATATTTCCAGGTATTTGTCCATTTTAATATCCTCCGTTGTCTTGGATTTTTCCATCCGCTTCTCCTGTAGATTGCCCTCCCCTGTCTGTGTGGGCATCTCAGATTGTTCTTCTGGTGGTTCAGGTTGTTTGGATGCCACCGGTGGCAACGACTCTTCCGCCTCTACTGGTGTCGCCTCTTTGTTGTCCATATCGTTTTCGATTTCTTTTTCGGCCTCCGCCGCCCGTTTCTTAGATGTTGCACGTCGTTGCATTTTCCCTTGAAATTCTCTGGCTTTGTAGCTGTTGCCTAGCTCCAACTAGTGATTGGGCAGAATGTATTGGCCTTCCAATCGCTAATTAAAGCCCCTAAAGTTGTGCGCCAATTTGTAATAAATTATAAAATTTGATGTGTGTTGATGTGTTGATGATAATAGATTGTGAAGTGTGAGACTCCGATGTAATCAAGCCCCTAAACTTGGACTAGCCAATTTGTAATACAATAAGTAAATTGTAATGTAATATGTTTAATTGGTGTGTAATTGGTGTGGCTCTCGACGTCTTACTGGTCTGAAACACTTCCTTAAGTTTCCCAGCTGGTCGAGTCCCAATGGTAGCAAGACCGGTCGAGTAGCGTAAAGTTGATGAAAGAATATATATGTTCAGCTTCGCCGAAAGTTTCAAAACAAAATTTATTGTTTTGAAGGAAATTTAAAAAAAAATTATGTTTATAATAAAAATAATTAAAATTTTTTTTTAATTTTCTTAATTAATTAATTAGGATCAATTAATTAATATAGGGCTGTGAAGTTTTAAACAGTGTAATGCTCTTCTGAAAATTTTTATTAAAGTTTTAGTATATTTTAAATAAGCTATCACCACTCATAAGACTGTCTTCAAACCAATCGATACTTGTTTACCTTTTTAATTTTTAGGTTATCTTCACTTACGGGTGGTAAAGTCCTTGTAGATTATCAATTAGAATTATATTATTGGTAATTAGTATTATTGAAGAAATAAAGAACTATTAAGTATTGAAAAGTATTAATGTTTTATTAATTAATAGCAATATTGACTCTTATCGATTAGTATCGATTCTCAGGATATCGAAAAAAGTTACAAGTATATGATATAAAAATTATATAGGGTTCTTTAAACAGCCAGTTATTATCAAAGTCAGAGAAATCGGGCTAATATTTAAAAAGTATAACGTTACAATCAAATTAATAGTTATTAATAAACACAGACATTGAATAATAAATTGTAAATATAATAATTGTTTTCACCAAACAGCTGAGTTGAACTAAGAAGAAGGCACTGGGATCGTCAAAGCAAATTGCCGCCTTCAAGTTGATCAAAATGTTGCTCGTTCCTGCAGTGTTCCAAATAATGTATTTTCTGGCAATATTCCTGTTCTTGTGTCCGCAAATCTCTTGTTAAATGTTGTGTAGTGATTGGTGTACTGTTTCTGAGTTGTATTTAGTGTATCCGTATAATTATTAGTTCAAACACTTTCCCCGATTCCGTCACTAATTTGGGTTAATGTATTACACAGTTTTCTTGTGTTTTGTGGTGTTTTTCGGAGTAGATATGTATTGTTCTGTGTTATGGAGTGTTTCTTGATTGTTTCTGTTATAATATGATAGTTTTTAGAAGTATTCTACAAGTCACTCGCGATTTCACAATAACGTACTATACATTCGCTTTGTATGACTATTATAGGTTAGGTTATGCACGTTACCAAACGTATGTCATGTTAACCGTTCAAATACCAATAATTAACTAACTGTTTCCTTCAGTTTCAATTAAACTCTTAGCCCATATAATATTATTCTTAACATTGTTCAAAAATATTTTCACATCCTGTGTACACTTTACTATTTCACTATATGAATGCCTAAACTTTGGTTATTTGTCAAATTTATTCACTAGATGTGATTTAAATTAATCTTTCAGTTCATTCAGCTTATTTTCAGATTAAATAATGCCGTTTTATAGTGTTTTCTGTCCAAAAAATAGTAATTTTACTTTCAGTTTGGTATACTCTGAAAAGTCAAAACATCAAAATTTACTTCCTGTCATTATATAAATTCAGCCATTTTATCAGTTATATTTAATATTAATAATCCTATATTGTATTAAAAGGTTCCTATTCCCTTATTTTCTGGTAATTAATTGAATTAGTTGTATTCTGAAACATTATTCTGGAATATATGACTCCCATGTCCAAATTTCTGAGTTTAGTCATTTTCATTTTTATTTATAATTCTGAATATAATTTATTAAAATCTCTCTAAATGGTATGTGCAATTATATGGCATGATCTCAAGTTTATTTTGTCTAAACCCTTTTTGTTTATTTGCATTTAAATGAGCAATTTCTCTGTTTTGATGAAGTTTGGTTTCCATTATTTTGGCCTATGATTTTTTTACAATTTTTCTTATAAAATATTTTACAAACAATATATGATGTGTAATACCCTCTCTGACTTTTACATATAGTATTATAAATTAAACATGTTTTCAAATTACACAAAAACAATTAGTATTGGTTACAATACAAATAATAGTTAAACAAAATAAAGAATATTTTTTTAAATAAATGGTTGTCTTCAAGTCAGACATTTTGCAACAAAATCCCCATTTCCAACATGGAAACATGGTTTATAAAAAAGGTTTCGTACTAACTAACATCTTAATTACTCTCTACTATTTACAAGTGGTAACTATTTTTATAGTTCTGATGTTAGTTGTTTCAGACCCAAACAAATGGCCTTATATCTAAAACATTTTTAAACATTCTTATACTATATACATAAAAACCTTATATTTATATTCTCATTTCTAACTATTATTATAAGTAGGATTCTACAGTTTTTATACCGTCTTTTATACATTGTCTTTGGGTACTTGCACCCTGTCATTAACAAATAAATAGTATTAACCGTTCAAAAAGCACTAGGACATCTGTTTTTCTTTTTTCATGTAAAACAAAAATGTTATTTTAAACAGATTCATGTCTTATGAACAACATATTGTCACAGTACACATTTTAAGTCATTGAAAAATGCATATTTCATTGCATCCAATGTTTGTGATTGCCAAGAATGAAACACAAGGTTCATTTTTTATAATACCCAAAACTATCACTGGTTCACTTTGCACTTATATATTATGTTAATGCTAAATGGTCGTATAGTCTTATCAACATAGTAAATTGGTTAGCGTTTTTACAATGGAGATTTGTTCCATGGGTACTATATTATTGTTTCATCTTAGTTCACAGGAAACTTTTACTTTATACACTCCTCTCTCTTAAATTTATATACATGTGGTTTTTATTTCGTTATACTTTTATTTTTAGATATTTATTTTGGGGATATAGGGATTTGGGTGTCTTTTATAAGAGCATGACATCTTCTTCAGGATGCTGCCCTCTTCTTCTTTCTTCAGTCTTCTTTTCTCCTGCCTTCTGGGACTGGTATCTTCTCCATCTTCTTCTTGTTGCCATCAGGTTTCTTGGGATCTTCTCCATCTGCTTCTTTATTTCAGAAATACACCACCTGTATTGGTTGATCTTGGCTTATTCTAGGGTTTCTATTCTATTTATTCTCCCTCGTTGTGAGTTTGGTCATATTCTGTACTGCTTGGTTATTTACTTTTTTACCTTCCTGGGTTATACCTTGAAAACCTTTGGTTATGAGACTGGTCTTGGATAACTCATCACTAGTAACTCCTTTTATTTGAAATTGTATTTTCTTTATAATAATGATTTCTTTCCACAGTTGGTATGAATTAATCTATTTATATTAAACTTAATGCTTTCTTCCAAATTTAAATATTATAACTTCATTATTCTAATGATCAATTGCCATTCAATATTATGCTTATATCTGTCACGCTACAATATATACACCACCTAGTTTTAACTCAAAATAAACACCATGGTAAACAACCGTGGAATGCGTCATGGCTCGGACCCTATAATGAACAACCTCAACATCAACAACTATTAACAACCAACAACAGCACACCATCACTCCACCTAACCTCTCCCGACAGGGGAAACTGACATACTGACGATCTCAAAGACCACAATCCAAACAATTCCGGCAAGTCTCTCTAACTCCTTATTGATAGGTTTTTTTTACTAAGGGGAGGGGTAGGAAAATCGGGAAGATGAAACAGGGCAAGGATTATTAAAGGGTCAATAGCTAGGAGTAAGGGTAAGGACATGGTTCCCTCCGAAAAGGAGAATGACTGGAGAAAACCAAGGCTCGCGTGGGCAGGAGCGCAACCCTGAAGTAGACGAACACCACTGGGACTGTGGGGAAAATCTACCCGCTACCCGTTAACCTCTTCTTCTTACCTTCCTGTGACGGAATTTAGGTACTCGTTCCTTTCGGACTCCACTCTCTGAGAAACTATTTCGTGTTGAGCTGTACCGACTTGTTTCCTCTGAATCAGAATCAAGGCAACTTACCTCACTCCTCTCACTCCGCTTTGGATTATGCTTATCCTCTAACTCCTCTACTTGTCTTTCTTCCAATCCTTCCTTCTCTTCTACAATCTCCCCCTTTTCTTCCCCATAATCCAAATCAACCTCCTGACACAGCACCTCCTCACCATCTTCCCGTTGCTCCTCTGATCCATCTTCAACCGCATCTTCGCCCAGCTCCTCACCAATTTCTTCATTGCATTGGTCACCAGCCGCTTCACAAACTTCTTCGCTAACCTCCTCTCCAATCTCATTTTCATCACATTCATCATCAACATCATCGCCATCACATCCACTTCCACCATCAGAACACTGCACATCCTCGTCCTCCTCTAGTTGCTCACCTGGTCCACTTGAAACTTCTTTCCGTTCTTCGGAATCCTCAACACTACTTACAGAAGGCGTCTGCACAACTTCACACACTACATCATTCTCACTCACACACTCCACGACGCTGCCAACAAATTTCTCCTCAACTTCTACCTCATCTACTTCTACCACACTTGCGGCATGAACATCCCCTTGTCCATCCACAACCTCAGAAACACTTGCAGCCTGGACATCCCTGTGTCCATCCGCAAACTCAGACTCTTCAGTCTCCCTAACACCTACAACTATACCTTCCTGTGCAGCATCCGCAGACCGCTCTTCTGCCTCTTCTGTCGATTGCACTCCTTGACCACCTTCAGCAACTACAACGTCCTCAACATCTTCCACCCTGGAATCCAGCTGTCCAGGTTCGTGTGCAATCAATAAATTAATTTCTACTGGCGATGGTGAAGCTACACCATCAAATGACTTCTCATATACCGGCGTAGGCGATGATGATGTTACCGGATGTGGATCCGTCACGAACGATACCGGGACAAATTCTGCGGCATCTGGATTCAACCATGATATCCTCTTCGAGTCCTGTAACTCAATATCCACAGACGTTTTCTTGTCGTGCTGTATCGATCCACAGAAGCTATTCTGCTTTTCTTCTTCTGCTTCACCTTCTTCATCTACTACTCTCTTAGACCCTGGCCCTTCATCTGGAACTTTTACCGTGTCCTTTTTCTCCGAATAGAAATAACGCCTTGGTACAGGCTCCCTACTTGCCGATGTTTGTTCCCTAACATAATTCTTCTTCCCCTGTTAATCTCGTATTTCTTTGTTTTCCGTGCTGTAGCTGTTGTTACCGTCTTCTCACTTGCCACCCCCTTGTAGCCTCCGTCACTTCCGGAATATTCAGGCTTTCTAAGCGTCTCTTGGGTTCTCCTCCAACCACCATGTTTGTCCTTTTTAGATCTTACTAACAAACCACTGGAGTATTGGACATCTGCGGCCTCTCTTCCCCGGGACTCGTCAACCTCCTGGACCGTTCTTGAAACCACACGCAGCCGTTCAAGGTCCGCAAAACAATGTGGACGGTCCGCGAATACTAAACGAGATCTCTCTTGGGGATTCAGTCCTTCCAGAATCGCTTGTATAACTTCTGTCTCGGGCAACCCCAAACTTAACACCCGGGCAGCTTTCCGTATATCGTGCACGAAGTCCCCGAACGCCTCTCCGTTGGCCTGTAGGCGATAGAATTTTTCAAACTTAAGCTGGGCACGTCGTCGAATGGGTAGGAAGAAGTTCAGCACCTCCCCATGGAACGCATCAACACTGTCACCCCGACGCAGAGTGTTGGTGACCAGCTCAGCCAACGTACTCCGGCAATACGGGTATATAAGAGACAAGACCTCCCCATCGGACACCCCCGGGAAATCTGCCACCTGCAGGACCAGGTCCAAGAAAACCAGCAGCTGGTCCTCATCAAATCCATTCACCACCGGAAATTTCTGGAGAACGCCTGAAAGAGGGTGGGGCAATTTCTGGTAGCATATCCCCGCCAGAATTGCACAATTCAAAACACACAACAACAAACATAAATTCCTACGAAAAACCTAACACAAATATGACCTACAAAAGAAAAACTTGAGTACTCTCTCTTCCATCAAGTGGACCCCCGGGTTTCCTAGCGCTGCGAAAACCTGACCCGCTCCAGAACCAACTCTCCGTCAGTCGCCAGACTCGAAGAAGAAACGACATCAGACACTAACACCAACATACAATCCACACCACCAAACACTAACCACAACATACGACATTTAGACTAAGACCTTATCACCATTGCAGTCGGACGGTACCGACTTCCAGTCGGGCCATACCGCATCCCGCTAACCGCACGCGCTCTTACCTTCATACAATAAATAAAGGAGCCCATCCGCACGCGATCTCCGGTGAGGTCCAATCTCAAAAACAACAAAACCCAACTACAACACCTGCCCGTGGCGGCATCAAGTTTACAATTCACCTCACCTAACAATAATTCCTACATAGCACATATATATACCTACCCAGGATGTCAACACTACCATTGCATCTCTCTATTATTATTTTCAAAGATTTTAAAACATTATTGTTTTTTCCAAACCATTCCCGAGTTTGCAAGCCCCATCACACCAAAGGACACGAAGGTTCAACCCTAGAATGAACCACGCTCTCTGCTACCATTTTTAACAACTCTTTCTTTTTATGCTTTTTATATATATATAGAAAACAAACTTCCTTTTATTTCTTTTTATTATTTTTTTATATTTAATTATTTTTACTTTTTTTGAAAGAGAAGCCACTAGTTATTGAGGACTAGGCAAGAGCCTAGAGAAGCCAAAATTGTGCTGGATCCAGTATGATGGGACTTGCAAATGAAACTCTGATCTTAAGATAACAATAACAGTATTTATTGTGTTCGGCTTTTGTACAATATATGCGCCCTTGGAAAGCAAGATAATTACGAGTATTTTACAGTGAAAATAACTCACTTCCAAAACCCTCAATCGCTATTATAAGTCCACTAACATATGCATCGCCAAATAGTTGAGTTTGAGTAATAGTGGCGCATAAATAATAATAATAATGTGAAATGGCGCACAGTCTCAACCCTCCCAGTAATTACACAAGTCATAACACGATATAAATATATATATATGCATAATCAAGTATAATAATGTAACAATCACATAAGGCATAACACACAACATATAATTGACATAGAAACACATTTACATATAAATAGCACATCACATGTTCACCTGGTTAGCAGCGTATATTTTGTCATCATACACCCTCAACCCCCTTTATTCTGACCAAGTATCCGGCCCACCTTAATTTTCAATTAATAAATAACTAAACCCCAAAACCTCAATTAATACATCCCCAAAAGAGTAGAGTAGACATGCCCCAAAATTCTAATTAGGTCATAAGTAAATCTAAGTATTCTAAGTAAGTATTGTGGCCTGCGCACAAATACCACGCAGATGTTTAATTATCAATTTCGGATCTCAATAATGATAATGATAATGAGTACCATCACGAGGTCAACATGGATGCCAGGTTGCCAAACTGCATTTCTCATTTCTTTTATTTTCTTGACAGAATTTATAAAAATAGTGGAACGTGACCACCCATAAATACTCATAACTGATACTGATTAGTCTGGTATTCTTTAACATTAATTAATTGGTATTGTGAGCAATAAAAGGTTAACAGTTACAATATTAAAACTATGGCAAAATATAAACTGTGACAATATTTAAACTGGCTATGGCAAAATTTAATGTTTACAAAATTAGCTGAACAGTAGAATTGAATTTCGCAAAACAGAATCTATGTAATGAAGGTACATTACGGGAGTCGACCACTTGTTAAAACACCTCCACGATCTTAATTAATAGACAAAACTCCAACCCAATTAACAAAAATAATTGACCATCAAAATTTGCAACTGGCACAGATACATCCGCACATGCCCGCTCAACCCAGAAATAATTTAGTGCCGACCCCTTTTACAGAAAACTCAGCTCAACCCGGGTGCTGCATGACCCTGGCCGAGTTTACAATTCTCAGCATGAGACAGACATTAGTATATATATGAGGCGTAAGCCTTATATAAGAAAATTACAAAGTAACATATAACCCCCATTGTCCGGACTAAGTCTCCAAACGGGAGCGTCTGCACAAGTGTCTCAAAAGATCGGCCACAACATTTTGGTTTAATAAGCTTAAATGTCACCTGGTTAGCAGCATATGGGTAGAGGGTCCGGTTGAGTGTGTGTCCGTCCATCCCGGCTGACAGCTGACGGAAGTGTTTGAATCTATATCATTGGAGGCAGGTGTTCGGCCATCCTCTGGAGCGAGACAGATTCCCGTCTACATCGGAAACCCTGCACAATTATAACTGTGATTACTTACAGGTTTAATAAACCACACTACCTCGCTTACTTAGCTGACATTGCATGGCCTGCCCAGTTTATAAACTCCGAAAATTCACTATGTATAGAACCCCACTGAATCTAATAAATCGCTTCAAAATAACCCTTTTAAATATTCTAATATATAATATATCCAAATATAGTCATTCCATAATAATAAGCATTTCAATTAATAGTTATGCACAAGTTTTCATGAAGCACTTAACTCCCCCTGACAGGAATTAGCAAACTTTAACAAGTCCGTGATGTACAATGATTTCAGAAAAATAACTGACTTACGCCCCATTCTGGGTTAATGAATTGAGTATTATTATTACTACATGATTATAACACATTATTATATTATTACTACTAATATCTGTTAACCAGCGTTAAGATTGAAACTTACATAAAACGAATTTAACCTGTTGTCCGCCACGTGGTGATAATTACTGCAATATCTATCGCAACGCATCCGCGTTAATATTAAGCACATACAATTTATTTTTATGAATAATTAAGTTACATATGTTAACACACTTACCGGTAGGTCGCGTAGACTTCTACTTATCCATAGGAGCAGCTAGAAAACGAAAACCTTTACATTGACTCTGTCAGCCGAGTAGAGATGCTGCTATGCTGAATGACAAAATTGGACTGACGAAACCAGCTGCAGAAAAAACGGTATGCAGGATCGGGCATAGAGTGCGCGCGTATCGGTCGGGAGGACGATAATTCATAACGACAGCAAAGTCCAATAAACGTACGTAAATGTTTACGTAACCCCCACGTTAATAAATACGTAACGTAGTAGATTAACTATATAAAAGTAACACCGCCGCGTTTTCCCCAAAACACGGCACACCCCCACCCCAACTTGATTGCCTCACAGTTAAACGCAGGGAGGGTAACCTGCAGTGTACCCCACTTCCCAAAACAGATCAGTGGTCTCGTGATTATGGCGGCCCAGCAGCACTTGCTCTCAGGAGAACAGACATTCCCATGCGACCCTCTCCGCTTTGCCAACCCCACGGGACCGCCCCAACACGTCACCCTCTCCGGTGACCATCACCTACTCCCACCGGTCCCACTCACATACTCGTCCTAAGACCAAACAAGGTATCTCCCACCTTGGTATGTGAGTGACCGCACTACTCCTCGTCTATCTCTTGGACCGACCAGCCACATGCACCCACAAGGCATCTCCATCCTTGCCATATGGCTGGCCCACATCCCTACACAAGGGCGGACGGCCCCGCTTAGCCAGACAGAGAGGACCGCACCAAGGGCACGCGAACATTAATCCTAACTCTTACTTCACATTTGATTACACCGTAACTAGCAGGGGGGGTTTTACTTCACCACAGCACCATCGATACACCATATATATATATACACCACCTAGTTTTAACTCAAAATAAACACCATGGTAAACAACCGTGGAATGCGGCATGGCTCGGACCCTATAATGAACAACCTCAACATCAACTACTATTAACAACCAACAACAGCACACCATCACTCCATCTAACCTCTCCCGACAGGGGAAACTGACATACTGACGATCTCGAAGACCACAATCCAATCATTTCCGGCAAGTCTCTCTAACTCCTTATTGATAGGTTTTTTTTACTAAGGGGAGGGGTAGGAAAATCGGGAAGATGAAAGAGGGCAAGGATTATTAAATGGTCAATAGCTAGGAGTAAGGGTAAGGACATGGTTCCCTCCGAAAAGGAGAATGACTGGAGAAAACCAAGGCTCGCGTGGGCAGGGGCGCAACCCTGAAGTAGACGAACACCACTGGGACTGTGGGGAACTTCTACCCGCTACCCGTTAACCTCTTCTTCTTACCTTCCTGTGACGGACTTTAGGTACTCGTTCCTTTCGGACTCCACTCTCTGAGAAACTATTTCGTGTTGAGCTGTACCGACTTGTTTCCTCTGAATCAGAATCAAGGCAACTTACCTCACTCCTTTCACTCCGCTTTGGATTATGCTCATCCTCTAACTCCTCTACTTGTCTTTCTTCCAATCCTTCCTTCTCTTCTACAATCTCCCCCTTTTCATTCTCATAATCCAAATCAACCTCCTGACACAGCACCTCCTCACCATCTTCCCGTTGCTCCTCTGATCCATCTTCAACCGCATCTTCGCCCAGCTCCTCACCAATTTCTTCATTGCATTGGTCACCAGCCGCTTACAAACTTCTTCGCTAACCTCCTCTCCAATCTCATTTTCATCACATTCATCATCAACAACATCGCCATCACATCCACTTCCACCATCAGAACACTGCACATCCTCGTCCTCCTCTACTTGCTCACCTGGTCCACTTGAAACTTCTTTCCGTTCTTCGGAATCCTCAACACTACTTACAGAAGGCGTCTGCACAACTTCACACACTACATCATTCTCACCCACACACTCCACGACGCTGCCAACAAATTTCTCCTCAACTTCTACCTCATCTACTTCTACCACACTTGCGGCATGAACATCCCCTTGTCCATCCACAACCTCAGAAACACTTGCAGCCTGGACATCCCTGTGTCCATCCGCAACCTCAGACTCTTCAGTCTCCCTAACACCTACAACTATACCTTCCTGTGCAGCATCCGCAGACCGCTCTTCTGCCTCTTCTGCCTCTTCTGTCGATTCCACTCCTTGACCATCTTCAGCAACTACAACGTCCTCAACATCTTCCACCCTGGAATCCAGCTGTCCAGGTTCATGTGCAATGACTAAATTAATTTCTACAGGCGATGGTGAAGCTACACCATCAAATGACTTCTCATATACCGGCGTAGGCGATGATGATGTTACCGGATGTGGATCCGTCACGAACGATACCGGGACAAATTCTGCGGCATCTGGATTCAACCATGATGTCCTCGTCGAGTCCTGTAACTCAATATCCACAGACGTTTTCTTGTCGTGCTGTATCGATCCACAGAAGCTATTCTGCTTTTCTTCTTCTGCTTCACCTTCTTCATCTACTACTCTCTTAGGACCTGGCGTTTCATCTGGAACTTTTACCGTGTCCTTTTTCTCCGAATAGTAATAACGCCTTGGTACAGGCTCCCTACTTGCCGATGTTTGTTCCCTAACGTAATTCTTCTTCCCCTGTTAATCTCGTATTTCTTTGTTTTCCGTGCTGTAGCTGTTGTTACCGTCTTCTCACTTGCCACCCCCTTGTAGCCTCCGTCACTTCCGGAATATTCAGGCTTTCTAAGCGTCTCTTGGGTTCTCCTCCAACCACCATGTTTGTCCTTTTTAGATCTTCCTAACAAACCACTGGAGTATTGGACATCCGCGGCCTCTCTTCCCCGGGACTCGTCAACCTCCTGGACCGTTCTTGAAACCACACGCAGCCGTTCAAGGTCCGCAAAACAATGTGGACGGTCCGCGAATACTAAACGAGATCTCTCGTGGGGGTTCAGTCTTTCCAGAATCGCTTGTATAACTTCTGTCTCGGGCAACCCCAACCTTAACACCCAGGCAGCTTTCCGTATATCGTGCACGAAGTCCCCTAACGCCTCTCCGTTGGCCTGTAGGCGATAGAATTTTTCAAACTTAAGTTGGGCACGTCGTCGAATGGGTAGGAAGAAGTTCAACACCTCCCCATGGAACGCATCAACACTGTCACCCCGACGCAAAGTGTTGGTGACCAGCTCAGCCAACGTACTCCGGCAATACGGGTATATAAGAGACAAGACCTCCCCATCGGACACCCCCGGGAAATCTGCCACCTGCAGGACCAGGTCCAAGAAAACCAGCAGCTGGTCCTCATCAAATCCATTCACCACCGGAAATTTCTGGAGAACGCCTGAAAGAGGGTGGGGCAATTTCTGGTAGCATATCCCCGCCAGAATTGCACAATTCAAAACACACAACAACAAACATAAATTCCTACGAAAAACCTAACACAAACATGACCTACAAAAGAAAAACTTGAGTACTCTCTCTTCCATCAAGTGGACCCCCGGGTTTCCTAGCTCTGCGAAAACCTGACCCGCTCCAGAACCAACTCTCCGTCAGTCGCCAGACTCGAAGAAGAAACGACATCAGACACTAACACCAACATACAATCCACACCACCAAACACTAACCACAACATACGACATTTAGACTAAGACCTTATCACCATTGCAGTCGGACGGTACCGACTTCCAGTCGGGCCATACCGCATCCCGCTAACCGCACGCGCTCTTACCTTCATACAATAAACAAGGAAGCCCATCCCCACGCGATCTCCGGTGAGGTCCAATCTCAAAAACAACAAAACCCAACTACAACACCTGCCCGTGGCGGCATCAGGTTTACAATTCACCTCACCTAAATATAATTCCTACATAGCACATATATATACCTACCCAGGATGTCAACCCTGCCATTGCATCTCTCTATTATTATTTTCAAAGATTTTAAAACATTATTGTTTTTTCCAAACCATTCCCGAGTTTGCAAGCCCCATCACACCAAAGGACACAAACGTTCAACCCTAGAATGAACCACGCTCTCTGCTACCATTTTTAACAACTCTTTCTTTTTATGCTTTTTATATATATATAGAAAACAAACTTCCTTTTATTTCTTTTTATTATTTTTTTATATTTAATTATTTTTACTTTTTTTGAAAGAGAAGCCACTAGTTATTGAGGACTAGGCAAGAGCCTAGAGAAGCCAAAATTGTGCTGGATCCAGTATGATGGGACTTGCAAATGAAACTCTGATCTTAAGATAACAATAACAGTATTTATTGTGTTCGGCTTTTGTACAATATATGCGCCCTTGGAAAGCAAGATAATTACGAGTATTTTACAGTAAAAATAGCTCACTTCCAAAAACCCTCAATCGTTATTATAAGTCCATTAACATATGCATCGCCAAATAGTTGAGTTTGTGTATTAGTAGCGCAAAAATAATAATAATAATGTGAAATGGCGCACAGTCTCAACCCTCCCAGTAATTACACAAGTTATAACACGATATAAATATATATATATATATATATATATATATATATATATGCATAATCAAGTATAGTAATGTAACAATCACATAAGGCATAACACACAACATATAATTGACATAGAAACACATTTACATATAAATAGCACATCACATGTTCACCTGGTTAGCAGCGTATATTTTGTCATCATACACCCTCAACCCCCCTTATTCTGACCAAGTATCCGGCCCACCTTAATTTTTAATTTATAAATAACTGAATCCCAAAACCTCAATTAATACAACCCCAAAAGAGTAGAGTAGACATGCCCCAAAATTCTAATTAGATAATAAGTAAATCTAAGTATTCTAAGTAAGTATTGTGGCCTGCGCACAAATACCACGCAGATGTTTAATTATCAATTTCGGATCTCAATAATGATAATGATAATGAGTGCCATCACGAGGTCAACATGAATGCCCGGTTGCCTAACTGCATTTCTCATTTCTTGTATTTTCTTCACAGAATTTAGAAAAATAGTGGAAAGTGACCACCCATAAATACTCATAACTGATACTGATTAGTCTGGTATTCTTTAACATTAATTAATTGGTATTGTGAGCAATAAAAGGTTAACAGTTACAAAATTTAAACTATGGAAAAATATAAACTGTGACAATATTTAAACTGGCTAGGCAAAATTTAATGTTTACAAAATTAGCTGAACAGTAGAATTGAATTTCGCAAAACAGAATCTATGTAATGAAGGTACTGAAACATGCTCAAAGTGTTCATAAAAAACTTGACCTCAGGCATTGTCATGCGTCAGGACGAGATCCAGCAAAGTATGACATGATACAGTCCTGTTGTGAACGGCCCCAACTGGAGTCGACCACTTGTTAAAACACCTCCACGATCTTAATTAATAGACAAAACTCCAACCCAATTAACAAAAATAATTGACTATCAAAATTTGCAACTGGCACAGATACATCCGCACATGCCCGCTCAACCCAGAAATAATTTAGTGCCGACCCCTTTTACAGAAAACTCAGCTCAACCCGGGTGCTGCATGACCCTGGCCGAGTTTACAATTCTCAGCATGAGACAGACATTAGTATATATGTGAGGTGTAAGCCTTACTAAGAAAATTACAAAGTAACATATAACCCCCATTGTCCGGACTAAGTCTCCAAACGGGAGCGTCTGCACAAGTGTCTCAAAAGAGTTTATCGGCCACAACATTTTGGTTTAATAAGCTTAAATGTCACCTGGTTAGCAGCATATGGGTAGAGGGTCCGGTTGAGTGTGTGTCCGTCCATCCCGGCTGACAGCTGACGGAAGTGTATGAATCTATATCATTGGAGGCAGGTGTTCGGCCATCCTCTGGAGCGAGACAGATTCCCGTCTACATCGGAAACCCTGCACAATTATATCTGTGATTACTTACAGGTTTAATAAACCACACTACCTCATTTACCCAGCTGACATTGCATGGCCTGCCCAGTTTATAAACTCCGAAAATTCACTATCTTTAGAACCCCACTGAATCTAATAAATCGCTTCAAAATAACCCTTTTAAATATTCTAAAATATAATATATCCAAATATAGTCATTCCATAATAATAAGCATTTCAATTAATAGTTATGCACAAGTTTTTATGAAGCACTTAACTCCCCCTGACAGGAATTAGCAAACTTTAACAAGTCCGTGATGTACAATGATTTCAGAAAAATAACTGACTTACGCCCCATTCTGGTTTAATGAATTCAGTATTATTATTACTACATGATTATAACACATTATTATATTCTTACTACTAATATCTGTTAACCAGCGTTAAGATTGAAACTTACATAAAACGAATTTAACCTGTTGTCCGCCACGTGGTGATAATTACTGCAATATCTATCGCAACGCATCAGCGTTAATATTAAGCACATACAATTTATTTTTATGAATAATTAAGTTACATATGTTAACACACTTACCGGTAGGTCGCGTAGACTTCTACTTATCCATAGGAGCAGCTAGAAAACGAAAACCTTTACATTGACTCTGTCAGCCGAGTAGAGATGCTGCTATGCTGAATGACAAAATTGGACTGACGAAACCAGCTGCAGAAAAAACGGTATGCAGGATCGGGCATAGAGTGCGCGCGTATCGGTCGGGAGGACGATAATTCATAACGACAGCAAAGTCCAATAAACGTACGTCAATTTTTACGTAACCTCCACGTTAATAAATACGTAATGTAGTAGATCAACTATATAAAAGTAACACCGCCGCGTTTTTCCCAAAACACCGCACAAAACGACTCACATTCACTGGTAGGTATATGACGTTTGTAGGTGATTCAATTATTTTGAATCCTGGTTCGACTGACGGATAGAATGTGTGCAGCGTGTGCTCGTTTTTACCGTTCTTGTATGATCCTTGCGCTATATTACACCTTATCAGTATACTGTTTACTTTTATAATGTTAACTTAGGCGTCAGACGTGTGAGTTTTATTCGCTTCAAGCAGACGCTTTTTCTTGAAACCCAACATATCACCGATACCGCACACTGTTTGTTGAAAGTCAAAATCCAGTGCAAAAGTCAGTTCACATTTCAGTGCATTGTTGTTAGGACGTAGACTAATCTTTGAGTCTCCTAACTGCTTTTTGAGGAAGACTTCTATGTCACCGATTTCATAAGCACCCGTAGGTAAAGTTATCAAGTCCCACGTTGTTCCGTCCCGTAGTACTGGAAACACATTGTTTTTTCCCTCAACCACGTTCGGTATACTTTTGTATATAGTAAAGTCCAATAGACCTACATACCATTCGCCGTTTGTTAGTTCGAGAGGCGGGAAAAAGTCACATACAAGGGCGGCAGCATTCGTACCTGTTAAGGTGACCGACAGCGAAGACATCTTGTCGCTTACTGATCACTCACGCGTTAAGAAGTCCAAACATAAATGACCACAGATGACTGTGTGTGGCGGCTGTTCACGCTCGTAATTGTAGTAAATGTCAGTGTCGGTTCCAAAATACTGTGTCAGCTCAAGAGGTGGCCGCATATTACCATACGCGTCATAGTAGTAAACTTGATTGTTTCCCTTCTTGTAGCAAACCCAGTGCGTACCAGGTCCTTCTGCACTGTCAAGATTAACAACCGCACTCTCGTTCTTCCATGGCCGTCTGTGTGGTAAAGTGTTACGCATAAAAACTCCTCTGAAATAAGGTATTTCCAAAAGTTTTGCGTACACATACAAATCACTGTCGGACAATGCACGCACTGGTATGCAAATTAGTTTTTTTGTCTGTAAGGACGTAGGTATAGACCTGACGCTATTTTTTATTGTTACGTTTATGCCTTGAGACTGTTTTGCCTTTGCAGGTCGTTTTGCGTTTGCCCGCGGATTGACGTTTAATTCCTGAACCCTTCTTCTTTTTTCTGCAACCACTACGCGAGCTCCCTCCACCCACTGCTGATTTTGCTTTCATTGCGGCTGCTACAGCTGCAGCATACACTCTTTCACTAACACCAGAATTCCAAACTTTCACTCGTTCCCACGCTTTGTCAGCAAGAACGCGATCAGCTATACGTCTTCGACTGTTGTCTTTGTACCTTGCGTAGGCGATATCGTGTTCGCGACAGGCTTCGTCCAGCTCGTTGATTCCGCGCTCGCCACGTGCCAATCTCTCTTTGAGTTTTGTTCCGGGTCCACAGAATCGATAGCCGGGTAGGTGTAATTCTACTGGTAATGCGTCCACCGCTCGATTAATCAAAGTAGGTACTAACGAAACGATAGGGGGCACAGTGTTTTGAAGTATTTTTCCAATTACACCACGCCCCATTCTTTTCTTACGAAGTACGTGCATTCTTGTAAACAGATTTCCAATCCTTGATTTCCGTTTCCGTATCGAGAACGTCTATTAAACGTCCCACCTCTTCAATATATTCAGACAGGACTGAACGCTGTGTCGCGCTGTCTTGATATTCATAGACAAACTTTATTAGATTGATTATATGAGCGTGAAATACCTGAGTGACCTTGTACAATTCAGCCTTTATATGTAATTTTAATTCATGCATTTGTCGTACAGTGACTGCGTCTGTGTCAGCTACTCCGTCCGTCAGCTATTCGTAATTTTTCTTTCACCAGCGTAGAAAGCATTGCTTTGCAAACTGATTGTGTTGTCGTATAAAAATTCCAAATTCACAGCGTCTTTGCTGGCGACTGGCGCTTGCACGTGTGTTAGCCGACAGTCATCAACGATTACGTTACCTGCACGATCTTTTCTCAAACTCTTTGCGTCTACGTACCGTTTTGTGGCTGCATCTCTTGATTTAAGCGGATCGTTTAGCATTATTATTCGATGATCTTTTGCGTCTACGGTAGCATCGTTCTTGTACTGTAAGCATGCGTCCTTTACGTACTGTAAAGAAACAACATCATGCAGCTCTTCAGGATCACCCAAGTTGCGTATCTTTTTGTTTTTCACATCAAAGTGACCGTCGTTAGTCACTCCTAAACCGATATCCTCACGCAGACTTCGATGAGTTTCTTTTCGCACTCTTACAGTGCTGTCGTGTCTACCGAACTTGTCTACACTCATATTTATGAAGAACTGGTGGTTATAGAACGGTGCGTCTGCTTTTATATGATAATGCCGGCTTCACGTAATTCTTCCAATATCGAAACGATTTCATTCCTATGACCAATATGGCCACTATTTTGAGAAACCATTAACATTCTCAATCGATTAACCAACTCGTTAGGATCATCCCAATGCACGTAATCGATTGCAGTGTTCGGCTTCATCTCCATATAGCCACTCCCTGTACGTTTTCGTGCACTCGATGCAAACAATTTAGATATTACTAGTCGGTACTTGACGCCACTGTTACTGTTTATTCGTGTATTGTGTTTATATTTTTGTTTGTGTCCGTTGGTTGCTAGTAGTATGGACTTGTATTTCCTCATATCGACCTTATTGTATTTTTTCGGTAGTTTCATAAACAAAAGTTTATACAGACCGGGCGTACCCTCGTAAATTTTTCCTTTGACATGAAAGTTGTCGTTATCATCGATTTTCACATTTGAATCACCTATCATCAATTTACCGGCCTCGTATCGAAAACCATACATACGATCTATAATCCGTTTACAGTTAGCCGATTCGCACAAACGCATATATTTGTTTGCTAATGAATCGTCACTGAAATGTGAAGCGTTAGGGTACCGTGCGCTATCGTCACTGAAATGAGAAGCGTTATGACCCTGCGTGCCACTTTCGTTTTCAGTTATTACGTGTTGTGTAAGCTCTTCTTGTTTTATCAGCTGCTTCTCCTCCTCCTCCTCCTCCTCCTCCATCATATCACCACTTAACTTTCGTGAAATAGCTTCTAACGGTTCCAGAATCGGTCTGTAATTTTTTCTGAACTTCTCGTCGCTTTCTCTGATACCGTGTTGTAATGCATGATATTTTTTCCTTATGTTGTCGCTTATCGTACCTATATCATAGTAAGTCGTTCCTCCTTATTCATCGCCATCGCGTGTTAGCAAGAGGACTGATTACATTACTACAGTGCAACCACTTTTATACTTCGCTGGAAACAATTATGAATCGATCAAAGCCGATTCTATATCTACCTTCTTTTATTGACGAGTCTTTGTCTATGACTAGAAATCCATAACGATCCTTCCACGCTTCCGTGCAGACATCTTTGAAAGCATCATATTTCATATCCATGTTGATATGATCACTGTATGCATGTCGTAAATTTAGATCGTCTTGTTTGAACAATATCAATAAGTTAGCGTTGTCACGCACCAATTGTTTCGGTATCTGACTATATGTCTGACATAGATAGAATGTGTCCACACCGCTATGTCTCCCCATAACAATACTTTCGAATATTGTTTTGTCTTTCACACGATACGTCATCAAATACGATAACAGAGTCGAGACCAGTGATTTCACTCGGTAGTGGGACTTCTTCGTTCTCGCTGTATGCATGATAACCTAAACCTTCATCAGCGAGTGATTTCATCACTGTTTCTAGCATTCTGTATTTTGGTTGAAATAATGATTTTGAAAACACGTATGCGTTGCGGAAACGTAGACCGTTGGCATCGAACAGTAGGTTGAATGGCACATTGGATTTCCCACAGTAACTTGGGCCTGTAACGATACAGCGAATACTGTTCGGTAATAGCGGACCATGTTTACGTTTAGCACTGCCTTCGTCACCAGCCAAAAAGTCCATATCCTTTATTGGTAATTTGTTTGCTTGCTGTACAATCTTCATCTTTGTGAATACCGAAAGCATACTGTTTTCGGCACGTGCTGTCACCTTTTTTTATATTAGATCTTTCTTATGAATCCATGCATCGTGTTTACCATCGAAACCGAGCCAACGAACACGCACTCTGTCACCTTTGCGTTGTAACACCTTTTTCACTAGATATACGTCACCGACTTTGGACTTATTAATCTCGTGCTCGTAAAAACCACCTTTCAACACTTTGTTTAGATGATCTTTTAGCAGATAAGTGACGGGGATGGTAGTGGATTGTACTTTATCCACAGTGAATATTTCGTTAGTCCAATTTGGCGTATAACCTTTGGCGAATGTCATTTTGTGGTTACTTATACGAACACGGTCACCGACTTTAAATTTGGGTGGTTTCGTTGGACTGCTTTTAGGCGCTGTGTTCTTCCTTATTCGTTCCAAAACTATATGTTCGTTGGCGTCATTCACTTGACTAGGTTTCATACCAATGGTTCTGTGTGTGGTATTGTTGTACGATTTCAGTAATATAGGTAGTAGATCCAACCAGCGGTAGTGTCCTTGTTCGCTGAAAGCTCGATACATGTGTGTCTTCAGTGTGCGATTAAAACGTTCCACTATGGAAGCTTTTTTCTCACTGTAGGTTGAGTAATGTTTCACATTATACTTTTTTAGCAACGCTTGTACTGTGCTGTTGTAATACTCCTTCCCGTTGTCCGTCTGTAAATATTTCATTCGATTAGCAGTTAGTATAGGCTCTAGTGCGTGCTTTACTTCTTTTCCTGTCTTTGTTTTCAATGGTACAGCGTACGCGTACTTGCTAAACGCATTGTTCACTGTCATCATGTACTTGTACCCTTTGTTCACTCGAGCGTATTGTATCATCTCTACAAGATCCGCCTGGTACAAGTCGTGTAGACCCTTCAATTCAACCGCGCGCCTAACGAAATTCCTTCTCGCTGCTCTGTGTAGCTCTAGAGCTATAGCCTTACGTGCGTTGTTCATGGTTTAAGATACACTAACATAATACCAGCGTTAAATATACTATATATATGTATAACAGTTTCTTTGTTTTTCAGTATTCATTCTCTCGTCTGAATATCATCATCATCATGTCCGACCTTCAGCAGAATCCGGAACAACAACATCTGCAGGAACAGGAACATCCTCAACAAGATAAAAAATTTTAAATACTAATTGTCTCTCTTTATAATTATGTAGCAAACCAAACTTGTTTGATATGAATTAACATATGATCCAACTCTGTCTAACATGTACAAAATAGTCTCTTGACATCGTTTAGAAATTGATATGGCGGAGAAAATTTTTTATGTTCTGACATAGGTTTGTCACCTTCTCCCCAATGACCTAATTCAATTCCGCAACAAAAGCATTTAACTCTATCGTCTATGAATGACATACTATGTCCACAAACATCATAATTTAGCGGATAGTAGTAAAACCCAGCAAACGCTAACTCGTCGGGGCTGACAAACGTCACTTCCCAATACTTGAACGATTTTCTTCTTTCACTTTCAATGCTAAAATCAGGAGTAGCTGCCATCTTCACAGTTTGCAATAAACTAACGTATTACTAACGTGTACTATCTATTTATGTACCACAAACATGAATTTGTGTTTGTGTGTGTGTGTGTGTGTTATTCATCATTCCTATTAGCTAATACATGTGTTTCTATTGTTTCAGTTATGACACGATTTTATATCGTACGAAACACCAGTATTAGAGGATCCCTCACAACATTTAATTACCTGCCCGTGTACACGGACACGGGAGATCAAGATATATTACCGATAATGACTGAGGTGCGACCTTTAGTGTGCAAGGATATTCTGGCAGAACAAGCACGTTTACGTAGTATCAAATGGCATATTGCGTGCAGGATACGTTTCACTAAAACTGTGTTAGATGGTGACAGCGGCAAAGAAAAAGAGGTAACCAAAGGCGCCGTCTTCCACGGACGTTGTCGTACGTTGCTCACGGACGTCAACGACGAGTTGAACTGTCTACTAGACGAATCATACGACAAAATCACGAATAGCATATCCAATTTTACCCGTGACGGGTGCGGATGGTCGGTGGACACTGTACTGAAGCTGGAACTGGTTGTTGGACGGTACCGGCCTTTAGCAGCGTCCTCCTACATTCCTACCCCGCGAAAACTTGCAGTCACCAAGGCAGTAGTCAACATCAAGAACTCCCAAGATGAAATGTGTTTTCTATGGTCTGTTCTAGCCCACATACACCCTCAACAAAGGAATAAAGAATTTGTTTCAAACTACATCTTATTTATAAACACAATAAATATGTCCGGTATCGAGTACCCTGTTTCCATAAACTCACTTTCTAAATTTGAAACACAGAATCCCAACATTTCTATAAACGTTTTCGGCTATGATATAGAAGACAATATCAGAAACGAATCAAAAAATGAGGTTTATCCGTTAAGAATTACTCCCAATAAGGACAGATTACATCATGTTAATCTTTTACTTCTGTCCGATACAAATAGCCGAAAACACTACTGTCTTATCAGTTGCATTAATAAATTGTTATTTTCCCTAACAAAATTCAATCGTAAATCATTTTACTGCGACTACTGCCTGCATCGTTTCTCCACAGAACATGGTCTGTCCGAACATCTCCCCTACTGTACACCTTATGGTGAACAGAAAACCAAAATGCCCACAGAGGAGGAGAAGCTTATGTCATTTAAAAATTACGCACACTGTCTCAAAGTACCCTTTACCGTCTACGCCGACTTCGAGTCCCTTATCATCCCCATTCAATCGTGTTCACCAGGTAACGACATCCCGACGACAGTCAAAGATTTAGGTGACTTCTATTCAGTTGATAGCAGTGGTGTCCGCCAGAAAATACCTTCTCCTCCTGTATCGTCCACATCATACGAAGCGATGCATATACCGTCAGGTTTCTCCTATGCTATCGTTGATCACGCTCACAGTCTCTGGAGAGAGGTTAAAGTATATCGTGGTGAAAACGTTGTAGACACTTTCTTCTCGTGGTTGATGAAAGACGTCGAGGATATGATGAAGGTAGTACGACATAACGTACAATTAATTATGTCCGATGATGACAATGTTGCGTTTACTAACGCCACCGTTTGCCATTTGTGTGAGCGCCCTTTGACAGACGATGACAAGGTACGCAATCATTGTCATCTTACGGGGAAATTCTTGGGAGCAGCCCACAATAGCTGTAATCTGAGCTACAAGATGCCGCGTCATATCCCCGTCTTCTTTTACAACCTTCGTGGCTACGACTGTCACCATTTAATGCAGGGTTTAGGAAAATATAAGGACCAACACGTATCCTGCATTGCAACATCTGGTGAGCGTTACGTGTCGTTCTCCCGTTCTCCCTGGGTCCCTTGCGTTTCGTAGACTCTTTTCAATTTCTTAATCGCTCTCTGGACACACTCGTTACCAATCTGTCCACGTCCGGGAGCCAATTTCCTTTGCTTAGAGAGGAAATGCTTAGACGGGGTTTCGACGAACAGACCAATCTGCTTGTACGCAAGGGGGTATACCCTTACGCATACGTTGACAGTATTGATCGGTTCAACGAAACAAGTCTACCCGCTCGTGAACACTTTGATAACCGGTTGACGGAATCGTCTATTTCGGACGCAGATTACGAGCACGCACAAAACGTGTGGAGTGCATTCAATCTGCGTACGTTTGGAGATTACCATGATTTGTATTTGTTGACAAACGTAATGCTGCTGGCCGATGTCTTTGAAAGTTTTCGCGACATGGCCTTACGCGATTACTGCTTGGACCCATGTCATTTTTACTCGGTTCCCGGACTCGCTTGGAACGCGATGCTAAAAATGACAGGGGTCGAATTAGAGCTGTTGATAGATATAAATCAACATCTGTTTGTAGAGTCTGGGATCCGCGGAGGCGTCGCGATGATATCCAACCGTCATGCCGTCGCTAACAACCCTCTGATCCCAGATCAGTACGATGTTTCGAAACCGACCTCCTTCATTCTGTATACGGACTGTAACAATCTATACGGTGCAGCCATGTCGCAACCACTCCCTTACGCAGACTTCCGATGGCTCGATCGTAATGAAATCGAGTCTTTGGACGTACGTAATGTGAGTGATGATTCCGACATCGGGTACATCCTCGAACTCGACCTACACTATCCTAATACACTACACGACCTGCATTCCGACTACCCGCTTGCACCTGTGCGCCAGCGCGTAACACCCGATATCCTTTCTCCCTTTTCCAAACGTTTACATGAGACTATATACAGATCATCGTATAACGAATCAGGGTCATCCGTAGAGAAGTTGTTAACGACTTTGGAGGACAAACAAAATTACGTTCTCCATTATCGAAATTTGAAATTGTATTTGAGTCTTCGTTTAGAGCTGAAAGCGACTCATAGGGTGTTGCGTTTTAAGCAAAGCGCTTGGTTGAAACCGTTTATCGATTTCAACACCCGCAAGAGGCATGCAGCCGTCAACAGCTTCGAAAAAGACCTTTTCAAACTGATGAACAGCGCCGTATACGGCAAGTCGCTGGAGAACGTACGGAAACATATAGACTTTGAACTAGTCTCAGATGAACGACGGCTTCAAAAACTAGTTTCCACACCTAGGCTGAAACGTATGATTCGTTATACGAACGATCTGGTGGGGCTCTCACTCCGTAAAAAATCCATCGTTCTTTCCCGTCCCGTGTACGTCGGCTTCACCGTGCTTGACGGCTACACATGTTGCATTCAACCTAACACGTGTGTGTGTGTGTGTGTGTGTGTGTGTGTGTGTGTGTTTGGATTCAACCTAACGTGAAACGTAAGTGGACTGCATTTAACCTAACATGTGTAGGTTGTGTTGCGTGCGTGCGTTCGTGCGTGCGCGCGCGCGCGCGCGTGTGTGTGTGTGTAAAGTTAACATAGCTTAGACAAAATACAAACGTTAGCAAAACGATAATGTACGACTTTCATTATCGTTATGCTGTCGGCAAGTACGGCCGTAACGTTAGATTGCTAATGACAGATACAGACAGTCTGATGTATAGTATTCAAACATCTGACTTGTATGCAGACATGAAGAAGGACCTACACGTTTTTGACACATCGGATTACCCTACGTCTCATCCTTGTTATAGCCTTAGAAACAAAAAGGTTGTCGGACTGTTCAAGGATGAAACGTGTGGTCGTCCTATTAGAGAATTCGTGGGTCTCCGAGCGAAATGTTATTCGTTCCTTGTGGCCCACGAAGATCCTACCAAAGAGTGTCAAAAACGTGTATGTAAAGGTGTACCTCGAGTTGCGATTAAGAGGAGTCTACGACACGATATGTATCGCAAGTGTCTTACTGATCATTGTCAGTTTTCTACCAGTGCGCTTTGTTTACGTAGCGATCATCATACGCTGTACACGATGCGCGTAAATAAGCAAGCGTTGTCACCGTATGATGATAAGCGCTATATACTAGAGAATGGTCGTGATACACTTGCATACGGTCATTATCGAATACGCCGCATCAACATGGAGAACGATGATGACGACGACCTGCTAAAAAAATTTGTCTCCATGTATAGTACCCCCCAACACTTGTTTCTTTCGTCAGTTGATGTCTCTCGGTGCTTCAGTCCAGACGTCTGTAAACGTAAGTTCGCATATTAATATCGCAACGATATTTGTGTGTTTAAACATAATATATATAGAGTTTGTAATGTGTGGTTTCTTTGTCTTATATTATTATGGATAACACTGCAGTTATAATTGACTTCCAGTGCTTTTTCGATGACAACGAAAAATATATTGTGAAGGAACTGTCAATCATGGACGTTCTGAGATTTGCTGGTAGACATTGGATTTTGACTCCGCCTGCTACATCCGTTACGAATCCAAAATTCGCTAGGACAAACCACTGGTTAACGTCAAATTATCATAGACTTAGATGGAGCGAAGGAGAGACACCGTACGACAATCTTGTTTCATTGTTAACATCACATACACGTATATATAAATATGTGTTTGTGAAGGGTTTTGATAAAAAACGTTTTTTACAGTCAAAGATAATACACAATAATATCATCAATCTCGATGACTTTGGTTGTCCTAAAAACATACCGTATCTATTTCACGGAACAGAATGTCTTAGACATTTCAATTCTTCTGACCGATGTGCCAACTATAAAGTGCATGCTATTCGGGAATGGATGATTCATGATTTTTGCTTTAAACAAACATTTTTAATGTGAGCGCGACAAAATTTAGAAAGTAGGTCACAGCGAATGATGACATTTATATCTCTAATTCTGTTATGGACATGTACATACATGCATAGCTGTAAGCGGTGACTATTTCCTTATGAAAGTGGAATGTGGACTTTCCTAATGACATTGTTATATTTTTGGTGTCTCTAATTTCGTCTGGGGGACATGTTCGTACATGCAAAGCATTACAACGGTTTGTAAACTATATTTTAAGTTTGTGTACAGTGCTGTAAATATATATCTAATCATTTAAAACAATATTATTTGAGAAAAAACGTTTTACAATCAAAGATAATACACAATAATATCATCAATCTCGATGAGTTTGGTTGTCCTACAAACATACGTATCTATTTCATGGAACAGAATGTCTTAGACATTTCAATTCTTCTGATCGATGTGCCAACTGTAAAGTGCATGCTATTCGGGAATGGATGATTCATGATTTTTGCTTTAAACAAACATTTTTAATGTGACAAATTTAGAAAGTAGGTCACAGCGAATGATGACATTTATACCTCTAATTCTGTTGTGGACATGTACATACATGCATAGCTGTAAGCGGTGACTATTTCCTTATGAAAGTGAAATGTAGACTTTCCTAATGACATTGTTATATTTTTCGTGTCTCTAATTTCGTCAAGAGGGGGGGCATGTTCATACATGCAAAGAATTACAACGGTTTGTAAACTATATTTTAAGTTTGTGTACAGTGCTGTAAATATATATTTAATCATTTAAAACAATATTATTATTAATATTGTATTTATTTTATATAACAATGTTTGTTTGTGATATATGTATTTAATCAATGTAAAATGTATTTTTGAATAATTGTATTACAACGGTTTGTAAACTATATTTTAAGTTTGTATACAGTGGTGTAAATATATATATTTAATCATTTAAAACAAATTATAGTTTATTTTAATTTATTTCGTTATAAACCTCTGAACATGCAAGCAATTATTTGTATAGTAATCAGAAATGTGTGAGAGAGAGAGCGAGAGAGAGAGACAATTTAATGGTTTGAATTTCCTACCACAGCGGTAAACTATATTTTAAGTTTACATGTACACAGGTTGTATCTTGCAATCACGAAAATTATTATTATTTAAACTGTTAATTGTTTTATTAAAATCTTACAATGACGAAATATTATTATTTCATATTGTATTCACTTTGTATCATTGTTTACGATATATATTTAATTAATGCAAAAATGAATTTTTAAAATTACAATGGTCTGTAAACCATATTTAAGTTTGTGTACAGTGACACCGTAATCGCTTTGAATAAGGGAATTCCTGTCAACGTCTGCAGCTAGAGACATACACAATGTGTGTGTGTGAGCAGTGCGTGCATTGCCCGACAGCGATTTGTATGTGTACACAAAACTTTTGAAAATACCTTATTTCAAAGGAGTTTTTATGCGTAACACTTTACCACAAGACTTGGCAGAACCGAGATTGGCGTAGAGAGAGTGAGACCCGTTACATAAACACAGAGAGAGAGAGTGAGATGCAACAGTAATCTACTAAATGTGTGTGTGCGAGAAAGAGGGGGAGGGAGAGAGACAGTTTTACTTGACAGATAGTTACTTACATTCAAATGTGAGAGAGAGAGTTTATATCGTGATGGATAACTGCGTCTAGAGACAGAGAGGAGAGGGAGGGAGAGTTACTTACATTCAAAGAGAGAATTGATATCGACAACAATCATGATCATATAGTTTGAATTTCCCACCACAGAAAAATGTTGGCAGATCTGTTCTTTACGCAATAATGCAAGATTGGTAACCCTGATCATATATTTTAATATATACACTATATAACACACACATATCAAGTTGAACCCATGCATAGGTTGGTAAACCTGATCATATAGATTTAGTATACATTATAACACGCAACAAATTTGAACTCATGCAAAGGTTGGTAACACTGATCATATATTTTAATATATACACTATAATGCATCAAGTTGGAACCCCCCACCCACCACCCACCCCTGATTTTTTAATCAGCTTTATTAAAAAATAAAAAATTATATTCGCGGAAATTCGCGGATGCGGGTGGTCCATTGAACCCCACCCCTTGATATGCAAATCAATTTAATTAAAAAAATTAAAAATGTTATTCGCGTCAATTCGCGGATGCTGTGCTCCACTTGGGATGCTGCAGGTCCAGCGGTGGTGAGAGCGTGGGAAAAATCTTGGACCGTGGGAACGGCGGCATCTCTTTGATCTTGGTGGTGGGGGAAGCGTGGGAAAGGCGGCATCCTTTGTTAGTCAGAACCAGTATTTTCCTCTACTGACGTACAATTGACCATGTGTAAAAACTGGCTGCCTCAATAAAATTCAAATTATTTCGAATGTTTGTCCTTGAGACTTATTTATTGTTATCGCAAATGCAGGTATAATTGGAAATTGAGTTCTTTGAAAGTTAAATGGTAAAACAGTACCGGAATATGTTAAATTTATACGTGGAATCAAAATTCTCTTATTGCGTGCGGTTCCAGTTAAAACTTCTCAATCAATAGCATTACGATGCATACACTTGATGCGCATTCTTGTTCCATTGACTAATGCTTCCTTTGTATTTAAGTTTCTGATCAGTAAAACGATGCAATTAACTTTCAATACTAACTTATGTGGTGGCAAACCACTAATAGTCAAAGAATTCAAAAACTCTACTGGATAGTTATTGATTTCATTGTCATCATCACAAATTATTTTATCGTAGCTATGGTATGTTTTCTGTTCACCTGGTATTCGATTAAGTATATCAGTATTAATAAAAGTACAATCATCATTTTTAGGTGCTAAAATAACTGACTTCAATATGTTATCTGAGAGTATGTTTTCGGAAATATTTTCATACACTTCATTAATAATATTATTTTCATCTCCTATTAATTGCTGAGGTATTTCAATAATATTTTCACCAAACTGAGGGAATTGTGGGGCTTCGTCATTACCAATTTTTTTCAAGAATTCGACAAATTCTATTTCACTTGGTAAGGCTCTCATATTTTGAGTAAACGTTACTTTATGAAAATAAACAAATTTATGCCAACTCGTGACACAATTTTCAATTAAAGTTGCACGTGATCCATGTGGGACAACTGGTAAGATTTGTCGAAAATCACCGCACAGAAGTATCGTTTTCCCTCCAAATGGTTTATGTTTACCATTTTCATCGCATAGATCCTGCAATAATCTATCTATGATTTTCAACACTTGCAGTAGACACATAGAAATTTCATCAATAATTATCAATGATGATGAATTTATGTAACGTCCATAGCTACTATTTGCGGTAATATTCGCTACAGAATTTTCCAAAATGGGTATAGGCAATTTAAACACATTGTGTAAAGTTCTACCTCCAAGTAATAGAGTTGAAACTATGCCACTGAACGCTGTTGCAATGCAACTAAGATTAAGCGAATTTAATTTGTGAATGATTGCTGTTTGTGTGAATGTTTTTCCACAACCTACATGAGCGGTTAAACAAAAAACATTAGATCCACTATCATGATGCAAAACTTCACGTATCACACGATCAATTAGATTACGCTGTTCAATATTTGCAGTTTCATAATGCTCACAAAACAGAAACTCTTGTTCTATTGGATCAATAGCATTTGCTTCGTCTGTTCTCTGCGAATACGTGGGAACTGGTAAACCAAGTTCTTGACATGACAAATTATGAACATTCAAAATATCTTCAATTTCTAATAGAGCTGTATTAAAGGATACTTCTTCGTTGTAATCTCTCAAAAAATCTTCACTAAGATATACTTTATTCATTCTGTAACGCCAATGCATTGGCTGGCACATTTAATGCACAAATGTAACCAAATAAATTTCGCATTTGTTTTGGTGAATGTAATTCTTTTGCTTCATTTAAACATTCGCGCCATTCATTATCATTTGAAGCAATGCCGCGAGCATGGCACGCTTCAACAAAAGAAGTGTGTATAATTCTATTGTATGTTCTAAAATCCTCAAATGATTTTGGACCACAGACATGTAATAAAAGCAATCGTAAATGGAAAAGTTCGATGTCTTTTGGTGATACTACATATATGCGTGTAATGATTTTATCACCTCCACGCCTTCTCTTCTTCCATTTTTTCGGGAATCTTCCCACACATAATGCAAAGGAATTTCAGTATACTTATATTCATGCGCTGATGGATCTGATCGATTCAATTAAAAAAATGCTAATAATTTTGTTTGTCTTGCATTTTCAATTGCTTGACGTTCTTGCCCTTCTCGAAAGTAAACATTCTGTCCACGCGGTAAATGAATGTCAAGTCTAACGATGACATGTGATTGAAAATGCATTGGTAATTCATAGATGCCCCATACAGCTTTAGTTGATCCGACATAACGGCCATTTAAAGAATTTTTAACTTCATCAATTTGTATTTCTTGACCTGGTTCATTTCTCTCTGACCTAATTCAACAGATGCACTGTCATAGCCTTTATACACGTATTTATAAATGTATTTAACATTTTTAACTGTAGTGCATACTTCAACATTTATATGGCAATTAAATTTGGCAAGTAAATACGGATTGTATGGTACAACATAACGATTGTCGAGGCAACTACCGCGAACTTCAGCATTAATACCATTATCACGCCTTCTGTATAATGGATATCCATTTAATGATTCACATGTAAATTCATTAAATCGTTTTGGATAATCTTTTGTGCATTTTCCATCTCTCATACATACAGAATTTGGATTAAGTACACCGCATGGACCATGCATCATGTGTTTTACAACATATTCATGTAATGTAGGATGTGTTTGAATGTTAGGAATCTCCGCAGATACAACTTTATCAATATCGGTAGCGTTAACAATTTTAAAGAGAGTAAAATGTGAGCATGAGGCAATCCTCTCTTTTGAAACTCAATTGTATAAATGAGTGCTTCAACTTTACCGAAGATTTTTTTTAGTGTAAGGCCCTCAATTAATGCTTTCAGTTTGGATTTGAATACACGCACAACAATATCGGGTCGCAAATTAGCTGACTCACCTACACCAATATTGCTAACTATTTCAGGCCAACTTGGATTACAAGTCATTGTAATAAACAAAGAAGGCTTTCCGAAATGTTGTACAATTGACATTGCATCTAAATAATTCTGATACATATTTCTTGGAGATCCATTGAATGAAGATGGTAAAATTACTCTACGGCCAACATTATTGGCATTGGGGTTCAATTCTATATAATCTGTTAAATTGTTGTAAACTTCAGACCTAAGACTTGTTTGATTTTGTCGAATGAAATGTAACCTTGTGTCCTCTTTTCTCACATACATATCAACTATCCACTGCAGAAATAATTTTTGTGAATGGTGCAACATGCTAACATCTTCTCTAATTGCAAGTCGATAGGCTGCATACTGAAGCATGGTTAATTTATTTCTGGGCGCTCTTGAATTAGATGTAGTTGGTACATTATGAGAAATATTGATATGCCACCCAGTATCACCATTTGGAAAAAGTAATGGATACGCTAAAGGGTCCAATGATGAATCCAAAACAGAGATATTTTTAATGGTACCATTAACCTTTGAAAACGAAACCATATTTCGTTCAAAGGGTGGCTCACCATCAACTGTACATAATATTACTGCTACATCAGTTTGAACTGCATCATTATAACGGCGTAGATCTAGATCACGATTTACTTTATGAGCATACAAATTTTTTTATTTTGATTTTCAACTCTCTGACAATGATCTTTCATTGCAATGAATGACCGAACGAAAGGATTAATGCGTTCCAATTCAAGAGAGATTTCGCGCATTATATTGTTATTGCATGTTTGATTATAGTGTTCACGTAATCTATAATTGACAGCAGTGTCAACATCATAAAAATATAATTGCGCATAACATGGTGAGCAACCATATCCAGCAGTCATTGGACCTGATTTGTGATGAAAACCATCATGTATTTTAAAATGATACACTCCACGCGTAACTGTATCCGAAATTTTAGCTTCTGAGCTAACCATAGCACATAATGAATTGTATTTACGAATGTTTTCAAAATAATTTTGTGACTTTCCTTTTATTGAAGGTTCATTTGAAGTAAGTCCATCATACAATGATTTAAAGTATTCATTTTGACTTAAGGCCGGTAATATTGCTTTACCCTTATGACAACATGAAGTGAGTGCAGTCCTTTCACCTAAAGTGACCTCAGATTCAAAATGTTTTGCATTGCAAAAACCTGCATTGTAAATGCATTATTCCACAATCAAAAGTATTAAAATTTCTTGGAATGACATTCAGTGCGCATTTAAATGTATCCCTCAAAATAATTTCATCATTTTGTATACTATTTACACTATTTAAATTTGCATTTGGTCTATTATCATTTTGACTTTCACGCGAATATATATTCCTTCTTCTTTGTCTCTCACTCCGACCCGTCAATGTTATACTATTTACACTATTTAAATTTGCATTTGGTCTATTATCATTTTGACTTTCACGCGAATATATATTCCTTCTTCTTTGTCTCTCACTCCGACCCGTCAATGTTCTATGTCGAGGCATAATGGAAGTAGGTGCGAATATCTGAATGTAAAAAAAAACACGTAATGAAATTACTGAAACTAAGATTAGACAGGGTTTAATTTAAAAATAATAAAATGTCTCACTTTTGTGAAACCACCAATAATAATTAGGCGAGAGTAAGTCAATTCAAATTGCTGCTACAAAATTTTCCTTTTGCAACAGGTGTATATTCATGTAATGTAACCAAGCAATATATTAAGCAAGGTTTATTTCACTTTCAACTGCACATTAATATATAAAACACAGATATCTAATATACGAAATATAAAATAAACGCTTTTTTGCCTTGACATACACTCCACAGACTATTGAAAAAGGAACATTTGAAATCACACAAAATTCACAGGTCATTCAGTCAATCTGTCAGTATTAAGCAAGCTGTATTTCACTTTCAACTGCACATTAATATATAAAACACAGATTTCTAATATACAAAATATAAAATAAACGCTTTTTTGCCTTGACATACACTCCACAGACTATTGTTGCCTGACCACAAAATTATTTTATTTTTAACAATTACCATTGTTTGAAAAAGTTTAAATGCATTTTCAAGTGCAAATAAATGTTTTATTTTATTTGATTTAATGTATTTGTAACATATATTATATATAAAGTTTAGCTTTCTGCACTCCTTCTCCATATAAACTTTAACTATGCCAAATCTCACACTCCTCCTTGCGCGCAATATGCTTAAAAAGGGGTACAAAGTTTTCTCTTCACGTATTAATATATAGATAGATGTTTACAGATATTTTTAGGAAAATCAGTTGTTTTGGATACGTTCTGCAGCAAATGAAACCACTAAATTAAATTTCATAATGGTTCTGGTATTTTTGTGATAATTATATGATTCTACTGGCACGTACTTCTTAATGCTATAAAAATGTATAAATTAGAACTGCAATATTATTGGGAAAAACGTAATAATCCATTTCCAATAGAATATTTGTATTACCTTCACAATGCAGACAAAACTTAAAATTTACTTCATCGGGTATAGTAAATATTATTATTATGTTGATATCGTATTCATGTTAGGATAAGTATATACAAAATGACTGTTACTAGATGTGCATAGCGTCTTTGCTAAGACGCAATGTCTTCAATTTTCATGAATTTATTAACTACTGTACCAACATCTGTACTGACAATTCTGCTGCTTGTGTCCTTGATATTAGTGATTATTAATATAATAATAAATAGTCAATTTTTATATTTTGATAACGTAGAAATATACACGTACACTGTTTGACATTGTATATGTAAAGATAATTACTGAGGTAAATGTATTAGTAAATCTTAAATCGTTGGAGTAAAATAGGGCAAGATTTAAGCGCAAATAGGCTCTAATTAGCATTACGTTTCATCCTGAATCATATAGTACATTTATGTTTACTGAGAATTCTCATTTTTTTGCAATTCCTGTTTACCCATGTTGCGCTCTTTATCCTTAAGAAGTTGCCTTTTATTAGTCTAGTTGGTTGAAAGCCTACTGATATTGTCGATTTCTCTCATTCCTATCCACATAAACTTCCTAAAATTACTTTCCCCTTCCATGGCATTATTGACCTCATCCCACGTACTGATTCAGTCATCTAAGAATCTAAAGCACCATCCTCGTGTTTTCAATGTTATCCAAGTTTACCTTTACCATATTAATAAAGATATTTTGGTTTTTGTATTAATGGTTGATCCAGCTTGCCTGGTGACAAGCACATATGTGAAATATTTATTTCAAGAGTAATTATATACTAATGGAAATTGTAATTATTAAAATTTACGGTTTTTCGGACTAAGTTACTGTATGCTAAATCCATTACAAATTTGAATAAATTATAAGTATAAAATTAACATATTGTTTATGTCATTATTTTTGGTTTGGTTTTGGTCTTTTTTAAAAATTTATAAGTTTTTAATTATATAATTTAGAAGTAATGCTATAACAGGATTATCAAATTAAGTATTTTGAGTGTCATTTGTTGAGGCTAATATCTACACTCAGCTGTCTTTAGAGTAATGCATTATGGAAACACCAACTATATTAACAAGCCTGTTGTTGTGTAAATTATTTATACATTGAAATAAAACAATTTACAATGTGTGTACTGGGGTTTAATCGATCTGTTATTAATGGAAATATTTATTATGCAGTCTTATAGGTGACCTCCTGTAACTCAATTTTAATAGACAAGTTTATTTATTATTTTGTTATTACAACTTTTATGTAGACCATAACACGGTTTTACCTAATTACTCAATGTTTACTCAATGTTAATTCTATATTTCATGTATTTAATTAATAAATTGAGAATTCTCTCCAACCCTAGTCAGTCCGTATTGTGTAAATCAATTCAAAAATTGTGCAGGAAACACGCTAGTTCGGTAATCTCACGTTCTACCAGCTGTCGACTATAAGCGCTGTTATTCGTAATTGACTTACGCTTCTAGGTTAGCTTGTTCGCCAGATTTTAATCACCCTTTTTACCTGTAAATTACTCCACCCACAACATACAATACCTATTCTACAATAATATAAAGCATCATCATATACAAGAAGGATTCTTTATTTGTATTACCTTTCCATTCAACTTCTAACAGTGCTCTTCATGGTTATAATATAGTTATATCGATTGTACAATGATGAATCGATTGGTTAGTTGACTATTACCTTTTTATTTTATACAAATTAAATATAATGTTAATTATCTCTTATCCCAGGGTACGTTTGGTTCTTTTAACGATTAGTAAGGCCAGGTAATGAAAAATTAAGGTTACTTAGTATTACAAAATGTTATTAGTTCTTACTATATTAAAATTATGTATAAGCTGGTGTTACCGTAATGGACGATTCTCAAGGCAGCAGTGCTCGTTTGCAAACGGTTGAAGATTTACAGTTGAGGTTACGTTAATCCAGAAAAGGTGTTCCGATTATTAATAAAATTGAATGGATGATGTCCTGGAAGGCAACGGGAACTCTTCTAATCTTCGTTCTCCTTCACGATCTTTGTGGTTGTCGGTCCCGGTGGAATTGGTGTCGTATTATAATTTCTTTCTTGAAAGTGAGGTTTATTGCTTCAGAAACAAAGGTCCTTGAGCATATTTTTTCTCTATAATTCCATTAATTCATACTTTTTATTCAATCAATGAGTCTCCTGGTTAGATGGGAAATCGAGTTCAATACTAAATCCAATGGAATTATCTTGAAGAGTGAAATAAGAATTCCTCGACCTTTTGGAGGTATATGGTTATATTTTTGAAATCTAATTCATTGATTATTCATCGGTTTAGTTTACAGGAATTGGTTTTTACTTTAATTTATTAATTTTTGTTCATCTTATGTTAATTTATTTCCTTTTTTTTTTTAATTTGTCTACTGATCTGAACTCAATAGCATATAACAATCGAATAATTGAAAATCAACAACATTTTTACATTTTAGTTACCCTAACAACCACTACTTTCTGTCATTGGATAATATTTGATATCCTAGAGCCAGAATTATAAAATATTACTACTCTTTTTTAATAAAATACTCCATGCTTGGAATTACACCAAATTACCTAAAACTCTCACCCAATCTACCTTATTAAACCGTATATATTTTACTATAGTTTCATTAGACTGGACTTATTAAAAAGGTATTAATTTCCTTTTACAAATATTAAATTTAGGCCTATAGGTTTTCTTACAACTGTTATAATATTGTTTGGTTTTTAACTTAATTTTTCTTTACCTGACCTACTGTACAAATAGTCACTGGTTTATGGCCACTTACATTAATTTTAATTTCCTGGTTTTAATTCATTATATTAATTAGTTCATACTTGAACCCCCTTCATTATTTTATGACATAACTATAAGAACTACTTGTCAACTTTTAAACACTTATTGCCTTCTTGGCCAAGTTTACAAACATTATTTCTAACATTTTCATTAATCAATTACAATAAATACATTCAACATAATACCTAACCCATGTACTTATACTTAATTATTCAAATACCATTTTAACATAAATAAAAGGAGTACCACTGACTAAGTACGTCCTTAAAGCAAGAACTCCGCTCTTACTATCCACAAAACATAAGATAAATATTTTGTAAACACTAAATCATGTTACAGCATAACAACAAGTACAATTTGCAACACATTAAATATTAATTTGAATAGTATTTTATACTTCATTACTACATATTAAACTCCTCCAATTAGGTACAATGTTTATGTTTTACATCCTATATTATTTATTACATCTTTTATATTTAGGTACACTTCAGATGTCTTAATTACTTAGTAACCTTAATATTTTGGGTATTGTTCTAAACCATATTTACTTCGGTTTTTATGTAACGTTGGGGTCCTCAAATCTGTTACGTTACAACATTGATGGTTAAAATGTATATAAACATCCTCTACGGTAATTGTCCTCCTTTTCAACATTTAGGGTAGCCACATTACGACCATATGACGTTATATGTAGCCAATAGTGTAGCCATAGCTACATCCGGCAGTTAAGTGCTCTAAGGAATATCATTCGGTCCAGTTCCAGTGTCAAACCACTATAATTCCCTCATTGTGAAAGACACGTGGTAAATTCTATACCCTTTAGTTTCAAAGTCAAGATCTCGTTCGACTTTAGCTATTCTTGCGATGAACTCGAAAGGATAACTTTCTGTACAACTGTCCTCGGCTTATCACGCAGCCAAGGTGTCAGCAATTACATCGAGATCGCAAATAATTCCAAATAATTCACTCTCGTGTTCCCTACATGCTCGCAGATGTTCTCAGATGTTCTTTTATACTTCTGTTCCTGAGGTCGGCCGTGTTATGGTTGAGACATAGTTTTCCCAGCTTGATTTTTAAGCAGCGAGTAGTGTTCTACGAGCGGCGGCTTGAAGGTGCTTAAAAGTGATGCGATTGTCATCGCTCTTTTCTACTTGTGTAAAACTCGTCGCTTCTCTATTGCGTCTCTCACAACGGTCTTCCCCCACGGTACTAGTGTCTTGGATGAATAACCACCGGTTTGAGGGTTATGATCCGTAGCTGCTGAAGTAACAGCAGCTACGACTTCCTGCACATTTGCATTAGGATCTGTAGTGGTACGGCAGCCGTGAAACTTGGTAAGTCAGCACGGTTCATATGCCATCCCTTTGGCATTAGTCTGGCGCTCTTTGGTGTTTGCCTTGTTAAGAGCATTAAGAAGAAGTCGCTCCCGTCAAGATTTGGAAGCACTTTGCACGATAGGTGTAGGGAAGATCGGTAGCCGAGAAAGTGCCACTTCGAATTTTAAATGTGTGCTCGCACCTAATTTTTAAAAGAGGAACGAGGGAACCAATAAATTTTTATTTCTTAATACAACGCTGTTCGTCCTATGCTTCAAGAGGTACTGGGTTTCACATACGTCTCTTATGTGAAGAGTAATGCCGGTTTTACACTTCCTGTTGTAATGTACACTTACCAATCTACTATTTCTGTACTTATTGCTTGAAGGTTGTGTTGCCCGATTGGCTCAGTATATAATATTTTGTGCCGTGACGTACTAATATGACCGCTCCAGCTCGTTTTTTCCAGCATTCAGCATTACAAATTGAGTAATTTGCAATTTTGAAGGTGGACCTAGTCAGGTATGACTCAGAGATTAGCATAACGTCAATTTTGTTCAAGATCAGGAATAACTCCACTTCATGTTTTTGCTTAAGAGACCATTTCCATTTGTGACAGTTATTTTGAATATCTGTGCCACTTACATTTTGTTTTAACTGACTTGCCTCATTTCTTCTCTAAGTTGTCTGATTTCTTGTATTAGCTAATTTATTAAAGCCTGTCGTCTTTCTATATTTTGCTGTCAATTCATGTTCTGTTGTTATAGATAACGTATAAAACTGTTATTATTTAAAGGATGATAATATTGTGTATTATCGTTTATATGGGCAATTGTTGTGATGTGACTTGGGCGTATGTCAAATTCCCCTGGATTGGATTTAACACTTGTAATTTTACTGTGTGCCCTGTTCTTCACACTTTAACGGCCATTGCGGGCGTATACGCCCGCTTCTCGTCTCTTCGTAGGGACTGCAGCGGGCGTATACGACCTCTCAATAGTTGAACAGAAAAATTGCGTCTATAATCCAGATAATTGTTTGTCGGCCGATTTTCTTATGACGCGACCGCTATAATCACTGTGAACACAAAAACGTATTTGTGCACACATTTTGAATCTTTATAAAATTCTTATTCTAGACGTTTGTTAGAAACAGGTTGTTTTTCGATTCTGAGTATTATTTTCTTCGTCTCTCATTAGAAATATCTTTAAGTACGATGATCAAGCCATAATACTATTAAGTTTTAAATGTCATAAGTAAGGTAACAGCTTTGCTTGAAGTTAAAGGCGATTTCCTTGTCTGAAAGGCAGATATATTAGCCTTTGAGTACAAGAAGATTAATTTATCGGTTTGTTTTATAAATACAAAACTACGCAAACAACAAACTAAAACGAAGACAAACGTTTGACAATTCTGAACTGTAATCTACTGACTACAGTGATAGATATTCTACTACTAAGAAAACACTGTCTTCCTGACAACAGTGAAAAAGCTAAATTAGAAAAAAAAAACACGTTGAAAATTATACGAGTATACTGAAAGGAAACATGAAAGTGAGATAGAGGAAACGACTGTAATATTTCTTTTTTCTTACCACAATGTGAATCAGTTTGTTGTCAATAGACTTGCGTGTTACTGATATTAGGTAGGCTAATGATATCTGGCGGCATCCACCACTTACGTATCATTTTTCAAAAGGCTAACCGTGAGGCAAACATCAAAAACACACACACACACCCACCCACCCACACACACACACACACACACACACACAAACACATACAGAAAGCTATGCGTAATCAAATATTATTACTTCAGTAGGTTCCCACGACAGGCCAAGAGGTTGAACATGCTGGGAGCGATTAGACGTCGACACAAACGAAGCGGTCGCTTACGCCCGCCGCGATTTATTCATGGCAAAAGTTACGTCAACCCGCTACAAGGGAAAAAGATTACCGCATCATGGTTTCTTATATAAGTCTCAAAGAGGAAAATGAGTGACTGATTACTATTTTTTATTTGATTACAAGGCTAATCTAGTTGAAAAATATACTTGTCTCCAGGGAAGGAATATGAATTTTACCGTGGTGGTTAAAGTGCTAAATGTTGTGTTTTTGTCCTTGTAACACTGTTCTATGTTTTCAGCTCGGTATCTTTTACTCACAATGGCCATATACACCTGACAATTTTGCTGAATTTAAAAATTTTGCTGAGTGTGCCCCATCACAAAGAGCGAATTTTTTTTCTTTTTCCCGCATAATCGATAGTCGTGCGCACCTGCAGGTTTAACACAACGAAATTGTTGTGTGCATTGATTTCTTGTGTCCCATAGCTTTGGCATCGTTTACATTGAGCTATCATTTGTTTTTTGTATGAACTTTAGAATCTGACTACTGCGTGTAGAAGTTTTTTGTATTGTATATTTCCTCATTCTTACTTTTTATTTCACAGTCTATAAAGAAGAGGTTTTTAAGATCTTTAGTTACCCTGCTCGGGACATTCAATAATTGGATTACTTCTCATGTAGTGTTTTTATGTCATTATCTGCTCTAGTGTATATTTAGTACTACGGGATACAATTCCGTATTATTCTGGTAGTTTACAGGTGTGTCTAGTTTATGCTCGGCTAACAATTCTTTGAATTATTTTGTAGTTTTATACACTATTGGATTCAATTTTCATCTTATTTTCAGACAATAGTTTATATGTGAAATTTTTTTTGTAGAATTTCGAATTAGGTTTAGCAGATTTGGAACATCTTTGGTAATTCCGTACCGGTATATTATGAATGAAGGGGATGTGTGTATTCTGGGGGGAACGTTTCCTCAGATTGAAAAAGCGTTAAGGAGAGCTTCTTGTACATTAGCTAGAGCTTCGTGTCTAGTTTTTTTTTTTTTAGTATTTTCGGCATAAAACGTTGTTGAAGATTCTTGGCTAAGTGGACTCCATAAATATTATTTATGTTCCTGGCTCCGTGGTAGTATTACTTGAGAAGCATTTAGTTTATACGCATTTACTTGTGGCTTACTCTCTTTCATCTCGAATTGTTCTAACGGTAGGCATTCTCTACCTTCCGATATATAATTGTGGTTATTGAATTTCAACAACTGTTGACTGAGTGTATATGGAGGTATAATACTGTTACTCTATACTGTTTATATACCGCTGCTATTGATTGGGGACTCAGATTTAATTGTAAGTGTTGAAGTTCATTTAGTAGGTTTATTTCAGGAAGGCACTACAGAAAGCTACAAATATGTATTCTGCCAAAATTAAGACCATGCCTAATCCAGTAAGCACTGCTCAGTTTCTAATTTGCTACTTTTTCTATAACACAAGCAAAACGTTTAGTAAGTCTCTTGCTTAAATCTGAAGAACAATACGGACTTTACACTTCCCGGTTTATTAGTGTCATTATGGCTGTGATATTTTACAACCAACATATGCACATAAGAAACATTTAGTCTCCTTAACTAATGCTTAGATACTCATCCAGTCACGTGAATTAGAAAAAGACGTAATCACGCCAAAGTTTCTTATAGTCTTCACGAATGGGATTAACTCAGTTGACAGAGTATGAACGAGTGTGCAGTGTTTGCCGCAGATAATTGTATCTCGGAGCCAACTGACGCGACACGTCAACTGCTTCATTATCATGGCTACAGTAGACAAGGTGCGCCTGTCTGTCAAAATGATGTATGACCTTATGTTTGTTACCTAAATTATCATCCAGCACAGCTGTTTCAACTCCCGTTGCATAGTGTAATCAGAATTATATAACTATCAATTTGCATAGGAATGAAGATTTAGATACATTATACTTTATTATAAAACAGTAATTTCATTTACTCTTGATTTAGAAAAACATATTCGTACTGAATTTGTAAATATTGCTACTGCTAAAAATACACAATTTAAAGTAAATATTGAACCACGTTTTAATTTACAGAGTTTTAAGTATAACACGAAAAATTTTATTTCATTGCCTTCCTAACTGCAAAATATTCTTTTCCAAATTCTATTTCATTTTATAGAGTTGTCCTCAGACCGTTTAATAGCTTGGAACGTTTTGAGAAAAACGCACGACAATCTTCAATTAAACAAAAACTGCGAAATCTGTTTTCTTAGTTTCAGCTTAGCGTACAGACAAATTTTCCGAATGAAACATATTTTTATGTTAAGAGGCCTCAGTGCAATGAGACTTGTATGTAGTATTATTTTGCTAACGACCTGGTCGCCAGAACTGCGTCTAAAAATGAATGTTAATATAGTCGGCTAGTTTAGAGAATAATTGATGAATCATAGTGGAAAGAAGTTACTAGACTTTTGTAGGCTACCTAAAACAAATTGGCAATACTTAGTGGATATTACCACCAGTAAACATTAACCGTTGTACACGTATAAGACGTAAATTTAAGCCAAAAGTAGGCTACATTATAATAACACAGCAAGTTTATTTTGAATGGCTTGATACCAGAGTACCTAAGTTAAGGTGCACGAATATGGTTAGGACCACCGTTTGGCAGTAGGTGTAGTTACGTTATATATCACAAGTTTCTATAAACCGATATTTGCAGATATTTCTAAGCTTTAAATTGTAACCATTCAATATAGAAAAATTGAATGTGACAGTTGTTTCTAACGATTCTATCTTATCCCAATATAAGAGTCGATTGACCCGTAAATTTTACAGTTTCGACTATGTAATTCCATATGGTATGGCCTTCATAACGTATCGCTACGCAGACAAAATGCCTGCCGATCATTGCCATAAAATGTTATTAAACTGGGATCTAGGGAAAAGGAAGGATAAACCAGAAAGTGTGCAAGAGAGACGTCTATGACGAGATGGAAAAGGTGGCCTGCATCACGGAAGTGGGATGGAAACAGTGGCCTGCATCACGGAAGTGGGATGGAAAAAGTGGCCTGCATCACGGAATTGGGATGGAAACAGTGGCCTGCATCACGGAAGTGGGATAGAAACAGTGGCCTGCATCACAGAAGTGGTATGGAAACAGTGGCCTGCATCACGGAAGTGGGATGGAAACAGTGACCTGCATCACGGAAGTGGGATGGAAACAGTGGCCTGCATCACGGAAGTGGGATGGAAAGAGTGGCCTGCATGAAGTGGGATGGAAACAGTGGCCTGTATCACGGAAGTGGGATAGAAAAAGTGGCCTGCATCACGGGAGTGGGATGGAAACAGTGGCCTGCATCACAGAAGTGGGATGGAAAAAGTGGCCTGCTCACGGGAGTGGGATGGAAAAAATGACCATCCCATTCTAGCAAAAGACAGTTCACAGTTCAAGACCATATAAAAGAAATACTCCCAAGTTTCAGCTTCAACAGCAAGTGTTTGCTTTTCGGTCGGTTAACGGTGCACAATGCTGAAATTGATCTAGCATTCTCAAAAACCCTGATGATATTTAGAAGAGACCTGATCAGCGCAGAGTTTATGGCTACGTTGATTATTTGAAGAACATTTAAAACACCTTTTCATTAAATTTGTTTTCATGTTTGTCAATCTGTTCTATTTTTTCAAAATTTGCAATCTGTAATTATCGATATAATACCATGATACAATAAAAAAATCTCTTATACAAAAGTATGTTGCATTTAGAAACTTTGTTCGTACCTTAAGCCGAAAATAAGGAAACAGATTTGGGTGTTTGGTATTAAATTACAGACGGTCGTACGATCTCTCGTAACTGTATCATATTCTTTCAAAAACTGATGTAGAACGAGAGACTAAGTGTTAACCATTGCTGAGAATGTAAACAGAAATTAGTGTATGAAATTGTTTGCGAAGCGGACAAACGTAATAACTGTGCAACCGCTGGTTTTCAAGAGCTGCGGGGGAAAATGTCTAAGCTAAAAGTAGGGATGCATACAAGGAAAGGCGACACGATGATGTTTGCGACAGATGTATTGGAACAAACAAATAAAAGAATATTGGCAATAAAGAGATTGCCGTTATTACCAACCTAATAACTCACTTAGCAAATCTACTTTCAGCTGTAGAAAATTTAGCACTGCAGGAATTGTTAAATCCTATGAAATTTAAGATATTTTTCTAAATTAAACATTTCCCAAATCTCTTTTAACTAACTCAATAAGAGTTTTCTATAATGTTTTTATCTGAATGAACTCAGAAATAAACTAAATGTATTTTAATAAACCACTACATTTTATCTAAATCCCCACCACAAACTTACAAAATTTTTGGAAGAAAGCAATTTATAGTTTTCTTATAGAATCTTTCCTATAGGCAAAATTAATTCTAGTAATACTCGCGACAATCACATCTTTTGGTGTGTCTCAAAATATACACGTGCACAAAACATTTATTAGAAGGGAATACCGAATGAGTATTATCGCCTTATTATCATTAAGAACGAACACTTGTCGACGTTGAGGACAAAACAGATTTTGAACAACCGAGGCTGGTTCTCAGTTTTGAGTCGACAGTTTGCCACTTTATTTGTATGTCTGTCTGTCCATCTAACTATCTGCGCTATGTCTCACCATACCTTGTGAACGCATCAACAGATTTTCGTAAAATTTTGTATGCGTATCCATACATCTACTCAGCAGAACCCTATTGTTTTGGGGATCTAGCCCTAAAACAATTGGAAGTAAGAGGCAAAAATGTTAGATAAAAATTATGAGAAAGTCACAAAATCCCTTGTGCCATATCAAATTGGAAGCAATTTAAATTACAATCTTAGTATAAAATCTAATTTTTTTAATTTAAAAATGATTTGACGTTAAGGCCTATAATGTGTGTGAAAATTTTGTTAAAGTCGCAAAACGTTATGAGAGATTTAAATTTAAAGAGAATTTTAATCAACATCTGATTGTTGTGTACCATTTTCAAATTTTTCAAATTTTGGGAACCCATGGCCCGTGAAAGTAGATATAATAAATTTGAAAAAGATTGTAAAAACGGGTATGGAGACTCATACACGACTACCATGTGCTAATTAAATATAAAATTATTATCAATATGTAGGCCTATACTCAGAAGGAAAACAAATATATCACCACGCTTTTGGTGTAAACGCTAAAAAAATTATCAAAATTCAAATTGTACCTTGTTAATATTTTAAAAATAAGGAATTAATATGATTAAATTATCTTTTAATTAAACAACGCGAAAGAAAGCGAATAGCGCCCAGCGTTTTTAATCTGTAAATTCTTGAAAACGAAAAATTATTTTGTTCACGTATCTGTATTGACATATCATGAAACGATATCAAATATTAATATTTTATTTAAATTTTTAAGTTTTCGGTTCGTATAAATTTATAAAATCAATATAAATAATTACCCTCTCCTCTTCAACTACCGTTTTTATTTATAGATATTTCATCTACTTTTCTACAATATGACCTTCTTTTTAGCAGGATACTTTATTTAACAAAATTAAATATATTACTTTTGTTAAAACGTAAAACGTTGCTGGTAAACTACCACTTCACCTTAACCGATCTTCATCAAAATCAGTAGGCATTCATTCCTCTACAAATTGGGCACATATGCAAAACATTGTTTGATTCTGTTTGTATTTACGGCAGTTATCGCTCGCCATAGGAAAATTCTACACACATGCACACACACTCAGACACACAGACACACCAGAGACACTTTTCGGAAAATGACTTTTCTTCATGTTTTGAGGGTAGTACAATTAGAATCAGCCTTTATCTCAAACACGATGTTTTCGCGATCACCATACTTCCATTTCCTTACGGAACATGGAAGTAAATAACCAGCAAGGTGTCAGACTAAAAGGAAGTGTAACTAAAATTCAAATGTTTCGAATTTTTAGTGTTTAATGTCCGACTGAGTGCTGTAAAATTGTTAGGGCTCTATTAAAGAACTAGTACTACTTAAGAAATAATAATAGAGTCGGGATTCTTGAAATTTTTTCCTAATATATAGTAACAAAATTTATGTAATATTAAATCTACTTCTATAAAAGTAGTGAAAGAGTTATGCAACTCAGGGAATATATATATTGTAATACTACATTTATTGATATTACAAAAATCTGTAATAATGTTGTCACAATTTGAAATAAAAAAAATTATTTTTATTTCACAAAAAAAAAATTCTGAAAAAATAGTTTTTATGAAAAATGTTGATCCTAATATTTAGGAACTAATCGTGTTTATTGTTTGTAATTATAAATGAAGTGGTATTATGTTTACTCTTGTAATAGTGTCACTCTCAGTAAAATTATTAAAGGACAATCTGGTTAACTCCAAATCTAATCGAAAGACGGCTCCCTTCTTCTTCTTCTTGGAGCGTTCGTTGTTTCGTATATACCGCCTTTCGGTTAGTTGGTATGCTTGAATAATTTATTTGTTAAGCTTTTTTAAAGAAAGACCAAATCCAAATTACAAAACAGCACGTTTATTAAGAAAATAGTTATTTTGTTCGATAAGAATCGATGTTACAGAGTAGTATCGACTCACTCAGGGTCGGTCGATATAAAAAGTTTACATTAGTATTATAAAAATATGGTTCTTTAAATGGTTATTTAAGATAGAGCCAGAGAAGGTTATGGGCAGGAAAGTATAACACTTACAATTATAAAATGCCTTAATATTAAACAATACAATGATAAAAATTAAAAGTAATAAAAGTTTACATATGAGATTTATTCAAACCAAGAGCAGCATCAGAAAGTCGTTTTCTACAGCTGACGGGAGTAGATGACGACGATTCACAAAATGGCCGACTGGCGCATGCGTAGTTAACGTATAACTTGGATGAAAGTTTTATTTAAATAAAGATGTCTTTTTTCCGTGTAAATGGTCTCAGCAATTGTATATGATTGTCCTGGATGTATTTGAGTGTCACTGGTGTATGGTGGAATAGTTCACTTGGTGTAAAATGTTGTTATTGGATATATCTCATTGGGTCTATGTGTGTCGGTTTTAACCTTAATTTTTCGTCAGTAAACTGTGTGATATTGGTGTTATTTCGATTAATTAGTCTTATGTGGTTCAGTTTATTGGTGTTACACTGTTCATATTTTAACTTCACCGGTTCACAATAAAAAAAATAGCTCAAAATAAGTTTTATACAAATTTTCACCGAACTCGGTTTATAACGTTAATCGCCATTACAGGTTACTTCTAGCAAATAATCACGTTAAGTTCACTCGTCAACGTATAATAATGAACTGTTCTCATTTCCTTCGTCTCCTGAAAATCTTAGCCCATTTAATATATCTTATACATTGTTTCAAATTATCTTAGCTTCCGATATATTTTATTTTAATACATTATACTCAGAAAGTAATTTCGTTGTTAATTAACTGTACGAAATACTAAACACATATTCGGTTTCATTATTCTATTCTGCTTATTTTGCTAGTAATTAATATAGTGTTACAAAGTTTCATTAGAAAATTATATTTATTACATTTTTGGAAGGTAGGCCTAAATTTATATTTCCTGTAGTCTAAGCAAATAATAGCCATTTTCCCTAATATAATTATTATTCTATTAAATCTGAAATTGATATAATTGTCTATTCTTACTTAATTTCTTGCAATTTAGTTTATTAATGATTGTTTTTAAATACAATTCATTTGTCTATGACTCCTCCTCTGATAATGTCAGTTAGTCCATGCCATTTTTATTGGTAATTTTATTAGATAAATAAGTAATTTTACTTATCTACTGACCATATCTTTAGAAAGTCTTATTCACATGGTATACTATACGTTGGGTTTATCTTGCATAAATATTGTCAGTTTAACTGGCTTATAAGACTAGATTTATTAATTATTCTGCAGTTTAAATTCATTATATGGCCTAGATTTGATGTGTTGCTATTTGCAAAATTTTTACTAATGTAGTTAGTTTATACCCTTCTCTGACTTTTTATCCTTATATACTTTATTAACAATTAGTTCTTTGACTGGTATAACAGTGATTATTGATTGTACAATTAAAATATAACACCTATCTCTATCAAAACTGGTACCTTGAATAATACCTTTTATGTGTATTGATTACACCTAGTAACATAATTAAAAACATTTTATAACATGGGGAATGATATCTACTTTTAGATATGGCATTCCTAATTTAAATTAACAACAAAATAACATCTTATAACATTAATATCTCTTACTAATAAATCTTATTTGTCTAGTTATTATATGGAACAGGAACATAACATATTGGTTCCATATAATGGTTAACACTTTCTTAAAACTAATTATTGACAGTCTGCTCTGTATTTCCCAATTTTAAGGATTTATTCCCCATCTCTAAATATAACACTAGCTATCTGTTGATTATTTCATTCTATGGAATGTTTTTATAGATTCAGTAGCATTTCATTAGCAATATTATTACTTCATATCAAATAAGATACTGTTCAAAAAACACTTAAAGTTTATACATTTGTACGGCAACTCATGCACCTTTTCAAAGTTTATCGGTTATAATTCAATAACTTACACTTATCCATGGTTATTTATTAATATTATTACTAGTCCTTTTCTAGCTTTACAACATGAAATATTCAACCATGGGGGGACTGTGAAGATTTGTTCATATAAACTAAACAATAACTTTTTTGGGTGCACTGTTACTTAATACTATTAACACTTTTGGTTTTTGTCAGTTTTACATTGTGATATGGTTTTTTGTGGTGTTATACTTTCTCTTTGGACATTCATTTATTTTTGGGGTTTTTGGGTTCTCTCCCTATGGGGTTTCTATTTGGTATGGGTCGTCTCACTTCCTTTTTTCTAGTGGATCTTCTCAGGTTTCTTATTCTTCCGTATTTTTAGTCATTCTATATTTCTTCTTTCTTCAGTATTTTTGTTCATTTTATATCTCTTCTTTCTTCTTTCTTCAGTACCATTCCGCTGTGTATGCCTTTGTTTCTTCTGGTCTGGTTTCTTTGTCGGTGTATCTTAATTGCCTGCTTCTATCTTACCTGGGTAATTTTGTTATTCACATTTTTAGTTTTCTGGGTTTTTAAATTTGTAGTATATAGATTATTTGCAGATTTTTTCTTAATTTTACTTTTCTTGTGAGTATATTAATTAATAGTGGCTTTTAATTGATTCTCATCTGGATATTCCATATATTAGAGCTTTATTAATGATCATTGAATAATTTATTTATGTGGATTATCTGTCATGCTACAGATTGCTCTCTTCCAGAAGTGATTAGTTCAGATCATACTTAGTTTGTCTGAAGTAATTGCTTATGATATTTCATTATAAATTATATTTCTTTACTTCCTTCACATTTCTAAAATTTTTTCTTCTATATTTTTGAGCTTATCTATATTTCATTATTAAGTGGATTCTTCTTGATAGTAATAGTCATCTGTTGTTCGTTATTTTTTATTTTTCCATTTTCTTCTTAACTTGGTTCTTTATCCTTGGGATATTTATTCCTTAAAATTCCCTAACACGTTAGCTGGGGCAGTCCAGAGGGGCTCTGTAGGCTACACTCTCTGCTGGCCTTACTACGTCATTTATTGATTACAGAGGCAAATCATCTCTGATCAATACATAATAATACTGCTGGACTTATCTACAGACAGTTATTAATAAAAATTACATAAGAATAGTCCACCTTATGACTATAAAAAAAAATTAAATATCTTTGGATACTTCACTTCGTATTTGCTCAGATCTGTTATTATTTCTATCTTAGTTAATTTCTATCTCAGTTACTTTTCTCAATGGTTAGCTCTGCTGGCATTTTATTTCTCCTTATGGTTGGAAGCTGGTTTAATATAATTATCACTTGTTATTCAGTGTAAAGTTTTTATTTATTTTTAATTCTCTGTCATATTTTGACTGTTATTACAATATCTTTCTGGTCATTGGTAGCATATATTTTGTATTATATTTTTGTTCTTTTCTTAATTCTTATGAATCGTTCCATTAGTATTATGTTCTTGCAATTACTCTTTTAATTGTCTTTCTTATAATTGACATTTATTATATGGTCATATTTTTCTTATGGATTTATTTATATATAGTTTTTTCTTTCTTTTTCAAAATTTTATTCTGCTCTTGCTTTTTATCCAAATGCACTCTTTAATTATTAATTCCATGTGGTTATTATCTCTGCTTATTTTACATAAAAGTCTCATTAATTTTACTTCACAATAAGTTTATTCATTTTAATTGTATCAGTGGTTTGTACTGCCATTTCTTTATTCTCGAAAGTTTTTCAAAATTGGTCCCATATATAATTGTTGGTAATGTGAACTTCTTCTTCCTTTTGAATGTTGTGGTTATTCTTCAAAATTCTTTTCCTTTCTTTTATATTCCATGATTTGAGTTTCATTGATGTTTGGTAGTAAGTTGTACTTACATGGTTTTTTTAAACTTATTTGTGTTTTAATAAATTCTTTTTCTTTTAGTTTTTTTTTACAAATAGTTCCATAAATATTTGGGTAGTAAGTAGTACTTACTTCGGTTTTAAATTTTTGTAATATATTATCCAAATTCTTTTTCTTCTTTATTAATCCAAAAGTTGTTCAAATATAAGGTAGTAGGTAGTTCTTACTTGTTTTTAGAAGTTACATATTTATTCTAAATTTATTTTCTTCTTTTTATTTTCCATAAAGTTTTTCATAAATATTTGGTAGTAAGTAGTCCTTACTTCATTTTTGAATTTCATTGTTCTTGTGTATTAATTCAATAGTAGTTTCAAAAATTAGGTAGTAAGTAGTTCTTACTTTTTTTTTTTTTTTTTTTTTTTTTTTTTTTTTTTTTTTTTTCCATTCATAAATTGTTTCCTAAATATTCGGTAGTAAGTTGTGCTTACTTAGTTTTCGAATTTTTTAAATTTTTATTCCAAATTCTTTTTCTTTTTCACTAATCCAAAATTCGTTTCATAAATTAGGTAGTAAGTTGTTCTTACTTTCTTTTTGAATTTATTCAATTAAATAAATTCTTTTTCTTTATGCACACAAAAATTCAATCTTCTATACATTCAATTACTCATAATATTTTTTCATGGAAGCCTGGTTATATACACCCTTTATCCTTTCTGAATCTGTTTCCTTTATTTCATAAGTATTATTATTTTTCACATTGGATATGACATATGGTCCGGTGTATAACAGCAATAACTTCTTCGTTATTCCTTCCAGTGTGCTGGGTAGTTCACGATTTTTTAACAAAATTTTTCTCCCTTTTCATATATTATTAATTTACCACTAGCCTTTTGATACTTATTTTGCCGTTTTACCTGGTCTTCTGCCACTTTGTTGTAGAATTTAGCTTTGTCAAATCTGTACATATGGTTACTGGGGAACTCGAGGATATCCGCGATCTCTCGTGGGGGTGGTTTTTCGTACATAGCAGAGTATGGGGTTATCCCTATAGCTGGATGGTAGGCCAAGTTGAGGAATTCCTCCGTGGCTTCTAGATAGTTTTGCCACCTTTTTTGTTGATGGTGACAATAAGTTCTTAGGATCCTCCCCACTTGTCGTAACACCCGCTCTGCCGGATTACTGCTCGGATGGTAGACCGAGGTCTTGTATGTACGAATGCCCATTGACAATAATGTATCTCGCCATTTTCCACCCTTAAATTGGGTTCCATGATCAGTAATGATCGAAGATGGTTTCCCCAGGTGTGGGATATACTGTTCCGTTAGTATCCCCAGAATTTTCCGGGTAGTCGCTCGATTAGTAGGGTATAGCTTAACATACTTTGTGAAGTGGTCCATTATGATGGTTAGGTACCGATATTGGTGTCGACCTCCACTACGGGGAAATGGTCCGCAAATGTCTAGGAATACCTTCTCCAATCTTGCTTGGGAAGTGATTGGGATCATAACACCTTCCTTCTTCTCATTATTTGTTTTTACCAGCTGACAGATTTTACAACTTTTTATATACATTCGGACTTTCCTAGTTATGTTTTTTATATGGCAGCTCTCCTCCAGAGCTTTTATTACCTTGAGGGCGCCCATATGCCCGTAATGTATGTGGTAGTTCACTATCAATTCCCTTTCGATCTGTGTTGGAACAACCACCTTCCAGATCTCTTCCTTCAAGGATGTTTTAACGAACAATATTTGTTTATTTATTTGGTAATATTGAGCAACAATTTCGTCTCCCTCTTCTAGTCGAAGTTTGAGGTTTCTCAATTTCGGGTCCGCTTGTTGGTGGGTGCTCATATTGGTCAATATTGTTGTTAAATCGGCTCTGGTGCTAAGAAGATGGTATATTTTTAGCACGCTTTCCTTCTCCCCTTCGAAAGTTTGTTCTTCTACATTGACCCGGGATAACACATCCGCTACTACATTCTTTTTACCTGGGATGTATTCCCATTTTAGATGGTATTCTTGAAGGGCAAGTATCCACCTCGTTAGCCTGCCATGGTTCAGTTTGCAGCTTTTCAAGAACGAAATAGATTTATGGTCTGTTCGGACGGTAACAGGGTATCCCAAAATGTAAGTGCGGAACTTACCGCAAGCAAATACCACGCTCAGTAATTCTTTTTCAGTCACAGTGTAATTCTTTTCGCACTGGTTCAAAGACCTGCTCGCGAAGCTAATTACTTGATGTTGACCCTTCTCGTCCTCTTGATACAGTGTCGTTCCCAGACTGATGTTGCTGGCATCGCAATTCATGAAAAATGGTAATTTAAAGTTTGGGTGGCGAAGTATTATAGTTGCCAAAAATTTGTCTTAAATTTGTTGAAAAATCCCCTCTTGTTCTTTACACCAGACCCATTTGTTTTTGGATGATAATTGAGGTTGAAACCTCGCGGTTAATTCCGAATATTGTTCCTGGAACTTTCTATAATAATTACAGAGTCCCAGGAACGACTGTAATTGCTTCCTGTTTTTGGGTGCCGGGAACTTCTGGATTGCCTCCTCCTTTTCTGCCGACGGTGAGATTCCTTGATCGTCCAAGTTAAATCCTAAAAATTGCACTTCTCTGGCAATACACTTGGATTTTTCCAACTTCAGCGTGACGTTACTGACAGATAATTTCTCAAGCACATGTTCCACACGGTAGCAGTGTTCCTCCCACGTTTCGGATGTTATTAGTAGGTCATCGACATACACTGTGGTAAACTGAAGTGCTTCCTGTCCCAATATCTGATCCATGCAGGTCACAAAGATGGCAACTGAGTTTACCAATCCGAAGGGCAATCTTTTGAATTGGTAATTGCGTCCCTCGAATATGAAAGCCAGATATTGGCGACTCCGTGGGTGTAACTCTACCTGCCAGTAACCGCACACCGTATCCCAGGTACTGAAGTATTGGGTACCATGGAAGCGTTTCAGGATTTCCTCAATCTCACCGGGCGATGTTCTATCGTTAATGATTTTTTTGTTTATTTCCCGTGCATCCAAGCAAAGCCGGACTTGGCCGTTTTTCTTGGGAATAGCGACAATAGGGCTGGTGTATGGGGATTGGCTATGTTCTATAATATCGCTATTAATCATTCGGTTGATTTCCGCTCTCACAGCCTCCTTTCGTGAATGCACAATAGGGTAGGATTTTCTATTAAACTCCACTGTATCTCGGAATTGAAGGGTACATTGATAATTTCTTACCTTGCCTGGCTCATCTGAAAATACTGAGCGGTACTTCTCATAAATCCTTATCAACTGATTTGCTTGAGTAATGGGTAATTTCTCTCTATTGATTCCGCTCCGGAAATCCCTTATCTCCTGTATTTTTTGGGACCATAAATCTTTGTCCGTGTTGTCGTATACTATGGTGTTAGAAATGGTGTTAGTATTCGTATAATTAATGCTACGTATTTGCTGGTGGATACTGCTGGGAAGTGTTATCTCACTACCGACTAAATCAGCCGTCCAGGTCAGATCTCCGGTAAACAGTGATACCTTCTCCATTCGTAAATCGATGATAGCCGAGTTCTTTCTCAGCACATCACATCCCACTAATATGTTGAAGGGTAATCCTGCCGCAATTAGGAAGACCATGTTTATAGCTATACCCTTACTAATCACATTCAATGACACTTGTTTTCTGATTGTCTTGTTTTGGCGACCAGTGGCACCGATTAATACTATGTTATTTATAGGTAAGGTCGGCAATAACTTACCACATTTTTCTTGGATTCTCTCCAATTCTGTGGTGTTAATTATAGATACATTCGCACCTGTATCGATCATTAGCTGTGCGAATATTCCTTCGATTTCTGCATTAATATAAATTATTTCATTGGTTATACTAGGGAGGCGAGTGTCATCCTCCTCCAGTAGTTCATTTCGAATGTTTTTCAAATAGTTACACCGAATGATAGTAATTTTATTGTGATGATCTGCTTTTGGAAATTCTTTTATATACCCAGGCGATAGAAGCAGCAAAAGGTCCTTATTGTTTATTACTGCCTCCTCCCGTTTAAATTCTCCTCATCCTGGTTATTAATTGGACCAACAGAGGTATCAATGGGGAAACCTTGAGTGGGTTCCAGCCTTTCAGTTCGCTGTTCGTATGTTTGATCCCTATTTGTATGCCGCTCCGGGTCATCTAGGCTGGTACTTCGCCTTGGCGAATTATAACTGGAGTTGTCCCGTTCTCGGCTTCTGCGTCGATCTTCGTACTCGTGGACGCTGCACCGCCGTTGATGGTTATACCTGCGTTGGCTGTTTCCGACTGCACGTATAAAATTTACCCGGGGTCGGGAGAACCTGTTGTTGTTGTTATTGTTATTATTAGGGTAACCCCTATTGTTATTGTAAAACCGCTCGGTGTTATTGGTATGGTTGGGGTTTCTCTGGCTATTTACATTATTATTCGGGTAATAATTATTTCGATTACCGGAGAATCCGTTATTATTTCGGTTAATGTTCGGGTTTGTATTACCGTGGTTATTGTTGTTATTGTTACCGTTCGTGGGGTGCTGATTATGGTAATTTGGATTATACCTGTTTCCTTGGTACCCACTGTTGATCTGTTGATTATTATTGTTCGATGACGGATTATTTCGAACTTCTGGCCGCTCTTTCTTCTTCTACTCTGCCTGTAATATTCTTCGTTCTCATAATTTTCTAACAGCTCCGTCAACGCCTGTATGGTCTTTATCTGGCTACCCCTTCGAGCTCTTATGACCTCTTCGTCATAATGATAGGAAAGCTTATTCACCAGGCATTCCTCTGGTATGGCTGGTTCCAGGTGCTTGGCCAGGCACACCTTCCCAAGGAAGTATGCAGTCATGGTGTTGCCAAACTGGGTTTTGTATCGGCCATGGCAGATGTTGTCCCTAATTAAATTCTGGGTGGTCTCTGACCAATACTTGGACTTGAACAAACTTTTAAACTGCTGATAATCGTTTATCTCGCTCCTGTTCGCCATCCACCAATTGTCCGTTATATCCCGGAATGATTCGTCCAATAGTTCTCGACTATTGGACCATCGATTATTTCTATGTTTGGCCATATATTCCTCAATACGGGCCAAGAACTCCATCGGCTTCCTTTTATATTGGCGGAAGTTAAGCCATTCTCTGTTCTCGTTGATGGGGATATTAGTGAAGCTGGTTGGTCGGTTCCGAATTGCTTCCATGTCCTCCTGGTTCTGCCTCACTTGACCAGTGATGTTAGTCACCGCTTCCTCCATTCCGTCACATCTTTCCGTAATTCGAGTTCGTACTTTACTGAGTTCTTCCTGGCTTTCCTTTCGGTTTTCTTCTGCCTTCTTGCGACTAGATTCTTCAAGACTGGTGACCTTGGTGTTTACCACTTCCTTGAACTCTTGCACCTCCACTTCCGTCAGCCGACATCTTTCATCAACTTCTCTTATCTGTTGATTTATAGTTATGGTTTCGTCTTCCAGCCTTTTGGTCATAGATTTCTTATTATCTTTGAGTTCTTTGTTCATTTCCTTTCTTAATAGTTCCATTCGTTCGTCTAACTTGTCTAAATTCTCTTGGTTAACTTCCCGTAATTCTTCTCGTAATAGTTGGTTATCCTCTCTTATCTCTTCCAACCTTTCCCCCATCTTATCTTCCATTTTCTTGTTATTCTCCTCCAATTTTTCTTCCATCTTTTTGCTGGTTTCCTCCATTTTCTGATTAGTTTCATCAATTTTCCGGTTTAAAGATCGGTTGTCTTTCTTCATTTCCTTGCTGGTTTCCTCTATTCTCTTATTGGTGTTTTCAATCTTTTTACTTAATTCTTCCTTTGTTTCTTGGTTGTCCTTCTTCAATTCCTCTATGTTTTTATTTATATCACTCAAATTTTCCTTAAAGGACTGTTGGTCTTCTTTCCTTTCCTTACTATTTTCTTCTGTGGTGGAATCCATTTTCTTATTCAAGTTTTCCTCGGTGGAACCCATTTTCTTATTCAAGTTTTTCTCCATCTTCTTGCTGTTTTCTTCCATGTCCTTTTTCAAATCTTCTAACCTTTTATTATTTTTTTCCTTGGTGGAATCCAGTTTCTTATTTAAATCTTGATTCATTTGTTGGAACATTTCCATCAATTTGTCCATTTTACTTTCTTCAGTAGTCTTAGATCTTTCTATTTCCTTGTCTTGGACATGGACGTCTCCTGTTTGAGTGGGTATTTCGGATAGCTCCTCTGGTGGTTCAGGTTGTTTATGTCCCACTGAGGTTGATAACGTTTCTATGTCCTCCACTGGGGTCGCCTCCTTATCATCCATATTGAGTTCTTTTTCGGCCTCCGCCTCTCTCTTCTTTGATGTGGCACGACGCTGGTCATATTTCCTGGTTCTCTGGCTAGATAACCGCTGCCAAGCTGAATTAGAAATTGGGCAAGTAATTACAGCCTTTCAATCCCTAATTACAGCCCCACGTTGGGCGCCAATTTTGTAATACTAACTTTATTGATATTACAAAAATCTGTAATAATGTTGTCACAATTTGAAATAAAAAAAATTATTTTTATTTCAAAAAAACATTTCTGAAAAAATAGTTTTTATGAAAATGTTGATCCTAATATTTAGGAACTAATCGTGTTTATTGTTTGTAATTATAAATGAAGTGGTATTATGTTTACTCTTGTAATAGTGTCACTCTCAGTAAAATTATTAAAGGACAATCTGGTTAACTCCAAATCTAGTCGAAAGACGGCTCCCTTCTTCTTCTTCTTGGAGCGTTCGTTGTTTCGTATATACCGCCTTTCGGTTAGTTGGTATGCTTGAATAATTTATTTGTTAAGCTTTTTTAAAGAAAGACCAAATCCAAATTACAAAACAGCACGTTTATTAAGAAAATAGTTATTTTGTTCGATAAGAATCGAAGTTACAGAGTAGTATCGACTCACTCAGGGTCGGTCGATACAAAAAGTTTACATTAGTATTATAAAAATATGGTTCTTTAAACGGTTATTTAAGATATAGCCAGAGAAGGTTATGGGCAGGAAAGTATAACACTTACAATTATAAAATGCCTTAATATTAAACAATACAATGATAAAAATTAAAAGTAATAAAAGTTTACATATGAGATTTATTCAAACCAAAAGCAGCATCAGAAAGTCGTTCTCTACAGCTGACGGGAGTAGATGACGACGATTCACAAAATGGCCGACTGGCGCATGCGTAGTTAACGTATAACTTGGATGAAAGTTTTATTTAAATAAAGATGTCTTTTTTCCGTGTAAATGGTCTCAGCAATTGTATATGATTGTCCTGGATGTATTTGAGTGTCACTGGTGTATGGTGGAATAGTTCACTTGGTGTAAAATGTTGTTATTGGATATATCTCATTGGGTCTATGTGTGTCGGTTTTAACCTTAATTTTTCGTCAGTAAACTGTGTGATATTGGTGTTATTTCGATTAATTAGTCTTATGTGGTTCAGTTTATTGGTGTTACACTGTTCATATTTTAATTTCACCGGTTCACAATAAAAAAAATAGCTCAAAATAAGTTTTATACAAATTTTCACCGAACTCGGTTCATAACGTTAATCGCCATTACAGGTTACTTCTAGCAAATAATCACGTTAAGTTCACTCGTCAACTTATAATAATGAACTGTTCTCATTTCCTTCGTCTCCTGAAAATCTTAGCCCATTTAATATATCTTATACATTGTTTCAAATTATCTTAGCTTCCGATACATTTTATTTTAATACATTATACTCAGAAAATAATTTCGTTGTTAATTAACTGTACGAAATACTAAATACATATTCGGTTTCATTATTCTATTCTGCTTATTTTGCTAGTAATTAATATAGTGTTACAAAGTTTCATTAGAAAATTATATTTGTTACATTTTTGGAAGGTAGGCCTAAATTTATATTTCCTGTAGTCTAAGCAAATAATAGCCATTTTCCCTAATATAATTATTATTCTATTAAATCTGAAATTGATATAATTGTCTATTCTTACTTAATTTCTTGCAATTTAGTTTATTAATGATTGTTTTTAAATACAATTCATTTGACTATGACTCCTCCTCTGATAATGTCAGTTAGTCCATGCCATTTTTATTGGTAATTTTATTAGATAAATAAGTAATTTTACTTATCTACTGACCATATCTTTAGAAAGTCTTATTCACATGGTATACTATCCGTTGGGTTTATCTTGCATAAATATTGTCAGTTTAACTGGCTTATAAGACTAGATTTATTAATTATTCTGCAGTTTAAATTCATTATATGGCCTAGATTTGATGTGTTGCTTTTTGCAAAATTTTTACTAATGTAGTTAGTTTATACCCTTCTATGACTTTTTATCCTTATATACTTTATTAACAATTAGTTCTTTGACTGGTATAACAGCGATTATTGATTGTACAATTAAAATATAACACCTATCTCTATCAAAACTGGTACCTTGAATAATACCTTTTATGTGTATTGATTACACCTAGTAACATAATTAAAAACATTTTATAACATGGGGAATGATATCTACCTTTAGATATGGCATTCCTAATTTAAATTAACAACAAAATAACATCTTATAACAATAATATCTCTTCCTAATAAATCTTATTTTTCTAGTTATTATATGGAACAGGAACATAACATATTGGTTCCATATATTGGTTAACACTTTCTTAAAACTAATTATTGACAGTCTGCTCTGTATTTCCCAATTTTAAGGATTTATTCCCCATCTCTAAATATAACACTATCTATCTGTTGATTATTTCATTCTATGGAATGTTCTTATAGATTCAGTAGCATTTCATTAGCAATATTATTACTTCATATCAAATAAGATACTGTTCAAAAAACACTTAAAGTTTATACATTTGTACGGCAACTCATGCACCTTTTCAAAGTTTATCGGTTATAATTCAATAACTTACACTTGTCCATGGTTATTTATTAATATTATTACTAGTCCTTTTCTAGCTTTACAACATGAAATATTCAACCATGGGGGGACTGTGAAGATTTGTTCATACAAACTAAACAATAACTTTTTTGGGTGCACTGTTACTTAATACTATTAACACTTTTGGTTTTTGTCAGTTTTACATTGTGATATGGTTTTTTTGGGGTGTTATACTTTCTCTTTGGACATTCATTTATTTTTGGGGTTTTTGGGTTCTCTCCCTATGGGGTTTCTATTTGGTATGGATCGTCTCACTTCCTTTTTTCTATTGGATCTTCTCAGGTTTCTTATTCTTCCGTATTTTTAGTCATTCTATATTTCTTCTTTCTTCTTTCTTCAGTATTTTTGTTCATTTTATATCTCTTCTTTCTTCTTTCTTCTTTCTTCAGTACCATTCCTCTGTGTATGCCTTTGTTTCTTCTGGTCTGGTTTCTTTGTCGGTGTATCTTAATTGCCTGCTTCTATCTTACCTGGGTAATTTTGTTTTTCACATTTTTAGTTTTCTGGGTTTTTAAATTTGTAGTATATAGATTATTTGCAGATTTTTTCTTTATTTTTACTTTTCTTGTGAGTATATTATTTAATAGTGTCTTTTAATTGATTCTCATCTGGATATTCCATATATTAGAGCTTTATTAATGATCATTGAGTAATTTATTTATGTGGATTATCTGTCATGCTACAATATATATACTATTTACAACACCACAATAAAAAGGTTTCACTCACAACTTTTCAGTACGTCTACGCGATTTGGACGCTTTCCTGTATATCTGAGAAAATCCACAAATTCTGCTTGTTCAAGTTTCTTCTGAATCGGACACAAACTCTATTTATTTTAACAATGTTACAGCCTTGTAGAGTTTCTCAAACTCTAGCTACTATAAATTGTATTAAAGTCGCTGAATATTAAATTCGTTGCACAAATCTGTCTCAAGTTCTAAAAGCAAAATAACTTTCTTACAAAAAAAAAATTCTCTAAGGAAAAGACATGCGTATATATTTGTTTCAATAAAGAAAAACATGAATGTTTCATATTATTAGTCATACGCTGAAGCCACCTTTATTTATTTTTAATTTTTAAATCCTCATATTAAATACTTTTTTAAAAATATAAACTTTTTATTGCTAGGCATTATGCTCACTTAATAGATTATGGCAGAACATTAAAAATTAATAAACCATGAAGAAGAGTCTATATATCAGAAATATACAAACACTTCCCCTATACACATATTACCTATAACACACACATGGAACATGTAATTGTTTCTGCAAACCTCATACCTCATTTCTGCAATGTGAGTACAGAGTACTAAATATTAATATAAATAATATTTACATTGCTTCTTTTCGCCATCTTGAATGTTTACGGCTGTGTCATTTATACAGTATTGGACTGAAAGTTGAGTTTTTCGTTCGTCAAGACCTTTCCATAATACTTACTTTTCTCTTTATGTTTACAAATATTGTTATATTGTAATATTTAAAATCTTTAAACATATCTCAAACTCATCAACAGCATTTATATACCGTTCTTTTATACCTCTTCTATAGTTCTTATTGAAATTAGTATAATAATGATTACTAATCACTAAACGATCCGCATAAATTGATCTTAATATTAATGTCTTCTTTAGTAAATATTAATTAAGTCACTTCACAAATGCTCTATTAATTTCATAGTGTTACAAACTACTAAGTGATGGGAAGGATACTGTAGATTTGAAATTTGCTGTAGTTTGTACAAGGCGACTTCAATAGGCGCGTAAACAATTAATATAATTTATTTTATCAGTATGACTGACTTGGATACTAAACCTGAAACGCATATATAATACTACAAATTCCTTGTCTAACGGCAGAAACTGTGGAAAATAAAGTTCGCCGCAGCAGGGTCCGCACGCTACGGTGTGTGGGTTTGCAACCACCAAAACCACAGACCCTTATTCCTTGACATCAGTCCATCCGGAACCCTTTCGCATTACATCAGCGTGGTGTGATTTACACTTCGCATAATACAGCGCCGTCATATTTATCCCTCATGTGTAACGAGCAGACCATTCACTCGTTGCGTGGCCTGATTTGATATCATGCTCGTTTATTTTATTGAAGTGTACGACACCTCCTACGTAGGCAGACAACTTATCCCATCGTTCCTCGCTATTGAGCGTTACGTTATTAATGTTTTAGGGCTAACGTGTTTTAGTTCAGTTTTGAGGCGTTCTCGTTGTACCCATCTATGGTACCACTAGAATCAAACGTTGTGTTTAAAACAACAGCGTGTAGTGGACATATCCTGTTGGGCTACAACACTCATGCAGAGTGTAAGTGAAAATGTAACAAGGAACAGGGGTGTCAGACATCAGAGTATTCCTGGAATGTTACAGCCATCCGTTAGAAACAATGAAGAACTTATTTGAATTTTAGTACCTATCCTTATATAGGTCTGCAACTGGCTGAATACCCGTACTACTCTACGGATTGAAAAAAATTAAGTTTAAAGTGGGTACACCCATAGGAAGCTTATACTCAAAGTGCTAAGTTTTACCGTTGGGCATTTTTATGATTAAAAACAATGTTTTACAATTAAAACTAACATATCAGAAATTTTAAGATTAATTATTATGGTTTTGTGTTTAATTGTTAGTAAATAAATAATGCAATAAAAAAAATAATTATAAAATAAACTTAGAAAATGTGATCTAATTAAACAGAAAACCATGTAAAGTTTGGAACTGAAATTTTAAATAAAAATAAAAAAAATCTCCTTGTGTAAATATATTAGTTTTACAAAACTTGTTTTTTGTACTTAAAGTAAATATAAACATGAGGAATTGTTAATATGTTATAATTGCTTTCTAATTAAAAAATAAAAGTGCGTTACAAAAGATGGTATTTGAGATTTAAAATTAAAGCACCTTCTTATGCACTACGTTAGTAGTTTTACATTTAGGTTGGAAAATGACCAGAGTGTCAACGGACTAACCCAAGAACGGGCCACATACTCTGGGCGTCGTAGAAGCAGTCGTGTTTGGGTTTAGCCTAACTATCTTCAGAGACTGCCCCAGAACCTTGTTGATGGTCATGACGAAGCAAACTTTCATGAGGAACTGAAGGCGCTTAAACTGAGAGAGGTAGTCCGATGGAATGAGGGGGCTGCGGGAATGAAAACTGTTTTTGCCTTCCTTACAACCTGAGAGTATGATGGTTTTGATTACATGTTTATAGAGTTCCTAGATTGTAACTCTGGTACCGTTGCAGGGTTTAGGCGGGTTCAGATTTCTAAGAAGCATTACCGGTGTCTAGACAGGATTATGTACTGCATCATCGACTTCCATCAACGAATCCACTAACAGAGGTAAATCACTGTCTGACAGTGGAACCCCCCCCGCCCAGAGAAAGTCGTTGAAATGCGTTGTCGTATCATTCTTACTCCTTATTATTGGTCCTGTACCTCAACCAAGATTTTTTGGTAAGTTTTCTGGGATCGCCACATACGTTTTGCACTTAATAAAAATTAGACACCAGGCATCAAAGGCTGTCCTAAATGGTTATTTTACTATACCCCTCTTTGAAGTTTCTCTTTTAAATCATCACAAGTAAGTCAGCAAACGTCTCCGCCCTGATGTCATTGTTTATATGAACACTCATGTTTAGGCTGAGGGAAAGAACTCTAACTTTTTGACCAGACATAAGAGGAATTAAGGCAGGACTTGATCTCGTCAGCGGAAGCCCCCCGCCCCCTGATACGTCACGCAAGGTTTGCATGAAGGGCCCTGCCAACATTACAATACTATTATTGCTTTTTATGTCGTGAAGGCGTCAAGTGCCTCAATACCTCCTCTGTTGGTCATCATGCATTCATCCCACACAATCAACACACAGTCTCTCAGTACTTCAGCGATGTCGCTTTGTTTAGATATGTTACAGATCATAGCACCTTTCAGCAGAATCGCTGCGATGCATAAGGAATTCAATGCAATAGCTATTTTTCTATCTCTCCTTACTCCAGAAACTAGCAGCTTGATAAAGACAATATTTTAGTTTCTTCGGAAGCATCAAGAAAGAATACTCGAACACTTCCAGAATCGATCGTTGCTGTGACTTCATCATACACTATTCGCTTCTGGTCGGAATTAAGTCTCGGTTCATTTTCAACACCTTATTATTCCAGGTCATTGACGTCGTCTTAGATATTCGAAATTGGTTGTAGTGTTATCTTGATCCCGTATTAGTCCAGCCAGATCGTCCAGAGGTTTGCCAGTCATATCGAGCACAACATCATTGAGCAGAAACAGGTACTTGTTTTAAACGACAACCGAATTTAGTTGGACATCCATTCTCAACTAATCCATTCCTTCTGAAGGCAGATTTTAATGTGGGATGGAGCTCGCCGTCAACCTTATCAGATCATTAATCGATGTAGGCTTTTGGACCTCATGCAATGACAACTGGAGGTAATAACACTCGGCGTTGTTAAGATGCTCAGTATAGACTGTGCCCAGCACCTTGTCTTTCTTTACACCGGGTTAGCCTTTCTCGTATCACCCCTGCTTTGTCCTGCTGAACTTGTCCTTCTACAAACAGTACGATGGAACCTCATAGTATAGAAAGGCAAAGCTGTCAGTTTCACATAAGTCCGAAGGAGGATAAAAAAGTTGTTTTGTGAGGATTGCTAATTTTTTAAAGTAGGCCTACGTTATTAATTGTAAATTACATTCTCTGCCCATTATCTGGTCACCGAGATGCATACCATGAGGGAAACACTTGTGGTTGGGGAAGCACAGTATTCGCCAGACAACCTACGAACTGCTGATGTAGTGACCTGTCTCGTATGTCAACACTTTGTCATTTTTATTCTCCAAAGTAAATACGGCTTGGTCAGTCCCCCGTTAACATATTTGCAGATGTAGTTTATGCATTTTACAAAATTAAAAAATTCCTCATTGTTATGAGTCTTAAGAGTGGTGTGAGGTAGAGGATCAGGTTGCGGGGAACCACCCAGCGGTTTTTCCAATTGTACCCCACTGATGGGAACAGTGAAACCACCTTCATCTGGACAATGCTAGCGACACTCAGTACATCCATTGTCTTCATTCTTGGCTTCATTGACGAGAAGGCCGGGTTAGCGCTTGCTGCAGACACCGATGACCATGCAATGCTAATACTATTATACCTGCCGGAAGGACCGCGAATAAAGAATGAATTAATCTCGTAAAAGCCAAATCTAGCTCAGGATTAGGGGTTTCCGCTCTGATGATGTTAATGTCGTCTGGTTTGATCTTGTCCTGCAGCCACCGCAAAAATATAAACGTAAGTTACACTCCTTTTGAGTCAATCCACAGTGTACATGTAACACTTAGATGGATGTCAAGAGACGGATCATTTTATTAGCTCCAGATGAAAAACTCGAGCAAAAGTGTCGTGTCTATCTTGAGGCTTTTATCGAATGTTCAAGGCTTCGACAAGTAAACATGATAGATTACACGTAAGCATGATGAACAGATCACGACCATAGAACGTACATATACCATAGCTTTTTGAGTCCGCTCGTGTACGTAACGGGATCCACCGGTGAAAGTTGAAGATCATCTAGTCGGATTCAGACAGTAGCCAACACTTATACCCAGGGCGTCCCGCAAACGCATATTCACTGTGATGGTTTTGAATACAATTCAACTTTTGGTCTTTATCTTGGTCACACATCTCTACCAGATATTAATTAAAGAGACTGAGGTGGAGTAAGATGAAGTTTTTCTTGGGGCCCTCTGTCTTCATGATGAGGCAGGAGTAGGAGCCTGACGCGGGCACGGTTTTTTTAAAGGGTACATGTGTGTCTGGGTGACGCTGGGGATTAATTGAGTACCCATCCTCACCGCGGGAAAAAATTAGCTGTTACAGAAGATCTGCGTAAGCACGGTGTGATTCGCTGGTCTGTACTAGTTTGGTGTCCCTGCTGTGGAGCACGTTGTTATGTTTCTCAAACACCTATCTTGGTATTACCAAAGCGAACTCGATACCGAACACCTCGTTCGTTGTAAATTTTTTGGTGAATGGTCTTGTAATGATTAATATTGTTTTAATAATAAAATACAAATTCACAAGAATACTGTTGGAAATTGTACGTTCTAACATAATTACTAAGTTAAGTGTATAAATCTGAAACGCAGTCGGCTCTCATTACCATTACGATTCTAAGTGAAAAGTCGTTTATCTTGAACCCCATGATATACATTTAGTCTGCTGAATGTGTTTATTCGTTTCAATTTTTTAACCACCCGTATGTGTTATGCTGCCTATCCGTAAAGTGTTACCACTTATTATTCTGGTTGGACGAAAGACAACTAATGTTGTCAATCTTCTCTCATTCGTGCTCACATAGCCTGCAATAAGTTACTTTTCCTTTCTTGGAATCGTTACCTTTATTGCAAGCGCTGACTCAGTCATTTGTCACAGTCGCACTAAAGCGCCACGTTAGTGTTTTCTAAGTTGTCTAGGTTCGTAGATGTTAATATATTGATAACGATACCTGAGTCTGTGTTAAGGTGGGATCCCGCTTGTTATATTAGACCATAGATGTTAAATATGAACTAAGTACTAAAAATATAATGAGTCATTACATTATAAACCATAAAAATGTTTCATGTAAATAAAAATGTTTTTGAAGTAAATTACTGTGTGCTAAATTTATTGTTAGTTTAAATTAAGTGTGAGGACAAATTTTATAATTTGTTTGCTTTTATAACACTACAACATAAAAGGACTTTTACACTAATTTTTTCAATATAATTGACTTAAGCTAATCAACTAATTACATATCTCTCAGGTTTCTGTGAAGTAACACGTTTTGGCAAACGCATTACTTCTCAAGTCTGTGTTGCCGTAGAGCCGATGCGTAACAAGTAACTTAGGAACATTCAATAACTCTGTTTTAAGAACTTATAAAATGTCAACATCTCGTTTATGACCACGAGTTTTACAAAATTACTAAATTCCTCAATGTTATGAGTCTAAAAAGTGAGAGACACGACTGGGGGGAAACCACTCTGCGGTTTTTTCAACTCTATCCCACTGATGGGAACAGTGAAACCGCCATCGGTGGCGACACTCGGCATACCCATCGTCTTCATTCTTGGTTTCCTTCGTGAGAAGGCGGGGATAGCTCTGGCTGCAGATACCTTTGACCATGCAATGCTAACTCCTGTTATAGCTGCCGGAAGGACCGTGAACAATAAATGACGTTTACACGTATGTTTGTAGTTTACGACCACGTCTGTCTAGTAACTGGGCAGTCAACATCAACAGCAATTCATCTGTTTCATAACACTGTGCTGGGCTCAATATGATTAACAGAACGGTTGGCCATACGTTGTACATTACATGCTCCATTAACCGCTTTATATTTTCCTGTACGTGTCCGTCATACCCAGGACACGATCGATCACGTATGCCTCGTTGAACAATGACTGCAGTACAAATGTGTTTCACTTTAAACCGGTTAGTACACCAATTTAGATAATTGCACCTATTAATTGCTTCACGTTATAACAAGGAGCTTGACATTTACCAAATTTAAAAAGTCGTATCATTCGTTTAATCTGAGCCAAAAACATATTTCATAATTAAAACATTGTACTATACAAATGAGGGACAATCTCTTCAAGAATGATATTTCATTTACATTATTTTTTCTGCTTCTTTTAAAAACGTTCCTGTATAATCTGAATTTCTGCAAATTATTATTCTCTGCTGGTTTTAAAGAACATAAAATCTATCAGTTAACTAACTTAAATAGATTAGCTGGTTATATACTTGAAAAAGATTATTTATAACAGTTAAGAGAAATTTTGTCGAAAATGTTAGAAAAATGTTACGAGGTTTTATATGTATTCTCATGCAAGTCAAATTAGTATATACGTACTGTTATAAGTTTTGAATAATTTTAAAAGTGTGATTTCTAAGAACCGTTACACTTTTTGTGGCTAAATACAAAATTAGTCATTAGCATATAGGCGTTATTGAGTTTATAAATATATTAAAGTGATTGAAAAATTTGTTTACACAATAGGTAGGTAAAAACTAGCCTATGTTGAGATTTTTATTTGGAAAAGGCGCATATTGTTTTCTAAAGTTACGTATTTTTTTGTTAGAAATAATAATGTCTTTACACGTAATGGGACATAGGAATTACATATTTTTTCCCGCAGAGCCTGACTTACGGTATAATGTAAAATAAGTCGATTTTAGTGGAAAAAAGAAACAACTGTCAGTTTTACATGTTACGTTAACTAAGCCGGACTTACTTTCTCAGTCTTACTCCACAATACAGTAAGCTTTCTTTGGTTCTGTTTATAGTAAGTACTAATATCCAATAAAGTAGCTAAGCCTATTAAATCTCGTTCAAACAAAGGAAATCTTAAGGTCAACTCTAACTATAACTAATGTTTATGACGCTATTAAAGAACTCGCTAAGAGAAATGAGTCTTACTTTGCGTCTACGTTCATACAGACCGCAGTTAATAAAATTATGTAATAATCACGGTTCGTCAAGGTGCAATGTATATTTTTCTAGTTTCTGAAAGGTGTAGCCCATTATGAATCGTACTTTAATGGAACCGTCAAGTTTTATTGCAAATCAACTACATTTATTTTGTATTGGCAATTTTATTTTGTCGTGACACTAGCCATTTTATTCAATGCATTAAGTAGAATTGCTTAAGTCCAACTGCTCTGATTTTGGTAACAAAGAGAGGGTCGCATATTAGTGAGGCAAAATGTTGCACATTGTTTAAAGCAGATCTCTGCTAATTGAGCCGGTGAGAAGTCTGTGATACAATTATCTGTGCCAAACACTACACAGTCGCTGATACTCTCGTCACCTGCGTTAATTTCATTTGTCAAACAACGAGTAGGTTTGTATAATGCCTTTTCTGCCAAATTTCTGTACGTTAGTTGGGAGGTGTGCGTGCGTGTTTATACCACTCTACCCCAAGTGTATTACAGACTTTTTGACTGCTAGTGCTTACTGTGTGAAACAAAGTAAGGCTGACAGTATTACACTTAATAAAATTTGGAAAACAGTAATCGGATTTCTTTGTTTCGTATCTTCCAAGTTAATTCTTACCGAATCGTGTATCTTCAGCGGTGTCAATAACAAGGAGTTCTAACTAAGCTATTTAATATACTCTCTTACAGATAACATTAAAAGTCCCAAACGAAGGGGCGGTATAAATTTAGCGAAATTATTACTTACTACAATATTACATATTGAGATACTAAAAGATACAATGGACATTTATTAAGCTTTACAAAAACTAAATATGTCGCGGGAGCATTGTGTTATATTGCTATATAGTTTTTGAATTTGTTCCATTGAAAAATTCAAAGTACAGAATATAACTTGACAAAGTCCATCGTATCAATTTTTCAAACATAGGTTGTATCATGTAGGTTCATCATTACTCAGCCGTTCGTTCCTGCCTATATATTGTAATAAAACTTTCCAACGGTTGGTTGTTTATAATAAATTGGTTTGTATTTGAAATTATAACGTTTTATCTACTAGTAGTAGTGTTGTTGTTGTAGTTGTAGACTCTCACGTTGTCATATGGTTTGTTTAGTATTTAATATAACTAATTAGTAATGGGTAATTTGAAGTTAAAGTTTATATTTAAAAGAGGATTAAAATCACTAATAATTCGCTGTGTTCACCTCCCCACTTACCATCCGTGAATGTCTTCAATCTTCTCGATGGGCGATTCTATCTCACTGTAAATACATTTATAACACACAGATATTTCGTTTGAATATCGATAAATGCACATTAAATAAAACAACACTAATATTCAATTGTAAATTGAATATTCTAACGTCAGTAATTCGAATATTGCCGCCACCATGTGAAATAATTGTTTCTAAAAAATAAGCTATTTACTTCTATTTTATAGAAATGAAGACTATATCCACTGGTAATAAATTGAGGTTTTTATTGACATTAGTGAAATTTAGCAAAAACTCCTTTAAAACAATTAATATTGATTTAAAAAAAAAAACAACAAATTAAGTAAATACTGAGACTTCTTCAGCTCAAGGCTGGTAACACTGTTACAATGTACGATAATATGGTGAATTAGGTTATGTTCACTTTGGTCATTAGTATTACCAATTTTCGTGAATCCTTTGAATATACATGATACAAGATATAAAGATGTGTTAATAAATAACGAGGTTTACTTATTTATTATGATTAAAAAGAACAAAATTTAAAAATTATTAAACTCAATACGATAGTCAATACCATCGTACTATCGTACGTTCGGCTTGTGCCTAGTGAAGCTAAGATTGTAAACACGTGCTTTTAACGTTGCACTATTAAAACAATATTACTGATTTATTAGTTATTATTATTATGAACTGGAAAGAGAAAAAATTGTAAAAACGCTTATTATTGATTCCACTTATAAAATCATATATGACAGAAGTGGTTCTCTGTGACAAAAAAATACGTTTTGGTCATAGGTTAGTTTACCTACATGAAAGTAAGTTATAAGATAGAATATTTAATATCATATAAAAATCTTAATATTATATTTTAAAAACACATTATTTATTAGTAATTGGATGTAGAATTATCAGTAATGATAGTTCTCACATAATAAGTTAATATTTATCAAGACTGAATTCATAGTCAATTAAGAGACTATATTTACAAGTAATTGTGTGCGGTATTTAGTATTGATTCCGCTTTTATTTATTATTCTTTAAATATAAACATATAACATCTTTTAATTAATTATCGTCATCAAGTTGGACGAGAACTTTATTCATTTCATTCTGATAATTATTCATCGTTATCGGTGATGCACTCAAGCGTGTTTACCTGACTAGTGCAGTCAAACAATAATTTTCGTTCAACTAACGAGAATTATTTCGTTAATATTTTTTAAAATTGTTAAAATATTATACTCCCTGTTTCCTTTCACATGACATGACCTTTATTATACACTGGTCATGTCTTTTGTTCACTATACACTTATTACACTGTCACACGATAATAGGGTGTTCAGTATAGGTTATTTTTGACCACGTTACTGGGGGGACGCGCACATTTTAAAAATATGTCTTGACGACTGTCACACGCTCCTCTCGCTTCGGGTGTTGGAAGACAATTAATTCATCTCGCTAAAGCGTCTCTTTTCGTCTGGTGAAATTGAGTCATTCTATTGGTTTAGAAAGCCATACTCTCTAACCCAAACGTCTTTCTTAAACAAATATTTTAATTTTATAGCGTCTCTGCTTCGGGTTTGAGGCTACTTATGACGTGTACATTGACATTCGAAAATGATCGAAAATCTTATAATGGCTATAAGTTTTTTATTATTAGTCAGATCGTCATTTGGATAGTGGCATTAAATTGCGGACACTTGCGTCTTTATTTTAAGTCCAATCAAGTAATAATTCCGTCTATTAATAATTCACTTCACTTTCTTCAAAACTCATATAGTGGTTCTTAACACAAATAAGTCCTTTTCACTATATTTTGTTGTAATTCCATCTTAATACTTATGACTAAACATTTTGAGTCCATTTCTCATTCATGCTAATACATAATATTGCTATATTTACAGTTTAAACAAAATTTACTAATGGCGTATAAGCCAACTATGTTCGATTGTTTATATTTACTTATATCACTATTATCCCTTATTCTACTACATATTTTTTGTACTATAACATTATTAGGTATATCTATATACATTTGTTCATACTTTATTTTGGTAAACTGTTATTTTGTTTACATATATAGTATGGTTCAAAATACATTATGCTCTCATCTCGCCATTTTGTCACTCTTATTTAGTTATTCTACTACACATTAGATATATTGTTAATAATTAAAATAGTGTACAATTGTTGTACATGGTTAGTTTAGTGGATTCACTAACTTTTTGTTATCTGAAATCTCTCTAAGTTATTGTATGGTGGTTATTTACACCTAGTCCTATGATTGCAGTTAGTTAGTTTATTAAATTCCAGTCATTAAATTATTTGTATTATACTTGTGAGGTGTTCTCATAGTAGTATTGAACATTTCTCTAACTACTGGTAACATTTCTTACATGCTCTTTACAAGTTTTGTCCATGTTTTTTGACTAACTCTCTTGTCACATTGGGGTTCTGTCTATTTGGTTTATTATTATTATTATATTTAATCTGACTCATTTGTTGTGTCCTTCAGTTCATATGGTATTCATTGTTTTGTATTTTTATTCTTATTTAGTCTCTATTTGAAACAATTATGGATAATTACTTTGTTTAATTAATGTATATGATTTTATGTTGTAGGTCCAATTCATGTGGGGTTATGTGTCATTTGTTTGACAACAATGTGGTTCATAGTTTTTTACAGTATTCATCTCAACTACTGTCATCTCATTATGGCATGTTACTACAATGGTTTATTATTATGTTTTACACATTTTGTACACATTTTACAATATCTGTTGAAACAATATTACTGGGTTTCTTAGTCTAATTATGTTACATATTTTGGTGGGTTGTATCTAGGCTTTGGTACATTGACTTGTTTATATTCAACAAATTAGTTTATTCACTACTATTTGTCTTGACATTCATCTACATTTTGTCCTGTGTTGGTATGACATTCAGGCACATTTCATATCAAGGATTATAAAGCTTTTATTATTGATCTCTATGAACAAATAATTCACTTTTCTGTATTATATATTTGGTGGTCTTATTGATTATATCTGTGGTTTTACAATCTTGGATTAAACTTGGTACACAAATTGTTTGTGCATTTCACGTGTTAATCGTTGATTCTTTCACTTACAAATGGTTATTCACTTCCCTCAGTTATAAACACTTCACTAATATTGTCTGTGCTGTTTACTTGGGGTAAATGTTATTATATCATTTGTTGTTACATTTATTCTAAGTATTCACTGTCATTGTTTGTGATCACTTATTGATGCTCAACACTTGGTTTTTTTTTATTATTATTATTGATAGTCCAGTAATCATTACACTTATTCTGGTCACTACATTGATTTTGATGCTTTCCATATTTTGTGAATGTTGATGTCTTGTACTGGTCATACATAATCTTCATTCTTCATGGTACATTTCTTCCTCTTCTTCTTCTTCTTCTTCTTCTTCTTCTTCTTCTTCTTCTTCTTCTTCTGGTTAGTTGTTTGTCACTTTTGGTGCTTTTCTTGGTTACACATTATTTGTAATAATTCATGTTCACTGAATATAGTCATATTCTTCCACATTTTCATTCATTATTATGATAGTCATTGTCCTATATCTGTTTCATTATTATAACAAATTACTCTGTTTTTTCACTATGGTGATTGTATTTGGCGTGTCTCCTTCTTATGATGATAATCACTTTCGGCATATCCCCTCACTATTTTGATCTATTGGGCCTGTATGCTAACGTATTATATTGACTCATGGTATTTTCTCTTTCTTCTTTATACTCGATGATATTCTTATTACTCCTCTTTCTTCTTCGTTTGGTTGTTTCAATATTATTTATTCGTAGACACATATTTTGATTTTCATTCTCCTGTTCCTTCTTCCATGCTTCATGAAATATTTTCTTGTTATTCTTCCATTTGACGTATTAGACCTTTTTTTTATGTAACTGCTATTTTGGTACGTTACAATATTATAACTGTAAAATCATGCAGTTCCCCCCATATGGATATTATTTTTTATGTAAAGACTCAATATTTATTAATATTATTCAAAAGGTACAATTTTAACTTAATTTGTACGTAAAATGTACCTAAGAATCACTTTGATTTATTAGTCAATTTTATTTCAACAGTATGTTTGTGGAAAAGATTCAATCGTTTACATTTTTAGTTAAATAATTTATGTTAAATAACGCAGTACTGTACTAATTTTATATATTTAAATATCTACATTTTTGTAAGTTTAATTTAAAATCTGCAATAAAATTTATTTACTTAATTTTCTATAAAGAACAATAAATAAATATTAGGTATAGAAAAATGCAGTACCAGTAAACGTATTATTTGCTTGCCTAAAATCATTTTGTAAGTATACGTATTTGGACATAGAACATTCTGGAATATATTACATAAGATTTTGTTAGAACCCCCTTGCCCCCCCCTAACGATACTGCCTGCCAGTGGCATTACTAACCACTCATTGCGAATTTCATGGGCTATTAATCTCAGTATTTAACTCTGTACGGGGTACCTGTCACACACAGACGACCGTCAATCACCATTGTCTTACTAAGTGCTGCTTGTAGCAGAGGGTACTGTAGCGGTCACAGGACCGTACGTAATATTTAAAGCTAGATTAATAAACCTAGAGGAAGCGAAAAGTGTGGTGGAGCTTAACAGAGTGACAGGATTTGCAATCAACACATTTTAATCAAATAACAAGAATTATTAGATTTCACGTTGGTAACACAATGTTCCAGTTTCACATTGTTCTTTACATATAGTCATTAATTTATAGTATTTAGTAAATGGACATAAAAGTTATACATATATGTTTTTCCAGACTAGCATACCCCATGAGGGAGAACAACGCGAACATTAATCCAGTAGAAATGACGGACCATACAAACGTTAACCATACCACTTAACTAAAGAAAACCCTAATAACCTTTGAAGAATGATTATAATAAAAATAATGGTAATAAAGATAATCTGATTCCACATAGCTTAAGCAAAGCAACCATGATTTAGTAGAACAGTTTAACCACACCCTCATGGTGTATGTTAGACAAGTTACAATGGAACCAGTTACAATTTTTAAAACTTGAGTTCTTGTGACCTTGAGATATTTTCAGTTCTTAATAAGTTGTTACACGGATTGAGTTGACAGATATTTAATGTCAAAAACAAGGGTAGCCAGTCTATGGAGTTGATGTAGTTTGGAGAGGGATAAATGAAACGCTCCCACCTGTAAGTATGTAACGACGAACTCAAGTTGAAACCGGATGAACTGTGGACAAGCAGATGTTCCGAAAATTGTTCATGTGCTATGGTGACTGATTAATGGAAATCGTTCCTGGTCTTTCTGGATCTCACGGTGTATTTTGATTCTTCCGCATTCCTTGGTCTGACGGCTTCGGGGAGCGCCTTAATGTAGAACCGCTCTGCTGGTGGTAACAGATGTTTGCATGACCACCGATCTTCCCCCATTTTCCTGGCTGAGGCAGGGACTCTATAATATTTTATTTGGGGATTAGCCGCCAGTTAATACACTCAGACAATACACTCTCTCGCCTCGGATCACAAACACCGTAATCATTTTGACAATTAATCTTATTAACACATTATTCACTTCAATTAAATCAAATTCGTTTAATTTCATTAAATAATAATAATTAATTTTAATATGCTTTAATTAATAAGAGTTAACAAGAAATAATTTTGTCCTTAGACAGAAAGTATTTAGTACATTATAATTGTACAAAGCATAAGGTTGTACAATAACGAATAAACCGGACCACACACAAGCTTACACAATCATAACACACAAAATCCATGATTAAAAAAATATGAAATAAAATAATTAAGTCTACACACCTGAACGTCTTGAGGAGTCTACTCACGCATGAAAGAATTCAGACACACAAAACCTCGGCCGTCAGACTAACGGGAATGTCCTGGTTGAAGGCTTGCTGATAAATGAGGTCGAAGCCGGGACTTGTTGGTCGTACCTGCCTGCGTAAAACAAACCTGTCCCAGTTTGTCAAAAATAAAGCCTTTGGCTAACCTAACTGCCGCCATTCTGAAATCCCCAAAACACAGAGAACAGCTGACCACAGCGTCTGGTCACTAAATCGCGTCGCCGTAACTTCGACAATGGCACTGGCAGGCACTGCTGCCAACCGTGTTGGTAGCCCTGAACAACTCTACACGCACCGGGAAAATTCAAAGTCCTGCCACACCCCCACCCCAAAAGGGCAACCTAGTTGCCCAAGAACAAATGTAATGACAACTTCACCTCTTGGCTACTTCGGGAGTCTCAGGAAAAACATACCGCTCTCAGGAAGTTAGAGGCTCAGAGGAAAACGAGACAAGAAGAAGGATAAGAAATCGAAACTGTGTGAGTGCATGTGTACCTGGATGTGTATCTGTATAAGCTCCCTGTAACTCTATGCTGCCCTGGCCAGGGCCAGCATAAAGAGACGACAGACAGACGAAGAAAAAAGCAATAAATCGTGAAAGTTCACTAGAGCTCTGCCCCCCTAAGGCGCCTCCCAAACTCACAAACTGAAAACCCAAGACCCAACTCAACACTTCAACTAAAACAACCTCTCTACCACCACTCACCTACCTATGCCACATGGCAAAACTTCAATTTCGATACGCGAGTGGTCAACTTCTCAACATCACTGTTGGGATCTCCCAACCTCACCGTCTCTGGTGACACAAACCTTAGAATGCGGTATGGACCGGACCAACGATAACATAATTTGGCGGCTCTTTTGTCCGCGGCTATCGGGTGGCTTTGGTAATAGACCAAATTCCCAACCTTAAAGGGATTGGGAGTTCGCCCCTGGTTATAACGAACACGGACACGCTCGTGCGCACGGAGCAGATTCTTCCGGGCTTCTTTCCACCTGTTCGCTGCCCTAATGTCTGGAGGATTAGGCAAAAGATCTTCAATTTTCCATAAGTTAGCCAATGGAAGTGTGGACGAGAATCCAAACATTACTTCAAAGGGAATGGCCTTATGACTTTCATGGAGGGCCGTATTGAAGGCTTGAGATTCTGGTCCCAACAATTCTGTTGCTCTGCATGGTAAGCAATAAGAGCAGATCTAAGATTCCTGTTAAATCTTTCCGCGTAGGACGGCTGAGGGTAATAAGGTGAAGTGGTTACATGTCGGATACATTCGCCGGAATTCGCCCGAAATGAATTGTGGACCATTGTCAGAGACAATGATGACCGGAAGTACGAAATGCTGAAATATATTGTCCTGAAGTGCCAGTATGGTCAACCGAGCGTTTGCCTGCCGTAAGGGCAATAGCCAGACAAACTTAGAGAAATCATCCACACAAATAAGCAGGAAAGAATTACCTGACAGATTGTCACACACATGATAATGTGACATGGTGTCAATAAACAAACGTAATCTTTTTTCATTACTAGTCAATAATAAAGAAAAATCAAACACACTGGAGAAAAATGGAGTTTATTAAATACACTATGCACAATGTGATGCTATTTATATCGGACAATGTGGTCGTGCTCTGAAACATCGCGCTTCTGAACATAAGAAGGCGATTTTAACCAATACAGCCAATACAGGTTTTGCAGATCATTGCTTACAACACAATCACTTCATATATACAAATAACATAACACTACTACACAACGTACAACAAGGTGAAAAAATGGATTTGTTAGAAATTCTAGAAATTAAGAAGCAATAAAAAATAACAAAAATTTAACAAATGAACAAACTGAATTCTGTGTATCCTCTTTATTAAAAGGTGTTATTTAGTTTAGTTAATTATATATTTTGCATTCAGATTAGGCAATATTTAGCTTCGTTAATTCTATATTTTGCACTCAGATTATAATTCATTTTTACTGACACTTGACCTTCTCTTAGCTCCTGCAACCCCCTCCCCATCTTCACCTCTCGCACATGTTCCGACAACACATGCCCTAAACAGATGTCCACCCTATATTATGTGTTTAGTCTTCATTCATCTCTTTGAAAATGACTTAAGAGGTCGAAACAGCTGTCAAAGTTGAATAAAATCTGTGAAACATACCAAGTGTTTATATATTTTTAAGAACCTTTTTATTAAAATGTTTCACCAAGTGCCCAACAGTCATCAATTAATATCGTGAAATATAAAGTTGTTTTCTAAAACATGTTAAGCATATAAAATTATAGATGTTATAAACGTATTAAAAACAGAACTTTGACGAGTGTTTTAGTTTTATCAGTGTATTAATAACGTAGGTACGTAAATAAGAATTGACAAGAAATACCACTACTAAAGTAAACTATGATACCGAAATATTCTAATTTTGTTATGATTTAAACAGTCAATGTACTACGAAGAATGTAGGAACACTGGGGGAATCAAGTGTACTTCAGTTACTGCAGAGTGCAGCTGTCGAGTAGTCAAGTCTATATAACAATGGATACGCAAGCTTAATTTCATATAATCCAAATATATTTGTACAGACAATACACTCCGGTATCCAGATTATTTTCACATAAATTGAGCAGTAAAAAATGTCACAACAAAATTAGTTTTATCTTACACTACTTCAACCTTAACATTGCAAAACTATATTCATTCAGTAGCCTGGTTCTACTGGTTATATATAATATCCAAAATTTTACATTTTAAACACACGTTACACCAATAATCTACACAAGTCTGACTTAAAGCAGCTTTTTTACAAATACAAATACAAATTCAACAGTATTCTATGTAAAAACATTTTATGATGCAGGTAATTAATAACCATTCCATCTAAGTTGGCGCTTATATTTCTGAAGACTGGTGTGCTTTTCAGTAAGAAACCAAAGTCACGGATTAATTATCTTTTAAATAAAATCAGTTTAAATAAAACAGGATGACATTAATGAAAATAATTTTTTTCATTTATTCATGTTACTTGTATTACGCGTACATTACGTTCATTTTATTTCAATTATATATCACGAATAAGTTACATTTGGTGTTACTGATTTCATAGTATTGAATTGTAAATTAATTAGCTGCTTAATTCTAATCAAAGTTGCTGACAATTTTTTTTCTACACAAGTAACGTATCAGATTGCTTGTCTTAGCGTACCTTAGCGTACTGTAGGAGTCCAGCTGTTTACATTAATTATGTCATACGTAATTGCTACTTTTTCCAAATAATTATATTCATTTTAAACACTAATTAACTAATTAATCTATTTTAAGTTCACATCACTTTACGTGTTTTAAAATTTTGCTTAAACCTTCCTACCAGATCTTGACCTTTAAGAAATCGGATCGCACCGACTTCATTTTCTTTTGACACCTGTCCATTTGGGTGGGTATCTATAAGGTACTTACTGGTATGCTCCACCCTTCTATCACGGTGAAGGTAAACATTTCTGGTGTACCACGTTGTCTAGGATCACATTACGTTTAAATGTTTTATATCCTTCAGGTCACTTGACTTTGTCAACACCTAACTGTACCATAAGCCATCAAGTTTATGGATTTGTGTGTAAAACAGTTGTTCCAATATTGGAAAAGCTGACTTATGTCCCAGAAGGCGCTGAAACGTGCTACAGTTTGAGCCACACTCTTTACGTTCTTTCTTCTATTCGGATTGGTATCTAGCGTCATATCGAGTCTCAGTATTTTAGTGTGACACAACATTGACTACAAGCAGTACTGGAATGACAATACTTTTCTATTTATAAAGTATATTTGGATTGTTAATTACTTGCCGAACTACCGACCTCATTGAGCTTACCGACCTACCGCCTTCCTGTTCTCATTGAGCTTAATTCTAAAATGGATGCCCCAGAGATAAGAATGTAATCTAGAATTATTAAAAAAAAGAAGCATAGTATTATTACAAAGACTCCTAAAAAACACTCAGTTTTAACAAAAGCATAATCTTCAATTTAAACATTTTATTTGTGTCTAGACTACCTACGCAATTAAATAAAACAGATGCCTATTTTAGAACAACTGGACAACCTAGCTCTTTTAATAACTTAATTATCAGTAATTCTTAAGTAATCTATCATTATATATAATTTGTGGCAATACTTTTCTTCTTTATAACCTTAAATAGTTTTTAAGAAGGTATAGTTCAGTGAAATTTACCAAACATTTTGAATTATGCAAATCGATACATATTTATATGTGCATGATTTTGTGTGTGTAAGTACTAATATTATTGCATACATATTACTCAATTTTGTATATTTTATAAAATTAAATTTGTACAAACTCTAACAATTTGATATATAATTTACTGCAGTTCATTTAAAAAGAAATAACAAAATTAAGTAGGTCCCACTTGTTGTGTAAAACCATAGCATACTTATATTAACGCTGATAACGTTTACTACTTATTATACAATAATCTAATGAAAACACAATAGCATTATAAAATTATTTTACTATTTAAAAATAAATTATTGTATCACAAAAAATTCAAATATTTGTAAATTGAAATATACAACCAACAATGAAAACTCCATTAATTGTATAAATTAATGTATACAAAATTAACAATTGTATATATCGTATCATTTTTATACAATATACTTCAGACATATAACTGCACAATAACAGACAGGATAAATGAATACATTGAATTTGGTAGTTAATTTTAATAAATTGAATATTTCCATATAAAACTCTTTTATTTTATTGCATTTTTTTTTTTTTTTTTAAATCATGGAATATGAAACGTGTTGTCTATTGCTTAAACAACATGTATAGTAAAATTGCTATAGTAAAATCTGTGTCTATACTTTGACGAAAATATTTAAAATTTTGACAATAATTTGCCTGCGATTTGCTATCAGTTTCTCTAAATTATCTAAATTAATGAAATCAAATAAATGCACATTATTGCTTAAATAAATGTGTAAAGTCAGAAAGGAGTATTCAACAAAGTAACAAAACACTGATTTAGTCAATCTTCTCTAAATAACAAAATTAAAAAACGGTTATCCAATTTATAGTTAATTTACTTCCCAACTTTCCGCCAAGTTTCGTGGAGACAGTACTTTCACTGTTTCCAAGCAGCTGTTTCTTGTATTAAGTTCAACTGTATATTTTTAAACCACTGGCAGAACAATTTATTTTTAGTATTTTGTTTGTTTAAAAAATACAAGACAAATACTTTTTTATGAATTAAAAAAATTAATAAATATAGGTTTAAATAAATTTTAATTAAATTAATTACATGGCTAAAGAATTTGTATCTAAATTTTGAAATAATCATAACCGTAGTGCATGTTTTAAGACTTATCAAATATAATGCCACAGATTAAAAACGAATATGAATTATCATATTCTTATCTGCAAGAGGGCAAATAGCGTAAGAAAACAAAAAAATATTTCTTAATGAGTACTTTTATCCAAGAGTTTTATTGGTCCGTTTCTACATTCACAATTTTATTTTAACATACTCACCACGACTACTATTTTGTCTTGCAAGAGACACTTACTATTGTACTTCACTTGTATATTATTCTGTCCGTTCAAAACAGGTCGGCTTTACATTGGAAAACTACGTACATATACGGTGGCGCAGGGAAACGGGAAAATTTAAAGTTGATGTTGGCAGCACTGTAGATGTAGCAGAAGTGAAACTGTCTGTCTAGCAGTAACGGACATTTAGTTACCATGGAGCAGTGGAGCGGTGCAGAGCGTGCGGTCGCCGTATGGGCGTTTTACCGTCATAGTGACAATTTGACAGCTGCACAACGAGAGTTTCGGCGCCACTATCAGATCCCGCCCCGCGGTCAAGTTACTTCGTTACACGCAATCGAAAAGTGGGTTCGTAATTTTGAAGAGACTGGTTCAGCTTTGAAGAAAATGCCTAGTGGGGGTGTACGGTCTGTACGTACCCCAGAAAACATTGATGCCGTGCGAGCTGCCATCTTAAGGAGTGCTCGTCGTTCGGTGCGAAAAATTGTCTCGTCATTGCAGCTCGAACGTCGGAGCGTTCAAAGAGTACTCCATGAACTTCAATTTCATCCGTACAAACTTCAGATTGTGCAACAACTGAATCCTAATGATTGTGTATTGCGCCTGCAAATTTGTGAACAATGTTGGTTAAAATCAATGAGGATGCTAACTTCATTCAAAATCTTTCGATGTCCGATGAAGCCCCATTTTCACTTAAGTGGATACGTGAATAAGCAGAACTTCCGTTACTGGTCTCAAGGAAACCCTGATCAGCTTCACCAGCGTCCATTACACAGTACCAAAGTTACCGTATGGTGTGCAGTGTCGTGTCATGGGGTGATAGGCCCTTACTTTTTTGAAGATGAACGAGGCACTGGTGTCACTGTGACGTCTGAACGTTATGTCAACGTGCTAGAGACATTTTTGGCTCCAAGACTCCATACTTTTTCAAATATTGACATTCTGCACACCTGGTCCACCAACAGGATGGAGCCACCTCACGCACTGCCAGACAGTCTATGGTAGCAGTGAAACGTTTGTTTGGGGATCGCATAATTTCAAGGAATGCTAACATCGCTTGCCCGCCCCGATCTCCAGACCTTTCAGTCCGTTACTTCTTTTTATGGGGACATCTAAAGAGCATCGTGTAACAGACTAGACCAAGAACCCTTGCTCAGCTCAAGACACAGATTGAAGAGAAATCGCCAAAATCCCAGGTGACACATTGCGCCGCGCTATGCAAAACCTACAGAAAGGACTTACTGAATGTGTACGGCAAAATAAGCAGCATTTAACTGATGTAATTTTTAAAAAGTGATCCCTAATGTAATTTTCAGTCTTGTAGAACATATTTTGAGCATCAAATAAAGTTTTGTAACGTTCCTTCATTTTTTTCTAATTATTTCAAATTTTCCCGTTTCCCCGCGCTACCCTGTACATACAGGTTTTTGTCTAACTTTATTTTTGAATCCCGTCTCACATAATCTTGATCTGTATTCCGTTTATTTCTTTGCATAACGACTTCTTTTGCTTGCTACCTGATCATCTGTGCAAACAAAGTGTGTTATATATTTATAAGCCTTATTTTAATATATACAACTGGCTTAGAAGTAGGCCTACTTCAGTGATTGTGGAATTTCGTTCATTCTGGGGTGATTGGTGATTGATCTCGCTATCCCCCCTCACCAAAGTTACGACACTGCAACTGTCGCATGGTTGGCTGAGACAGATGCCACTCATAATACGCCGGGACTCAATACAATAATAACTGTAGTTTCCTCACGAGTGTCAACAAGGCAACAAAAGGAAAACTGACGCAAATATTACCAAAAGCCTGGTTGCAAAAAACCCAATCAGCGGAGAACGGTTTTCATCGTGAGTAAAGTAAAGTAAAGAAAACTAAAGGAATAGCATATTGACATCATTTTTATTTAAATAAGTTTTTTGTGTAATTCCAACAAAAGTAGATTAAGATTGTTGTAGTATATAAGGAAAACGTCGAAGTAATATAACGTTATATATCCTACAATAATTGGAATAACCACATATTTTAGCGCTCAGTAAAGTACTATGAAATTATATATGAAATTATTTATGAAATTATATAGGCCTATTTTATGGATTAGACTGAATTTCGTGGACTCCACTAGAAGTGAAATTTTAGATTTCAGCTCGTCGCCTATATTGGTTTTCCCTTGTCGACCATAAAACCTTGGTAAACAATAAAAACCATAAATTTACGTAGCAGGTGGAACTAACTTTACGGCGTTAATTAAATGGGGTCAGTAACGGCACGGAGAGAGAAGAAACATTACACTCTCGATTGGGTGTTAAAGACGCCAGCTCCGTAGCACAATATTACGTTTCTAAAAAAAACTGCTACAGCTTTTATTAGTCATATGCTGGTTCACTGCCACTGAACAGTTGTTATTGTAAGTTTTACGATTAATTTCACCAATCTTAGGTCTAACATTTGAAAACAATTAGGAAGTGGGAAATTAATTTAGATTTCTAGACATATCTACATGTTCATTAGCTTTGTATAATATACAAATATTGAATAGGAAAGCATGTACTTCAATGATACTAAACATGCGCTCAAACATAGCAATATTTGAAAACATTTTTTGCAAGGAAACCGATACCTTTACATGAGAAAAAATACACGACACGATAACGCGTTATGATATCTGATAATAGAAAAGGGTTTAACAAAAATTAAAAATATTTTTAGAAAGTCATGAGCACTGCAAATAATCGTACAGTGTTCATATTGTCACGACGGTCTAACTGATCGTCGTATGGTACAGTGGAAAACAAAATACAAGACACCAATTAAGTCATTAATCACCAGCTTTAATTATCACAATGAAACAGTTTGTAATCAACAAGATAGTCTCTTACAACAAATCAAATAAAAATTGTTCACACGCAATAAAAAATGTCAACTAATATAAAACACAATTGTATTAACACAATAATTCTTCACTTCGACAAACACTTGATCCGTGGTACCGAAAATCGCTCACGTAACTGAACTGTCAAGCCAGACGCTCTGTTTTATAGGCCGCGCAGAGTTGTAGAATTAACGTTCCATCCTTAATTTGCACGCCACTTAATGCTGATGCTAATGCGTATTCCATGTGGCCTCTTGACGAGTCCAGAACTAACTTGAAGGCGGCCTTGCCTGGGCAACACCTGCCACACTTGACGGGGGGTGGGTGGAGAACGTTCTGGGTTGTTCGGTAGGCTTCTCGTAACACTGGCCCCACATTAAGCCTGTCCGTCCCAAACTGGCAAACCGTTTCTGAAGTAATACTTGGCCAGGCGATCTAGGTGGACGTCCTTGCGAAAGATAAAACTCCGGTTCTTCGAATTTAGGCTCGTGTGGTCCGAACATCAAGTTCCCAGGAATACGAGTCTTCCGCTCGACAGCTAGTTTTGCTGGAATCACCCCCGTTGCGTCATGTTCTGATGACATAAACACCACTGGCTGATCCAAGTCTGTTTGGTTCTCGTCAACAACCTATTGCCTAACTTCATCTTCAGCAACTTTTCCCCCGGGCGCTTCTATTAACTCAGGAACAAATAAGAGTCTTGTCTCGACACCCATAGTTGGCTTTCCAGTCACTTCTTTTGCCGTTTCACGTATTTGTCCTTCCTTTGCTAGTTATTCATCTACTTTCGCCTGCAATAGGAAAGATTGTCCTCTTGACCAGACTTGTTGATTTCCTCTTCGGCCAATGTCACTTTCTTAATCGAATGGTTGTCAGATCCTGTCATTTTAACCATGCAAAGATTATCTTCTCCCGCCCAACCTCCAGGACGTTCTCTCTTAAAGTCCACAACGAATCCGTAGGCATTTATAATGCCAGTGCTAAGAATCACTTCATCAACAATGTCTGCAACAAGCATTTGGTGGCTAAACTCGAGAAGACCTAGGCGTTCACGTACATCTACCTTTCCTAACACACTGACGGGGCTTCCAGTTACAGTTTGTATTGTACAAGAGCTAATTTGAAGCCGTCGGTTGCTGATTAAGTCAGGGCGCACAATAGGCACTGTAGCGCCCGTGTCAACTGTAAATGATGTTTGTTTACCTTCCGCAAGTCCATTAACCATCAGGTTTCCACTAGTCTTGTGTAGCGTGGAAACAGTGTGCTATTCTGGGTCTCTACTTCTCCAATTGGTGCGATCACTCTCTTCTCTCGGCATTTTCTTCTCCCAACAGTCTGTCTGTAGGTGGCCACGTTTCCCACAGTTGTAACACTTCCGTCTTCTGTCTTTTTCCCATCGTTCAAATCGTTGTTGCGCTGCTGACTTCTTAAACTATTGTTCTTGAATTGTTTCTTTATTCTGTCCGATATGACGGTACTGTGCTATTGGATCCGTTTGGCTACAACGTGGTGGCATACTTTGATTAATGTAAGTCACCGACTTGACAGCTTCAAAACGGAGAGCATTAGCAAGAGTGTCTAATTTATTATCATGTCGTGCCATTCGTAACACTTGTTGTAATTGACTATCTCTGACACCGTCAATAAACATAATGAGAGAAATTCACTTTTGAAAGTCATTTCTCTTCTTCCGTCCATTTATTTAAGCGAGCGGCAGCTTCAAATTGGCGATTATAAGTTGCCCAATGAGTGCTTCCATCAAACGTTGAGCCTTTTGCGTAAACTGGCCCCGGTGCAGATAATGGCACTGTTTTGTTACTCTTAGTTTTTGGATCTTCTTCAGCGTTTATTAACGGTCTTCCTTTATCAAATATTTCTTTCACTAAATGTTCGATTTCCTTTTCAATTTGTTTTATTTAGTTGGTAATAGAAACTTCTAGACTTGAAATATTTGTTTTCACAGATTTTCCTATTTCAGATATTCTGTCAACTTGTTTGTTCAACTCTTCTCGTAAGAGGACACATTTTGCAGTTGTATCCTCTTGTACGAACGTCTTAACGTCGTCTGATTGACGACTAAATTATCCGTCTTTCTGTCCGTCTTTTTTCCGTCTCTCTGGTGTTTTAATTTCACGCTTACGTTTTTCGTCTTGTCATTTTTCTGTTTCTTCTCTTTCCTGTCTTCGATCTTCTTTTTGTTGTTCCTGTCTTTGTTGTAGCATTGCTCGGAATGCTTCCATCAATTTGACTGGTATTCATTTTATTTTTATCAAATACCACAAACACCACTCTTCAACGAAGTGTCTCTGTTTCCACTGTTAACCGTTCCATCCCAGTTCTGACACCACTGTTACGACGGCACCTTATAGTCGTATGGTACAGTGGAAAACAAAATATAAGACTAAGATTAAGCCACTAATCACCAGCTTTAATTATCACAATTAAACAGTTTGTAATCAACAAGATAATCTGTTACAACAAATCAAATAAAAATTGTTCACACGCAATAAAAAATGTCAACTAATAAAAACACAATTGAATTAACACAATAATTCTTCACTTCGTCAAACACTTGATCCGTGGTAACGAAAATCGCTCACGTAACTGAACTGACAACGCCAGACGCTCTGCTTTTATAGGCCGCGCAGAGTTGTAGAACTAACGTTCCTTCCTTAATTTGCACGCCACTTAATGCTGACGCTAATGCGTATCTCAAGTGGCATTAAGATACGCATGATGAGTCTCTTGACGAGTCTAGAACAAACTTGAATGCTGCCTTGACTGGGCAACACATGCCACACTGGACAGGGGGAAGAGTGGAGAATGTTCTGGCTTGTTTGGTAGGCTGCTTGTAACAATATTTTTACTATTAATAAAAATTTTACTTCTACGTAAGTTAAGTAAGCCATAAGAATCAAAAAATTATTTTTTTAAACTCAAGAAAGCGGAGTTGCGGGGTACATCTGAATGGGTACTATTCTTCCCGAGTCTTCAGAAAGTAAAGTCTTACTAGCAGAACACGCAGTATATTCGACTAAAAGAGGCACTGTTGTTACGGTTTACTTATAGTGGAGAAGAGAATGGAATAATTAGAAAAGCCACCAATAGGTTGAAGTCTTATGTTGCAACAGTAGTACACCTTCATTTATGTTAATGGCATTATACAATATTACTGCAGTTTTTATTACCACCATTATAACGGTATTTTTAAAATTGTTGTAAAAATTTGTAAAAATTGAAAATATGTAATTTTTAGGGGAAATAATGGACTTAAATTATCATAATTTCTCTAATATAATTACAATTTCTATTTTTAAATTTTAGACACAATTAGGGAAATATTGTATCCGATGAAGTATCGACCGCTTTATGGTTTCATTTCCTGACATGCACAGTAAGTGGTGCTTCTGGCCCATTGGATGGAGCCAGCACTTAGGCTAGAGGTTGTTTGTTTAATTTACAATCTTTTCCTCTAGATTTTATCTTTCCATTTGGCGCTTCCTGCGTAACGTCAATGCAAATTTATGTTTTCCTGGTATTACCAAAAGGAACCATAACCTTAATCTTAATCATTGAAACAGCAGAAAAATAAGCCAAACATTAATTCTGAGGAAAAAGATTAAGTAGTCTTATACATCTTATCAGTGTCTGTCGGTCCTAGCTGACGAATTGGCTTCGTCATTCGTTACGTATACAATCACATATCTTCGAAACTTTCAGTGATGTTCAAGTCATCTCATCAGAAACCTCAGAAGCGTCAAAGCCATCGTGGCTCTTTGCGCCCTTCTATCGTTTGTACTTGGGTCGATATAAGAACGCAACGTTAAAATCTGTAGAGTTTATCTACGCGTTGGAGACCTGTGTGGAGCCCACGGTGCAGTCTATGGATATGTGATAGTGTTTCCTGTCTATACGAACGAGTTATGTGATCCCGTATTGTGTCTAGGGACTGTACTACAGGGGCATGTCAGATAGGCCTACCGTTAGAGCTCTACAACGCGTAGACAAGCTCTACAGTCTTCTAATAAATGGTACAGGTTTTTAAGAAGATATCATACAAATGTTCATGAGGTTTGTAGAAGGTTCAAATTATTAACACATATTTTAAAACAATTGAATTTTAATATGTTGATCTATAAAATATTTAATTAATATTATTTGCAATATAGCACAATGCTAACTACTCAAAAGACACCTTAGTTATCCCTGTTGATTCGGTTACATAGAAAAATTGAATTCGATCCTTTAACTGCACTTTGGGGTTAGCTAATATGTGTGGAATGTGAGCCTTGTTAAGACACTACATGAAGTGTGCAGTTACAACTTTAACGAGTGTGTACATTCACATAAATTAATAAACCAAAACTACTTTGATCATGACTGTGTCTAAGAGCCTCCTAAACCTTAAAACTAAGTTTTACTGCTGTGTTAAATAAAATAACATCCTTCTATTAACTTAAATGTAATATATGATGTGTGTCACCTGTATTGATTGCAACATTTCAAGTATAAAGAGTCTTTTTGGGTAATACTGAATTCGACCATAGTGTATTAGTAACTGGCTAGGTCGTTGGATTAGTGTGTGCGTTTCGTTCATTGTTACCAAGTTACAATAAATCTTACGGTTAGTTGAGAAGAGAAAGATTTTAGTGGCATGAAATAACTACGCAGATATATGTAAACAAACTAAAGTTATATTGATGTATCTATTTACTAAAGTTATTTAAAAAAATTAAATATTCACTTTTTCAATAAGCTGTTTTCAACCAAAAATATATATTAGACACATTATAAACAAACATGAATAATATAAATACGACAAACATGTAAACATATATGAACACAAATCTATGAAAATATTTCAGCTAGTTGGGTGTCTGCAATAAATTAATGAATTAAAATAATTAATTTAAATGTTGCATGCCATATGTAATAACATTTAAATATTTATCACTTAACAATTAAAAGTTTACTTGCAGCATGTTAAACAAAAAAGAAATTACTATACTTCAAGTAATACTAGTTATAGTGCATCATATAAGAGTTCTAGATATTTAATTAAATAGAAACGTTATTAGAAAAAATATTAAACCTTTCATTCTTTATCATACTAAGTATTTAAATTCTTGTATTTACACTATGTACAATTATGTATTAATGTTTCCTTTATTTATATAATGACTTTATTGATTACTGTCTTATCTTTAATAAAAAAAATAGTTCATTTTCCACCTGATTTATACGTGGCTAAGTTATCGTTTTGTGTGTGTGTGTGTGGAGGGGAGGTGAGGGTGCTCTACTCCTCGATGATGATGATTATAGTGCTCCCACATCGATCGTTTTGTCACATCATAAGTCATAAACTCACTAAGTCATAAGTCATAAGTTGACAGGTCTGATTTTGTTTAATGTCCTTCGAGACTTTTCAAATTTTGTTGAATCCTCCATAAGCGTCGGTTTTTAAACAAAACAATTTTACTAGTGGTTTTGCATTAATAACAGTGTTGATGTATAAACCAGTAGTGTGATGCGGAAGATTTGTGATATTACACTCTTTTAGTACATATAAATTACTAATTTATAACGTATTAACTACTGAACTAATTAACTTATTTTAAATAGTTAAGTTATTCACGCGTAATTTGGATTCATTTTGTGTCTATAGATGCGTCTCCCACTCTTCCTTATGGTTCGGAAAACGTGTTTTTAAATGAGCGAGTTTCGTAAAACAAAACATATTAAATTATTAGTATTTATTCATGTCTTAAACAAAGTTCGCACACACACAAAAATTCATCTGTACGCATACTAAATATTTTTTGTCTGTATGAAAGTGGTCTCCTCTAGAAAATGACACCTGCATACGCAACCTAGTTGTCCTTAGTAATGCATGTTGAGAGTTGTTTCATATACCGGTCTATTCCTGTTTCCCACTATTTAAAACTATTTCTATGATCGCATTACTTATATGTACAAAAAATATTATTAATGGCATATTTTCAAATCACACACAGAAGAGTACTCGCTGCTGTACTAAGATAGATCTTCCGGGATGTGTTACAGTAGGCTAAGTAAGGCAAAGAAAGCACGTTTTGTATAGCTATTTGCGCCAGTGTGTTTCGTTGGCGAGATCCATCAAAATGACGAACAGTTTGTGACAGTGAAGATGCCGACATGTTTGATGAGAATATAAATGCCCTTAGGAAAACGGTTATGACGATACCGGTTCTGATCAATTAGTGATACTTCATTAGGATATCCATCAACTTTGCCAATGCGTATGTGTTCGTTGTATACAATTTTGTTATATAACACCAACATTCGTGATAATTTGTGTGTTGTTTTAAGTGAGTGTAGTATATCTCCCTTGATTTTATGTCATGTTGAGGAACATGTAGATGTTAGGTAGACTATGTACACCAAATTAATACTCCTGGCATATGCTCTCTCTTCATATCAGTATACAGTCATTGAGCTTCCCTTTCAACTAAGTATCTTAAAGGATGACTATAAAGAGTTATGAAGAGGCGGTAAAAATGTTGTTTAAGTAAAATTATTATTATATTGATAACATATCACTAACAAGCTTCCTGAGCTGCCAAACGTGTTCACTATTCTGACGTAATACATTTATTATTAAAAACATTTCAATATTAGATAATTTTTCAAGTATCATAAAAATTACGGAAACTCTGAAAACTTCTTGAGACCATAAAAGAAGAATATTTAGATTTGGTAGAAAATAGGCATTAGAGTTTGAAGCATAGTCCTGTTTAAAAATGCAGTCTTTTAATTTGATAATGCGTACAAATAATAGACTTTCTTGAGAATAGGGGAGTAGGCCTAAACCAATCGACACATATATTCCGATGATTTTGTAATCTCGCTTACACTTTTTAACATTTTTATACTCTTCAGATCGTATCAGAGATGGTCTCAACCGCTGCATCTCATTTATTTCTATTTTTCTTACCACAGTTTTGTGATGAACTTCAAATGAGTTAAATGACAGTAATTACAACTTTAAATCTTAGTTTCAAAAGTTTATAGGTGACATTTTAAAGTTATTTCAGTTTAGTTTTAAAATAAAATACACTACTAATTGTAATCGATATACTCTCGAAACATAATTTACGTCTGTTGAACTACAAACGTAAAAAAATAAATGTACAAAAATTAAACTAAGTCTATCTTAAAAGTCACTTTCAAACAAATGCCACTATTGTTATTTTAGTTTATCTAATAAATTAACTTGATAAAGTTTGTCACTTGCTAAAAAATTAATAATATTTATCATACCGTTATCTGTTTGATTAAAAAATGTTACAGTGTTAATTTTATACCCTTCTCATGGAATTGGGTTTCCTTAAAGTTACCTGGAATAGCAACATACCACTTCATAAGCATCTATACCATTTTATCTTCAAGATGCACAACAAATACTTCATCTATTTCTCTAACTAGCAGACATTTTTTTTTATTGATACATTTGTCAAACATGGCACTATGAATTCGGCCAGAGTCCCCGTGTTTGCTGAGATAAATGTGTGCCTAACAACAGTAACGAAATACCGCATTGCGTCTGCAGGAAATACACAACTTGTGAACAACCATCAAGTAGAGGCGGAATTTACATATTTTTCCAATTCAAGCAACGGTTATGTTGCGGAAAATAATTTGCCTCGGTTTTTGGCGTGTTTCAAACTCTGTTTTGCTAGCAGCGGTGAACGGTTGGTTGGTAATTATTTCTTATGACCACAAAAATGTTCGTGAATTCTGTAAAGCGTGTATTTGTACACGTGACAGTGTCAGCCGTAGCGCCACATGTTTTAATATAATATTACAGGTAACAGGAGATATATTGTTTTTCTCATTTGAATGTCTACAAACGGTCGGAACGGTTAAAACTGACTACTTGTATATTTCTGGATGTTGCTTAATGGCTTCTTAATAAATTGGTATATATGTAAATGTATACAGTCATTAAACCGTTACGTGAGATTTTTTCCTCGTATACAACAAACGCCAGACTGTCCAAGGCCTGACGTTATTATCGTCCATATGAAAGTTACGGCTATTTGAATTACGACTATAGATGCTTCAGTCACATGATACAAATTTTCTTTACGTTGAATTTACTTGATTTACAATTTAAAAACCAAAACAATGCAGCAGAAAGAAAAGAGCTTTCTTAAATTATCTTATTCTTCTTCCTTTGAAAGCTGGATATTTACATTTTAATCATGAATTCCGTTTCTCATCGTATTTTTGAGTAAATGTATAAACTAGTATCATCTTCTGTGTCTTCGCAAAAACATTTTCTCCTCTTATTGTTATCCTAAAACCTTTTCCTTTAAACACTTCTGGAATAAATTAAGGATATCTGTCACATCATTATGTCGTGGTTGATAATGGTGGAGATAATGAAAGGCCTCGTCCGGAGAATAACAGATGTCAGTTCAGCAACAAAACACAATGAAGTTGGAATTCCTCTTTTTTAATAATTTAATACATTTCCTTATGTCCTTTGAACTTATAAAAATGTAAAATTATGTCTTACCTTTGTTTGAAAATTAACAAGTGCTTATCATAAGTTAGCCAGCGGTTTGTTGTTAATATTAAACTATTAAGTATGACTTATTAAGCATATTTCACGTAGAAACCTAAACATTCCTAAAAATTTCTAATTGTATCTGTAAAGTTTAAGACGCAGTAAGTTTGTATCTTGTAAGAAGGCTTGGCTTTGATTTGAAGTCACTTCAGTTCTAACTTTGTGAAATACTGCGAGCATAAATATCGCAGCTTGACGTAAATTCTTTATTGCAATGAGCTAACTCTGGTGGTTTACTAACCACTGTAAATTATTTAATTCGGTGACTAGGTCTTTAATATTCAAGGTTTGATTTTCTAATATAGCATATTATATTTATTTATTCATTGAACAATCTACCTCAGCTAAGGTGATAAGTTTCCATTTGACACATGCATAATATTTTCTTCTAAAGAATATTGCATGTATACATTTAGATTTTATGACGAATTACATACGTTCATTTAATGTAATATGGTTAAATAAACACAGAATTGTATTTCAACGTATCAGAATGTATCACTACAACGTATCGTTAGAGAATGTACTACTTAACTATTAGGCCTATGTAACCAACGAGAAGCATTACTAGAGTTTATTCGACCCGTTTTTCTAAATCAGAGTTGAAAGATGTTTGCTTCCTTTTTGCAGACATAAATGTAAGTTAAAAAATAAGCAACTATAGCATTGGATGACGACAATTTTATGAAAACCGTGATGTTATAAAATAACATTTTATAGAAATCTAGTGAAAAGTTATAAGTACTACAGAAAAATCTGTATTGTAAATATTTTGTAGAAGCAATCACTTTGGCGATGCTAAAAAAATGATTTAGTAAGACGAACAAAGAACAGTTTGATAGAGGAATAGTTTGATTTTAGGAAGGGAAATAGAATGACTGAAAAACTGCATTAGGATAACGATGGGCTGAATGGTAAAAATAAAAGAGTTTAATGCATCATATAGTGTGGTAAGTACATATGACGGAGACACAAAAAACGAACTGTTAAAGGTACTCAAGTAACAGGCACAGACAGGAAAGAACAAAGTTTTGTTAGGGAATTACTCCAAAAGAAAAGGATAATGGTCATAGTACGAAATGAGAAAAGAATGTATATTTGACGAAGTTCAGAGATCAACGCTCTAAATATCGCCATCATTATTCAAGTGTTTGTAGTGTTTGTATATTACACAATTACGGAACGTTCTCGAAATGTGGAGAGTGTCGTTCTACGTGTTTCTCAGCTATCCCACCAGAGCCCAGCTGTAATGTTTGTGTGCGTACATGTTGCTACCTTGAGAAGAGAGACAATTAAGTGCCACTTATCATGCGTCAACAATCGAGGCTGTTCCAGACCGCACCGGTCAGCGCACTGTGTTCAAGGCCAAACATCGACACGTTTCTAGAGGATTCAAGACCGCCTGTAATAGGCACTGACTTGTTTAACACGTCATCCAAATGTGACAGATTATTCTGGAATCTCAGCGGGATATAAACATAAGCAGATGACGGTCAGATAGTTTATGTCGGGCGATTTACTCAGTGCGTCTCAAGTGGTGTATTAGTAGAAAGTGATTATTGTACGAGACTCTATTAGTTGACATCATAATTGTGTGAGGATAAATTTTACTTGATATATTGTAGAAGTATAATCTTGTTGAATAACTTGTTGATTACAAAGTGTTATTTGTGATTAATTAAAGCTGGTTATCAGTGACTTCATTGGTGTCTGTATTTTGTGTTCCGCTATAACATACGACGGTCAGTAACACCAACGTAACAATATTATTATAAAATAGGTCTCAAAAAATATTGGTAAGACGTCTGTGGGATACCAGACGTAGTAAAGTACATAATAAATAAAATATCGAGATAAAAATTCAGAAATTTTTATCAGAGGGCTCCTGCACAAAGATACAGGTTACACTGAAAAAGACGAGCACATAATTTTGGACTAGCACTATTATTTCTAAGACTATGTAAACGTACAAGTTACTTTATAAAAGATGTTCTACATACAAATTTTTAAACGTGATAAAAATAGATTAACTGTGACGAGAGTTGTAGTTTGTCTAGTGTTTTAATAATGTAAGTACGTTAACATTGGCAATAAATACCACTGCAGAAGCAAAATGTTATCCAGAAATACTCGTATTTGTTTTGGATTAAACAGTTAATTTACTGTAAAGAATGTAGAACAATGGGCGAATCAAGTGTTCCTCAGTTGGCGCAGAGCGCAGTTTTCGAGTACTCAGGTCTATACTGCAATGTATGCAAACAACTTCAATTTCATATGATCCAGATATCATTGCCCAGACAATACACTCCAGGACCCAGCATTATTTCTATTCAAACAGAGCATTAAAAAATATCGCAGTGAAATTCGCATTATCTTGTATAAATACTACTGTAACGTTGCAAAACGTATTTATTCAACAACATTCTACCTCTAGTGATTATCAAAAAAATTTACAGCGGAAAGACACGTTTCACGAATGAACTACATTATTCTGGCTTGAAACGCTTCTTAGGAAATGTATATGAACATTTATAAACTTACAATTTACTTAACAAATTTTACGGACATATAACTGCACTACAACAGACGTGATAAATTAATTTTATATATTTAATTTAATAGTTAATATGACGGAAATCTATATTTCCTAATCAAACAGTTGTATCTTATTCCATTTTGCTCATTTTGATCATGGAATAGAGAATGTATTATCTACTACTACAAAAATGTTTACAATAAAATTGCTAAAGTCGACACCATGACACAAATTTTTACAGTAATTTGATTGGACCTTACTAACATTTTGTTAAAATGAATGAAATGAACTAAATAAATGAACGAAAACTTCTTCTTAAGTAAATGTGTACAATCAGAAGGGAAAGTTAATTAAAGTAGCAGAAGACATCTGTACTCAGTCTCCTCGACACAACAAATTTAAAAACTGTTATCCAATTTATAGTTAATTTAATTTCCAACTTTCTGCTAAGTAAGAAGTCTGGTGGAGATAGTAATTTTACTGTTCCCAAACAGCTGTTGCTTCTGTTAAGTTAAATTGCATATTTTAAAACCACTGGCAAAATATATTTTTTTTATTGCTTTATGTGTTTAAAAAAAAACACGCCACTTTATTTGTATTCGCCACTTTAAAGTTTCTGTGATTTCAGAAAATTTGGCAAATATTTTTGATTTTATTTTCATTCAATTTAATAATATACTTAAGGAATTTTTTATCTTAAATAATGATAACCGTATCGTAAGTTTCAAGATCTTACAAATATAATGTCAGTGTTAAAGATCTAATGACTGAATCGCAAGGGGGGGCGGACGAAGGAGAGAAAAGAAAAGTGAAGAACAGCAGTATTTAAAATTTCAAATGTTTTAATTACTTTTATTGTTATTTTCTGTAATAGTTTATTATCTGTATATAAATTGTAATTATATCGACATATAACTCGTATCAATACATTTACTTTTTACAAACTTATAACATTTTTCAAAATTCAAAAATAATTCATATTTAATTGAAACCAATTATTTATAGACTAATGTTTAATAGAAATACATAATGTTATTTTTGGAAGAACGATAAGATTCCTTATTGTCCTTGATTGAATTTCAAGTCTCCTCTGTTTAGGCTTCAAAAGATGTTGTATTGAAAAAAATTATTGAAAAAATAGATTATAATTTAATTATAAATGTTGATACACGACTTTGGTCGTCGGTATATTTAGTTAATAAGTTCAATTACAATCTTCACGTTGTATGCCAAATATGTAACAATAGTAACGAAATTTAAAATATAAAAGTTAAGTTGGTGATTTCCTAATATTTTGTTTGATATAATCGAAGTATCGTTGGTTGTAAGCCTCACGTATGAAATGAGTTGCATAAAATGTATTGAGGTCTTATTGAGTAACACCTTTTGGTAAGCGTCGATTAATGTAATGGTTAAAATAATTAAATACTTCAAATGGTTGGTGGACGAATGGTGACCTTATGGTTCTTAATTTATAGCTCAATTCTAAATAATTGCACTAGATTTCTTCTTAACCTTGATCTAATTACTTACCTAACATTAATTCAAACACCTCAGTTCTGCGGGCAATGGGTGCTACCAACTAACTTCTTATTAAAACGTTTTTATTACGTTTAAAATAACATACCCAGTGAGTACCATGGCCATAACTATTATCTAAATTAACTATTCCAGTTTCATTTAGCCAAATTCCACTGTGTAATGGTAATGTGTCACGCATAAATACTCGTGACATTAGGAAATGTCACGAGTATTTAGGAATCTTTAATTGTTTAACATACAGTAGTAAATCTTGAATTGAAAGCGGACGTATAGGAATACTCGTTATTATTTTCGCAGTCGTTGTCTCTTTCTTTTTTTTTTAGACCTCCTCCTGTTTTTTAAACGGTCTCAAATATAAACCTTTTCCACATTTACCAGCAAAACGTTTCAAACAATTATAAACTGATTTGGAAATTGTTTTTTCTTTTTTATTCCCCCACCAAATTTACTTTTAGCTTTCATTATGTTAGTTACTGTCCACGCTGCAGCTTTCTCCCCGAACGATGCGTCATTTGATTTAACACGTTTCCAAGCTCTTTCAGCTAATTCCTTATCAGCCGTAGCGCGATTTGTAGAATCTGAATACTCTGGATATGCGATATCGTGTTGTTTAGAAGCAGCGCCAAGCTTATTAATTCCTGGATCACCTCTTTCTAATCTTTTTGTTAAATTTGTACCGGTCCACAATACTGATAACCGGGTAAATGAAGTTCGACAGGTAATATATCAATTGATTTGTTTCTAACATTTCCAAAAATATCACTCACCAGACCACCACCTTCTATCTTGTTTGGATACGACGCATTTATTACGTTTCATATAAACTTTGTATTATATATATAATGCGAAATTCGTTTATATTTTTAACAGGATTGTCTTTAGTGCACTCCTTATATAATTTGTATAATATTCTAAGTAAGCTGTTATCAACTTTATAGTCTTCTAGGTCATATTTAAATGCATTCATAACTCTTGTTAAAGTCTTTTGGATTATAACGTCTGTATCATCTTTAGGATCAGCAACGTTAGTCAATCTGCTTTCATTAAAATCTATACTATTTTCCTCTTCACTTCGTGAATAATATATTTTATCATCTACATATTGTTTAAATTCATCTTTTGTATTATTTATGTTTGTTAATAAAGTCTGTTTATTTATAGCATCAAGCAAATTAATAGGATCTGCTAAATTAATTAACCTTTTTTGCTTGAAATCACGACAAGGTTGTGTAATTTCTCTAGGTAATTTATTATCAACATAAAGTTTATTGACAGCACCAAATTTATTAACAGGTGGTTCGATATGAGCTACACGATTATTCTTGAATGAATACACTGGATTATTTTTCACCTTAACACCTGGTATTTGGCTGATATTCTATCAGCTAAATATGATTTAGTTATATTTTATAAATAAATTTTATTCACAGCGTCACAAGGTTCCTCAGGATCGGCTAAATTAATAACTTTTTTCATTTCTACATCGTAACATTTACCTGTATTTGTCAAGGTAATCGAATTTTTTCTCATATATTTTACATTTACAGCATCATCATCCAATTCAGGATCACCCACATTACATAACCGTTTATTACTTATATTAAAATTTCCGTCGTCAGTTAATTTAAATCCTTCTCCAGTCGGTCCATGCTGAACGTTGGAACCAACCACTAAGTCACCACTGTAGTGTCCGAATTTATCGATACTCATTTTGAAAATATCGCTTCAATCGTTGCTGCATCTTCTTTTATTATATCGGCCTCCTGTAGCTCTTCAATAATTGATAATATTTCATTTTCATGACCCGAATGATCTGCACTTTGTGACGCAATCAATAATTTTAATCTATCGCATAATTTATTTACCTTATTCTAGTACACATAAACTGGTTTATTGTATTGAAATTTAACAAACCGCGACCTTCTGTATCACTATGCAATCGGTTAATTCTAGCTTTTGATGTGGATGATTGTGAAAGTTTATTAATAACAGGCTTAATTAGATTTTTATATTTGTAACTAGTACTGCTTTTTACTCTGTTTGTCTTTAAACTTAAACATGCTGCGGTTTCGCTTATTAGACGCTAGTATGCGTTTGAATCTTCTTGTGAATATACATATTCGTTTGGTTTTTTATAAAAATGAGATCGTACAAACCAGGTGTACCTTTCTATAGAACATTATTAACTGTAATAATATCACTTTCATCAGTCTTTAAAGGGTATTTACCTGACATTAAAATATTATAGTTGTCTTGATTGTTCATCATCTTCTTTCACAGCACTACACTTTATCTAAAAATGAAACTTTTACTTGTGAACTTACTGTTTTTTCTTCTCGTCGAACGCGTTTCGGCGTCGTACTCGCCTTCTTCAGCTTAGAGACAGACTGCCAGTATTTAGTAACGGTTATTGTATGGAAGGTGTAGTGGGGGTGGTGCGTGGTGGAAGGGGATTGGCGCGGGGATTGAAATTAATGTTTGTTTTTTGTATAATTGTGTCAAAAAGTGTATGTGATTTATATTGTAATTGGTCGTTAAGTATGTTGTTTGGTTGTGTTGTGTGGTGTTTGTATATTTCGTATTGTTCACCTGTGTTGAGTTTTCAACTTTTGGGTAAGTAATGTAAAATTTCAAGATTAGTGTCTATGTTGGTGTAGCTGTAGTTTTGTGTGTGTATGTGTGTAGCAAACGCGGAGTGTATATTGTTGTTGGTTAAAGCTTTTAAGTGTTCAGAGTAACGGGATGAAAAAGATCTTCCCGTCTGGCCTATGTAGAAACTATTGCAGTTATTACAATTTAATTTGTAAACACCTGTTTTGTTATATTTGTCTATGTCTGTGTTTGTATTATTGATGTGTTTGGTTGATGGTATTGTTTGTTCTGTATGCTATTTTGTATTTGTGTTTTTTGAATGTGTTGGCGATTTTATGTGTGTAGGAGTTGTGGTATGTGAGTGTGATGTATTTATTGTGCTGTGTGTTGATGGTATTTTTTGTTTTGTTGTTTTTGTTTTTGATGCGTTTGTGTAGTGTGTTTATTAAATTAGGGTTGTAACCGTTTTTGATTGCTATGTATTTTATTGTGTTGAGTTCGTCGGTGTAATCTTGTTTACTTAAGGGTATTTTAGTTAGTCTATGGAGCATATGGTTGTGCTCTAACCTACTACTAACCTCTACTAACTAACTACTTCCAACGGAGAGTTTTAAATTCTTCCTCGAAATCAAAACCGATCGATTTATCGATTATTAATTGGTATCGATATTTTTCTAACCTTTGTAATATGTCGTCATATAAGCAAATCGTTGGGAATTGTATCTTGATAATTTGTTTATCGTCAATTGTCGTAACATTTGCTTCATAAAATTAATTATTTACAAAATAACATATTTCATTAAACGTTAAATCAACAGATTCTATGCAATGTATACACTAATTGAAAGCATGAATATTTCCTGTCTCCATGTTAACAGCTCCACGTATTCTTCACAACTGACAAATTCAACTTGAATAATCACTTAATTTTATACCACTACTTATAGTATTTTTACTTTTTTTCTTTGCACTATTAATTTTAATATTAAATCCTTCAACTGTATTAATATATCATCATTTATACATTTCAATCCAAATATAGATAGGTTTATTTTCTCTGTTTTGACTAACTCACTTCTAAACTCGTTAAATACGTAAAACTTAAAGAAGAACAAGTTACCGTCTGTAAACCTAAACGAGGAATCTATTTTGGGCGGTATGCCAGGAAACGTTTCTGATATATAACCCCATGACTTAATAGTAAAAGTACACTCGTTCACTTCTCTATAATAATTATCATCATGAAATATAAAAGTTTTACCTGTATTACTATTAAATACAGCATGCAAATTATTCGGTTGGTTAAATAGAGATTGAACGTGTCTTGGATACCCATGATTTAATCTAAGACTCATTAAATCAAACATATATACGAGTGAATCAACAAACATTACTATCTCGCCAGAAGGTTGTTGATACACAGCAATAATTTTTGAAAAATTCTTAGGAAGGAAAGCCGACCAACCAGTTATTATAACCGGCTTAGAATATCTCATTTCATTTGAATTTATTATCCATAACCATTTATCATATAGTATATAAAAACGTTTATTAGCAATTAAAAACATATTAATATCTTTAACATAGCAGAGATCAACTTGGTTAGTATCACTAGACTGATCATCTTCTATTAAAGGTATAGAAGGTGATGGTAATGTTTCTATAATAGGTAATACAGAAGTATTTTGCGATTTACCATATAAATTTTGAACAGCTAAAATGTCATCGTCACTTAACTCAATTTTACCATTATAATATGCAAACATAACAGAGTCTGATACATCTGAATGTGATAATCCTATTGCATGACCAACTTCATGAATTAACGTGGAAAACAAACTCGGTCCGTCTGAGGAATCAGTATTATCGATCGAATGCGACCAACTTTCATCTTCATCAATGTGAATTTCTCGTCTTGAGTTATTATAATCAGGAAAATATGCATGGGCTGTTCTGCCTCCTTCACCGTCAAACTCTGTAGTAAACTGCCATGATTCTATTTGCATCATATGTTTTAATCGCCTGTTAGAAATCAAATTATCTGTGTTTGCTCTATCGTGTATAAAAAGAATTCCCGATTTTTCTTCCCATAATTAAAAAGATTTTTCTGTTATTTTTAAAACCTTTTGATTTGCTATATAATAATGCAACGTTACTATAGGTTTGTTCCATTTAAATGAAGATACTCTATAATCTGAAAGAATATCGGTATTACCGCACCTACGTTTTAACGAGTTTCATTATTTAATTTGCCGCCAGTAGGTAGTTTGTAATATTCTTGAAATAAAGGGTGTTCCATATAAAACGCAACCCATCTATGTCAGTAATTACATTTAAATAAAAAAGGCATATGTAAAGTATTTAAATAAATATTTTATTTCCAAACTTTACAATACTTAAAATTCTAGAGTAAATGCTGGAAGTGGCCGCCATCTTCATGAATACACGCTTCTACCCTTTTCACTGTGTTTCTTGCAACTTTGTTTAGAGTATTTGGGTTGATATTAAAACAGCTTGTTCGATATTGACCTTCAGTTGTTCAAGTGTTCGTGGTTTGTTGCTTTAGGTGCTTGTTAATAATAATTTTTAAAATGAGTGCTGCGATTAAAAATCCCGCGAGCTGTGAAGTGCGCTCAGTAATACGATTTCTGCAAGCAGAAAACTGCAGACCGGTGGACATTCATCGGCGATTGTGTGAGGTGTATGGGAAGAATGTAATGGAGTAAGGCAGTGGTGTGTTCTGTTTAAAAATGGCCGCACCAATGTGCACGATGATGAGCGGAAGTGTGTGCAGACCTTGTCAGCAAGGAAAATTATGGTGACAGTTTTTTGGGACAGAAAAGGGGTTCTCCTGGTAGAGTTGATGGAACGGGGTACCACAAGCAACTCCGAGGTTTACTGTGAAACCTTAAAAAAGCTGCGGAGAGCAATCCAAAACAAGCGACGCGGTAAGTTGAGCTCCGGGGTATTGTTCTTCCACGACAACGCCCGACCGCATACAGCATCACGAACGCAAGAACTTCTGGGAAAGTTTGGATGGGAGATTTTCAATCATCCCCCATACAGCCCTGATCTGGCACTGAGCGATTATCAGCTGTTCATGCGTATGAAAAAGAGGCTGGCAACACAGCGCTTTGAAGACGACGAAGAGCTGAAGGCGGGCGTTAATGAATGGCTGAAATCACAGGCGGCAGATTTTTACGATGATGGCTTTCAAAAACTCGTAAATTTTATTAAACTCGATGTATTGTTAGGTGCTGGTTTATCACGGTACTTACGGCAAAAAGATTCTTGCACTGCAACCACTGATCGCATGCTAAAGTACGACTCAAGAATAAAAACACGTTCGTCTTGCGAAAAAAACATTTTCTCTCTAACAATGCACTGAGCGTTATGATCGCTTTGTCATAGGTATCAGTGGCAGTTTACTGCGCCGGCGCAATGTTTGATTGTTGGACGAGTCTATTCCAGTAAAACGTAGGGGAGTTTGGCGGTAAATTCAAATATTACAGAAGGCTGATTAGTGGGTTGCGTTTTATATGAAACACCCTGTATAAGGCGCGCATTAGAAACATCTGAATCATTTATTAATTGCAATGATGTTTTATATTTCGTATAAAGATATCCATATTCATATAAGTAACGTTTAATCTGATCCAATTGAAACTGTGTTGTGTTATCCGTTAAAATTTTGTCCATAATGCAAAGAAAATTTTACAGATTTAAGTGGCGTCATAGTTTCGATTGTTCTTTACAATGATAAATACCAAACAACGTCGTTAATATTTATTTTAATTTAAAAATATGTTATTATCCCTTCTAAACATTTATAAAAAAAGATTTTTAACAAAAATATGAATTAGCAGGAATAATCTGATTATTTAACCGATTAAGCTAATTCATATCTTATTAACGAATGATTACATTATTACATATGAGGAATAGACTTTTAATCAGTTTACGCAACAAGCAAACTACCAAACACATGATGAAATATAGCATTTTTTTGTTCTTGTATTAATTAATCACATATTTGATAACATGGTTACTGACGTCTGCTTAATGTCCTCATTCGCGATTACTATATAAGTAACAGTAGTTGAGACTGTTAACGTAACTGTCTACTGATTACACCAATATTTGAACTGCAACTCTTTGTATTGTATATTGTCAGTATGAACTCGCTACACCTAGAAAAGAGGAGAATAAGGAAGACAAGGCGAAATACAAAATAAACTGCTACACAAATGGTTTTTCTCACCGAAGCATCTAACGTCGGAAGAAATAGCAACACTCAAAGTAATTGTGAATAAACCGAAAACGGTGAGACCAATTGTAAGAGTTAGTAGAAAACATAAATTATTTTACAAATGAGATATTGTATCCATATGATCATTGTTTTGTATGTACAAAATTCTTATATATATATATATATATATTAAACATGACACTGTAACTCTGTTGTGTATTATTTTTTTACTGTACACCATTTAAATGGTATTAGAAAACACAAAAATTAACATACAGATGGCTTATCACGAAGACCGTGCCCGGAAGACTGCCGACATTGCCACAGAAAGGAAGAACAAAACGCCAGCGAACATGTTGAAGCCATCATCCTAGATTTTCTGGCAGACGGCTGGACGACACAAGATTGTCGACAAGAACAGATGACTGATGAAGACATTGGACCGATCATGACAGCAAAAGAGGAAGGTCGCCGCCCAGATTGGCAAGATATGTCTGCCATGGTTCGGAAGTGCTGAAGGGCTACTGGGCACAATGGGAATCCCTTTACCCTAGAGAACGGATTGCTAAAAGAGCTTGGGAAAGTGTAGATGGACGAGACGTGGTCATGCAGTTGATAGTTTCCCGAAGTAAAGTGCAGTCTGTTTTGAAGGAGATGCATGATGGACGTCTGGAGGCCATCTTGGCATTAACAAACCCCTTGAAAAAATACGGAAGCGATTCTATTGGCTTCATCTTCACCACGACATAGAGGAATGGGTTCGGACATGTGAAATATGTGCTGCAAGCAAGGGCCCACAAACCAGAAGCAGGGGAAAAATGAGACAGTATAACGTTGGATTGCCTTTCGAGGGAATTGCTATAGACATTGTTGGACCATTCCCAGTTACTGACGATGGAAACCGGTACATCATGGTTGTAGGTGACTACTTTAGTAAGTGGGTGGAAGCCTACGCAATTCCAAAACAGGAGGTTCCACTGTTGCAAAGTTCACAACTTCTGTTGCCGTTATGGAGCCCCTATGAAAATCCATACGGATCAAGGGAGACATTTCGAATCAGGAGTGTTTAAAGAATTATGCCGTCTACTCGGAATTCGAAAGACCAGGACGACGCCTCTGCATCCTCAGTCTGACGGGATGGTTGAGAGATTTAATAGGACATTGAGCAACATCTTTCGAAGGTTTTTGACGAGAAACAAACAGACTGGGACCAACGTATACCACTATTCCTCATGGCGTATAGATCATCAGTACACGACACAACCTGCATGACTCCAGCAAAATTGGTGTTTGGGCGGGAGATTCGTCTTCCTGGGGACTTGTGTTCGGATCACCTGAGACTCAGTCACAAGAGCCACAGAACTGTTCCTCGCAATTAGAAAACCAACTGCGAGAAATGAATCGCTTGATAAGAGGACGGTCGAAGATTGCCAGTGATAAAATAAAAACTCGGTATCACATTCGCAGCTATAGTTTGGGTTTCCAAGAAGGAGATCAGGTCTGTTTGTTCAACCCAAAGCTCCGTCGTGGTCGCTCACCTAAGTCGCTCACGAAGACAAGAAAGAGAGGAAGCAGAGAAAAGACGCCGGCAGGAGGCGGAAGAAGCACAAAGAAGACAGAATGGAAAACGTAGGCAGGAAAGAGAAGAGGCTGAGGAACGTCAGAAAGCACTAATGCTGGAAACAGAAGAAAGACAAAAAGAAGAACGGAAGCGTGAAACAGAAGACATCAAGGAGTTAATACAGGAGCAAAAGGAGGCACAAGAACAAACCGCTTCAGAATTGGGTCTCCTACGAGGAGTGTTTAATAAGCAAGTTACTAAAATATCGGAGGTCAATGACATTAAAAGTAGCTGAAGTAGAAAAATCTATCTCGATTGTTGAAGAATCGATGTCAACAAAAATATCTGTCATAGAAGAATCGATGTCTACAAAAATGTCTGTCATAGAAGAACCCGTGACAATAAAAATATGTGCAGTAGAAAACTCAATGGCAAACATAATAAAAAAATTAATTTAAAGTGAAATTGAGCAGTTCATGAAAATACAACCAAAACAAATTTCTGAACAGACTGTACCAATGATGAAGACAGAGAAAGACACAGAAAATGAATCAATACAGAAGTTCACCTCGCCTGCGGTTGGGACTGTTCATGTCAAGGCCCCAACGTTTGATGGAAGCACGCACTGGGCGACGTATTTACGCCATTTCTAAGCTGCTGCATGCGCAAATAATTGGACAGAGAAAAACAAGGCTGTTTCAATAGTTCTTACATTAAAAGGACCTGCGGCAGAATTACTACAGAAAGTGCCACCTGGCAGCCAGAACATCTATGCCGAGTTGATAAAAGCTCTGGAATTACGGTATGATGATAAATATTTTGCGTGATGTGTACTACGCTCAGTTGAGAACAAGACGACAAGGTTTCGGGGAGAATGTTCAAGAGTTTGAAGCAAGTATCGAAAGACTGATTAGATTGGCCTATAATGAATCACCAGAAGATTTTCTAATAAGGTTTGCGGTGCAGACATTTATTGATGGCATCGGAGATTGTGAACTCCAGCAAGTGTTGCGAATGGCAAGACACCGAAATAACTCAGAAGGTCTTGGTTCACGGCCTAGAGTTTGAAGCTGGCAAGTCAGCGTCCCCCTACATTAATGGGTTTGTGCTATCACATTGCAGTTAGAAAATCCCTGTAACACATTGCCGTTACGATGGGTCCAGAAAAACAATGTTGTACGACAAACAATTCAGAAATTCAAGAAAGTCGCAACGATTTGAACGATGGGATAAAGACAGAAGAGCGAAATGTTACAACTGTGGAAAACGTGGTCATCTACAGGTAGACTGTTGGGAGAAGAAGATACTGATAGAAGAGAGTGATCGCACAAATTGGAGAAGTAAAGCCTCATAACAGCACAGTTTCCACGCTACACAAGACCAGTGAAAACGTGAGTGTTAATGGGTTTGCGGAAGGTAAACCAACATCATTTACAGTTGACACGGTCGCATAAGTGTCTACTGTGCGCCCTGACATAATCAGCAACCGACAGCCTCAAATTAGCTCTTGTACAATACAGATTGTGACTGGAAGCCCCGTCAAGGTGCTAGAAAAGGTAGACGTACGTGTACGCCTGGGTCTTCTCGAGTTTAGCCACCAAATGCTCGTTGCAGACATTGTCGATGAAGTGATTCTTAACACGGATATTATAATTGCCTAAGGATTCGTTTTGAACTTAAGAGAGAATGTCTTGAAAGTTAGTCAAGAGAAGATAAAACTTCGCATGGCTAAAATGGCAGGGTCTACCAACCGTTCGATTAAGCGAGTGGCATTAGTCGAAGAAAAATTCAACAGGTATGGTCAAGAGGAACCCTCCCTATTGCAAGCGGAAATGGAGGAAAAACTAGCAGAGGAAATACAAATAAGTGTAACGACAAAAGAAGTGATTGAAAAGCCAACTATGAGTGTCGAGACGAAACTCTTGCTTGTTCCTGAGCTGATAGAATCGCCCGAGGGTAAAGTGGCTAAAGATGAGGTTACGCAAGAGGTTGTTGACAAGAACCAAACGAACTTGGATCAGCCAGTGGTATTTAGGTCATCAGTACGTGACGCAACGGGAGTGATTCCAGCAAAACTAGTGGTTGAGCGGAAGACTCGCATTCTGGGAACGTGATGTTCGGATCACACGAGACTGAATTCGAAGAACCGGAGAATTATCTTTCGGAAGGACATCCACCTAGATCGCCTGGCTAAGTATTACTTCAGAGACTGTTTGCCAGTTTGGGACGAACAGGCTTAAGGAGGGGGAAGTGTTACGACATTACAGAACAATCTACGTTGTTAGATGTAGTGTTTAGCTAGTTTTTAGTTGTAATTAATTTTCATTGTGTAAGTATCCTTTGTTTGTCTTTCCTCGTAACTTTAATTTCACGTACGATTTGGTAAGTTCAAATAGTGCGCGAGTGGGTGTCGTTTTATGCAAGACCAACCACAAATCTACCTCTCGCGCGTGCGCTGAACTCTGTTCTGTTGTTCGCTTCGTAGTAATACTCGTGTTCGCGTCGCCTTCGCAGGCATGTCTCTTTTCGTATGTAACTTTTTCCGCAAATACGGCAAATGGTTAAAAACACACGTTAAAGTTCGGAAAATCGCGAATGTGCGAACTGTTCATCAAAACCGCAGTTTCGACTACAACATTAACTACAACGACAAGCAGCTTCAGCTACATGCGGTCTTACAGCCTACAAGAGTGCTTTCCATCAAACCACAGGTACTGTACGTAATTTGTATTTCCTCAGTGTAAATGGCAATTGCTGGGAGGGAATTTACAACTCCCACAACAATTCCAGCAATCGACAAGTTCAGTTGAAGTTAACAACCAATTCTACCTTTCTAAAGAACCAGCGTTTATCAGAGCCTATAATTAATCGCGACAAATGGTCCTCCGGGCCGGATTGTTCAAATAGTGGATGGTTCAAACTCGCAGTGTCGTTTTTGTGAAATCATAAAAACTTGTGAAACATGGTCGGGCGAACTGTTACTACCGCTCATTTCGTCGGTTACCGGTTACGGTTGTTTTGCAACTACTCTCGTATGTCTCCATGTAAATTGTGTACGGTAATTGTTATTAGTGTCAAGTAACTGTTATTTCATAAGGTACATTTTATAACTGTTCTTTTCCTTGTTTTGTTGGCTAAAAACTATTGCGACATTCCCAGTACGTCACCAATGACTCCGAATCCCCCCTGTGTTTACGCATAACTCACGTATCCGGCAGCCAGTCCACACGCAAAAATACATTCAGCCGTCTGTGCTACTGATACGCACATTATACATCGCATACTTCAAATGCATCGTGCACATTATACTGAAAAAAATTCATCTCGTCTAATATTCGTCTTCTCCGCAATAAATTGTTCAACAATCATTCAACATGACTGGTAAAAAGGACGCGTTACTACGCGCAAATGCAGTTTATTTTGCCAAATGCAAACGTACTCTAAATACGCTACAGACCTTTGCAACTTCAAAGGGGCAAAATTTAGATGGGAAAATGTACGAAATCGCACTTAAATTATACAACGACTTTTCAGATGGAATCGAAAAAAATGAAATAAATAATATTTCCTTACAAGAAAAGGATTCAACTGACGTACTTGACATTTCAAAAGAATGTGATGAACTGTTCAGTCTCCTCTCACTGGACAATTCAACTGAACAAAAGCCTGTCATACAGGCACATGCTTCCTTTAAAGTGCCAAAAATTCCACTGGCTGTTTTCTCTGGTGAACCTAATCAATGGATTATTTTTAAAAATTTGTTTGATTCATCTGTTCACAATTCATCTGTCTTCACACCATGTCAAAAACTCCAATGCTTGCTTACGCACTTGTCAGGTCATGCATTGTCCTTAGTTGAACCATTACCAATTACTGCTGTAAATTACCAAACAACGTATGACATTTTATGTAATAGATACAGTAATAAGAGGTCTGCTCCAAATCATTATTATGCTTTGATGAAAAATTATCAAATAAAGAAAATAGCCATGACAACTTAAAACATTACCTGTCAACCTTTCAGTCATCCGTCAATGCCTTACTCAGCCTTGACATAAACATGCAAGATTTTCTCCTGTTGCAGCTCGCTTTACACAAACTGCCTTCTGACGTCCGTATGTTGTACGAACAAAAACAAACGGAGGATGATAATAAAATTCCTACCTTTCAGGATTTGATAAAATTTATCACCAACTTAGAAAGGTCATACGAAATCATTCAGTCTGAATCTCATCCTAGTTCGCCTCCCAGTACACCACCTATCAATAGGCGATCGTTTCCCGGCACAAGTGGTTTCAAAGGCACACCTAACCAGGCAAAATTTGTAAATAAATCTGCAAAGGCTCTGTTAGTTCAAACCTCTCAGGAAGCTCGACCCAACACTACCTGTTTTCATTGCAATGGCAAACACAAAATATTCAATTATGAAAAGTTTCAACAACTACCTGTTGACTCTCGTTACGATGTACTTTGTCAGCACAAACGATGCTTTGCTTGTTTTTCGACTCATCCTCGTGCAAATTGTACTTCAAACAAAAGTTGTCGAACATGTAACAGTAAAAGCCACAACACTATGCTTTATCAGGCAAATGTTCAAAGCTCGTCTGTCAATTCAACGCCGAGTAGTGTGCAAACGGGTGCACCCAGACCTGTTTTCTCGCCATCAAGCTCTGCCAACAGTCAGAATGCAACTTTCTCTTGTCACGCCTCAACCGTCGATACTGTTTCGAAAATTGTGTTACTCGGCACAGCAAAAGTATTAGTAAAGGATGCATATGGTCAGTGCCAGGAAATTCGAGCTGTTCTCGATTCTGGCAGTCAACGCAGTATAATCACCGCAGATTGCGCCGCACGTCTTGCTCTTAAACAATGCCCTGTTGACTTCACACTCACTGGTATAAATTCTCAAGTGAACAAGGCTACTTTCACTGTAGATCTCAGTCTTCGGTCTCGAGACGCTCGTCAACGTCCAATTCATGTACAGTCTGTAGTCATGGATCGCATCACTAGTGAATTGCCTTCCATTAATCTCCACAAGGATGTAGCTGCCCAATTCTCAGGCCTGCAACTTGCTGACCCTGATTTTTATCGCCCTGCCAAGGTCGACCTACTCATTGGAAGCGACGTGTATCCATATTGCCTATCAGACGGCCCACGTTCCGTAATCAAAGGCAATCCTTCTGCTATATCTACCATGTTCGGATATGTCCTAGTCGGCACTGTAGTCAATCGCCAATCATTCTCATCACGTCAAGCGTCGTCCACCACCTTGTTCTCAACTCTGAGCGATAGGGTTGATCTCCAACTTAAACGGTTTTGGGAAATAGAGGAAGTCGAAACATCCAAATCTATATCTCCTCAAGACCAATACTGTGAAGACTTGTTTGTTCAAACCACGACGAGAGTACAGGGTGGGCGGCACATGGTTGCACTGCCAGTTGCCCCTGAAGCTACTGAAATTGGATCGAATCGCCCAGCCGCTGTTGGTTCCTTTCTTAACTTGGAACATCGCCTTTCAAAAAACCCCGAAGTGCAGGACAAGTATAACAATTTCATGCAGGAATACTTGGACGTTTGGCCACATGTTTGTTGCGCACACTCCGTCTTCGTACATAATTCCAAACCATTGTGTGTTCAAAAGGCACGATCCTCACGCAAAAATCCGGGTCGTGTTTAATGCCAATTCTCCAGATCACACTGGTGTGTCACTCAACGAACGTTTTCTTGCAGGTACCAAGCTTCAAAGTGACCTTCAACACATATTGATATCATTCAGTACTCACAAATTTGTCATCACCGTAGACTGTCGTCAGATGTATCGTCAAATTATACTTCGTCCGGAAGTTCGACATCTCCAACATACCTTTTGGCGTAGCGATTCATCTCAACCTCTCCAAGAATATGAGTTAGCCACTGTAACATATGGACTAAAACCGTCAGCGTATATAGCTCAACGTTCTTTAAAACTACTGATTTCAGATGAAGGCTCATCTTTCCCACGCGCCGCGTATGCACTCGAACATCATACATTTGTAGACGACCTAGTCACTGGTACTGACACCTTTGAGGAAGCTGTGCATCTCATAAAGGAGCTAAATACAATGTTGTCACTTTCGGGATTTGAGCTAAGAAAGTGGACGTCAAACAACCCAGCACTGATAGCCCAATTTCCTCCAGAACACCTGGAAAATCCTTTCATTTTTTCTGATGAAAACCAAACAGTAAAAATTCTTGGTATTCGTTGGTGTCCATCTTCTGATACCTTTTCGTATAACTATATTCCGTTCAAAGGGAAAATCACCAAACGCAGTATCTTGTCCTACATCTCCCAATTTTTCGATCCTCTTGGTTGGCTTTCGCCTGTCGTTTTTTGGGCCAAATGTTTCATGCAACGTCTTTGGTCTGCTTCATTGGATTGGGATGACCTGTTATGCTCTGAATACGAAGAGGATTGGAAAAAATTCATTGTTGGACTATCAGCTGTAAGTGAAATATCATTTCCACGTCGCGCCACTATTGACAACGTTCATTATTGTCTCATCGGTCTTTGCGATGCGTCACAGCATGGCTTTGCCGCCGCCGTTTATCTGCATTCAGAAAGTAATGACAACCGAGTCAACATGCAACTGCTTGTGGCCAAAAGTCGTGTCGCCCCGCTAAAAACTGTCTCCATCCCTCGACTAGAGCTCAATGCCGCAGTGCTACTGTCACGATTGATAGCATCAACTCAACAGGTCCTATCCACTCTTCCTATACAGGAAATTCGACTGTACACTGATGCTAGTACTGTACTGGATTGGCTTAACACGCCATCTTACAAACTCAAAACGTATGTTGCTAATCGAGTGGTGACCATCCTTAAACTCACCGCACTTAAATGTTGGGCTCACATTCCTACGCACAGTAATCCAGCTGATGTGGGTTCCCGTGGATGCATTGCTGCCACACTTCAAAACTCAGGACTGTGGTGGAAGGGACCACCGCAATTTCACGTGTCATCTAAGTCTTGGCCTCTGCTTGTCTATAGTAGAAAGGTCCACTTGGAGATTCCTGAATTGAAACCTGTTCCGGCCACAACTCTTGTGGTCACTTCTCCAGAAAGATTCACTGACTTCTACCAAAGGATGTCGAGTTTTCAAAAACTCATACGTGTATTTTCTTACATTCATCGGTTCGTAAATCACTCTCGTAAGCATATGGCGTCTAAATCTACTGTTTTGTCTGTCAAAGAACTCAAAGTCGCTGAACTCACCGTAGTACGTCTAACGCAACAAGACTACTTTGATCAGGAGATTGCCTGTATGAAGAAGGGAAAGATTCCTGACTCGTTACGTTCGCTGTCTCCGTTTATCTCCAACGATGGTATCCTTCGTACTGGTGGTAGACTATGTCACTCCGTGTTGCCGGACAGATCCAAGTTTCCAATGTTTTTGCCAAAGAAATCACATCTAACTGATCTCGCCATTGATCGCTTTCATACGTTATGTTTGCATTCTAGACCACGTACTACTCAAGGATTGATCAACCAAACATTTTGGATTCCTTGCCTTCGCTCCACCTTGAGAGCTCGGCTGCGTAAATGTGTTAAGTGCTTTAAAATGTCTGCAAGGCCCTCGCAACCTATCATGGCTTCGTTGCCTATGTCTCGAGTAACACCACAACCTGCTTTCTTGTCCACCGGCATTGATTATACTGGTCCGTTCTCAACTAAAGACTCTCGCCTTCGTAAACCACGCACCTATAAAAGTTATCTTTGCGTATTTGTGTGTATGGTTACCCGTGCAGTACAACTAGACGTTGTCTCAGATTTGTCTACTGAGGCTTTCCTCGCCACGCTGGATCGTTTCATCGCTCGTCGTGGACTTCCTGCCGATCTTTTTTCTGACAATGGTCGCAACTTCGTCGGCGCCTCGCGCCACCTTCGTGATCTATGTTCTATGTTGGAAACTCATAGCGATGAAATAGCCGCTCAGTTAGCGAAACGCAAAATTCAATGGCACTTCAATCCGCCGTATGCGCCGAATTTTGGTGGAATTTGGGAAGCCGCCGTCAAATCCGCGAAAGGCCATTTGTACCGCACTATTGGTGATGTAATATTTATATTTGAAGAATAGTGTACCATATTCACTCGCATTGAAGCGATATTGAACAGTCGCCCTCTATGCGACATGTCACCAGATCCTTCTGAGGAACTTGATTTTCTTACCCCTGGACATTTCCTCGTTGGAAGATCCTTGTTATCAGCTCCAGAAGAGCCACAAGATAATGTCGCCCATCCACGTCAGCGATGGACTCATCTACGTCAAATAGTTCAATCGTTTTGGAAACGGTGGAGTAAGAGCTATCTTCACAGTCAACTTCAACGTTCCAAGTGGAACAAGAACTCGGAATCACCCCATGAAGGGCAACTTGTACTATTACAAGACGGAGAGTCAGCACCACTGCACTGGCCTGTAGGACGAATCCTCTCCCTTCATCCCGCTCCTGATTCCGTTACCCGAGTTTTGACCATACGTACCGCAAATGGTACCGTAGTGCGACCCGTCAATAAGGTTGCACCCTTTCCAGTTTTGTAAATGCACGTGGTCACCCCCGTCACTATTTGAGAAACCATAGGTTTTTGGCGGGCGGTGTGTTAGATGTAGTGTTTAGCTAATTTTCAGTTGTAATTAATTTTCATTGTGTAAGTATCCTTTGTTTGTCTTTCCTCGTAACTTTAATTTCACGTACGGTTTGGTAAGTTCAAATAGTGCGCGAGTGCGTGTCGTTTTATGCAAGACCAACCACAAATCGATCTCTCGCGCGTGCGCTGAACTCTGTTCTGTTGTTCGCTTCGTAGTAATACTCGTGTTCGCGTCGCCTTCGCAGGCCTGTCTCTTTTCGTATGTAACTTTTTCCGCAAATACGGCAAATAGTTCAAAACTCACGTTAAAGTTCGGAAAATCGCGAATGTACGAACTGTTCATCAAAACCGCAGTTTCGACTACAACATCAATTACAACGACAAGCAGCTTCAGCTACATGCGGTCTTACAGCCTACAAGAGTGCTTTCCATCAAACCACAGGTACTGTACGTAATTTGTATTTCCTCAGTGTAAATGGCAATTGCTGGGAGGGAATTTACAACTCCCACAACAATTCCAGCAATCGACAAGTTCAGTTGATGTTAACAACCAATTCTACCTTTCTAAAGAACCAGCGTTTATCAGACCCTATAACTAATCCCGACATACGTGTTTATCGAACGTTCCAGATGGATCCAGAATATAATGCCGTGGTATACGTGATTCTTGACGCATTCGCGAGACTTTTCTCGAAGCCGCCGGCCGCGCGGACTGTGAAGGCCGCAATTAATTACATAATACACACTGGCGCTAAGACGTAGTTTTGAACGTTCTGGTCTGTGAGCGGAGGTATAAATACATGGCGGCAGCGGCCTTAGTTCTCAGTATTAGTTGCGATAAATTGCAGTGCGGTTCGAGAGTCTATTCTCTGGCGATTACATGTATTTTTGTTTTCACTGTACATATGATGATCAAGTAGACCGTCGTAACAATAGCAATACTTAAAAACATTTTTCACATCGATGAGCAGATATTTTTATGTTAAAGAAACCAAAACCTTTATATGAGAAAAGTTACAGGACAACGCGTCATGATTGTTGGCAATAAAAAAACACCGTTTAGTATAACAAAAAATTATTAAAATATCGAAAAAACATTAATCAAACGAACAGATGAGGAATGTTATCAGAAAAATGTTTACTTCTACGTAAGTTACATCTAAACCATAAAAAACACAATATTTATTTTAAAAGACACATGAAACGTTATTGCAACACTTGAGTCGTGGGCTGCACTTGAATTCGTCATATTCTTTCCGAGCTTTAGATAATAAAGTCATGCCACTAGACTACCCAATAAAAGAGGACCGGAAAAAGCATTGGTGTTATTGTTTACTTGTAGTAGAAAAGAGAGAGGAATTAGAAAATCGATCAAAGGACATACATACATACATCCTCGGCGCTACATCCCAGTCCGGAAACTGGCCTCCAAAAGAAATCGTCCCCACTGGTCTCTACTCCCGGCCAATGTCCACCAGTTTGCTGCACCCAGCCTCACTGCCTCCTTACCAACCTGGTCCAGCCATCTTGTACGCGGTCTTCCCCTCCTTCTCCTTCCCATCGGCAAGTAATTTGTAATTTTTTGGGGGGATTCTATCCTCCGCCATTCTCTGCACATGTCTGGCCCAACGCAATCTGTTAATTTGTATGAATTGCATCGGAAGATCTTGAAACCTTTCGTACAACTCTCGATTATGCAATCACCTCCAAATCTCGTTTTCCTTCACAAGGCCATAGATTCTCCTCAGTGCCTTCCTCTCAAACACGGCTAGTTTCTGCTCATCTAGTTTTTTTAACACCCAGTGGTCCGAGCCATACATTAGAACTGGTCTGATCAAGGTATTGTAGAGCGTGGTTTTTGTCTCTTTACTTATTAATTTTGATTTAAGATGTTTCACTAGTCCGTAGTAACACCTATTAGCAGATAATATTCGTTTTTCAATGTTTTTTAGGGGAGTTATTTTCAGAGTCCATATATGACTCGAGACATGGAAAACCTTGAAGTTTTTCAAATTCGTATTCATTAATGCGCAGGGACAGGGTGCGAGTGTTAGTACCTACAACCATATATTTAGTTTCTCTTTGGTTTATAACGAAGCCCATAGCCTTAGCGGACAACTCCAGTTCTTGAAAGGCTTCCTTTAAGCCAGATTCAGACCTACTTATGACGTCAATGTCATCGGCATATGCCAGAAGCTGTACCTCCTTGTGAAATATGTTTCCGGTAGGTTTGAATTCCTGAATCCCTGATGATTTTTTCTAGAGCTATGTTGAACAACTGACACGCTAAGGCATCTCCTTGTTTCAGCCCATTCAATAGTTTTAAGGTGTTAGATAGACTTTATTGTATTCTGATTTGGCATTTAGAATTGGACATAGATACTCCAACCATACACACCAACTTAGATGGTATATTCAACTCCTTCATTGGTCTGTATAGCATTTTCCGGTTGACTGAATCATATGCCGACTGGAAATCCACAAAGAGATGGTGAGTGGCTACTCCATATTCCAACGTTTTTTCCAGGATTTGCCTTAGTGTGAATATTTGGTATGTTATTGACCTATTCCTAGTGAATCCACATTGATATTCTTTATGTTTTCTTCAGCGTAGGGAATGTGTAGAAAATGTGATGTTGGATAATACCTTATATGCTGTATTAAGTAGAGAGATGCCTCTATAATTTTTACATATGAGCTGATCACCCTTTTTATGTACTAAACACACCACCACCTTGTTCCACTCAACAGGTATTACCTCCTCTAGCCATATTCGCTCTATGAGATGGGGAAATTCCTTTATGAAATCTCCTCCTGGGCTCTTTAATAGTTCCCCTGGTAAACCATCGGAACATGCCGCCTTGTTATTTTTAAGCTTTTCTAGAGCTTCATACACCTCGTCATAGGATGGCATCAGCTCCTTTCTATCATCCTCGAATTCTCCTGCTTCCTCTTCATCCTCAGATGCCTCTATTGAAGCCTCCCTAACTGAGCCCAGCAGATCTTCAAAGTGTTCCAGCCATCTCCTGATTACGCCAGCAGTATCACTCACAAGGCCATCATTATTATCCCTACAGGCATTTTTTCTAGGCTGAAATTCCTGCCTCCCATCATTCACCTTCCTGTATATATCTCGGCTCAGCCTTTTAGTCTTATATGCCTCTATCTTTTTTATCTGTCTCATCATATACTCCCTCTTTTTTCCTCTATGAATCGTCTTTTCCATCCGTCTCGCTTTCCTGTATTCCTTTTGAACAGCCCTAGTGCATTTATTTTGGATCATTAATTTGTATGGCTTGTTTTCGAATTCAGTTGCCACTTCACACTCCTTATCAAACCACTCATCTCGCTCATGTCTCTTCTTCAAACCAATGATTTCTTCTCTCGTGGTCACTAATATGTTTTTTAGATTAAGTCAGTGGTTTTCTATATCTTGTTTCTCACAGCATTCAATTCTCCACTGTCTAATTTTCTCATTAGTAACTTCCTCGAACCTCCGTTTTATTTGTTCTTCCTTTAGTATTTCTGTATTGTATCTAATAGTGCTTATTCTGTTTTCATTTCTATTATTGGATATTCTAGCTCTCAGTTTTGCAACTGGGAGATAGTGATCGCTGTCCATGTTGGCACTTCTGTACACTCTAACATCTTGTAAGTCTGACTTATGGTGGCCATCCAGTAGGACGTGATCTATTTGATTGACAGTTCTCCCGTCTGGAGAGGACCATGTGCCCTTATATATGTCTTTGTGATCGAAGAAAGTCCCTCCTATGATCATATTTTGACCACCTGGTAAGTTCAATAGTCTGAAACCATTGTCTGAGTGTTCAGAGTGTAAACTATACTTTCCTATATTACTACAGGCATGGCTGCTTCCTACTCTAGCATTTAAGTTACTATGATTATTTTAATGTCATGCCTAGGGCTGCTGGCTATATTCTCCAGCAAGTCATAAAAGTCATCTTTCTCCTCCTCAGGCTTATCATCAGTTGGGGCATGTACGTTAATTATAGTATAATTAAATAAGGTTCCCCTGAGACTTATTGTACACATTCTAGGTATAAGGGGTTTAAAATCAATGATGTTTTCTTTCATTCTACGGCTTACCAAGAAGCCAGTTCCAAGCACATGGTCCCGGTTCTTACAGCTGTAATACACCGAGTAGTCCCTTCGATCCATGATTCCAGTGGCAGTCTACCTCATCTCCTGCACAGCCAAAACATCTGTCTTATATTTGAGAACCTCTCCTGTCAATATCTTCAAGGCTCCAGGTCTGTATAAGGAACGCAAGTTCCACGTCTCAAGTTTAACACCCTTACCGTCTCAAGTTTGTCCCTTTTCCACGATCCAGTCTCACTTCCATTAATCCGTCCGGCTTTTCCTTTCTCTTTTGGTTACATAACAAGAGTTTTTTATGGGGTGGGTTGTTAACCCTACGCTTAACCCCAACTTGGAGGACCAGGGGTTTTATGTTTAGAGTTCCCGTTTCTTAGATGAGTTGCCTTCACTGAGCTGACGAGTCTCATCCACCCATCCGCAGTGGATCATACTCACTAGATCTATGGGCGCCGCCGTTGACATTTTTATGTTCTTCTGCCGCCGACCCCGCCATGCATCCTGCTGCCGACACACTACATCTTGGTAAGCAGGGTCCCTGATTACCTCAGAGCCGCCTCGCCCAGACCCCCATCTCTCGTTGGCTCGCCGACCCAAGCTGCCGAAGGGGTTTGTTACCACAACCTTAGCATGGGTTGCTCGGCTTAACAGGGCCCACCGCTTGTAGGTGAGAGTGAAAGGACATACTTAATTTAATCACAACAGTAGTAAAACGCCATGTATGTTACTGACAGTATATAATATTACTGCGTTCTTGATAAAGGTATTTTCAAAATTGTGGTAAATATCCTAAATATATAATTATCTTAAAGAAAAACGAACTTAAAATAGTGTAAATTTTTTCTTAAATAATTATGCTTTCTACGTTTTGAATTTTAGACAATATTACATAAATATTAGATCTGTTATGGTATCGACCGCGTTATGGTTGTTTTTTCAGACACGCTCAGCAAATGATGCCTCTCGCTGCATTGGACGGAGCCAACACCTCTGCTAAACCTCATATGCTTAAGTTGTAATCTTTTTTTGAACTTTCAGCTATTGCCGCTTCCTGCGTTACTTCAACACAGGTCTATGCTAGGCTGAACTAAATATAGAGAAATACGGCCTCAACCTTTATCGATGAGAACATAGAGCTTAATAGTCTCTGTTGCCCGTAGCTCTCCTATTGGCTTCGTCTTTCGTAAGATACACAAACACATACCTTTAGAAGTTATCAGGGATGCTCAAGGCGTTACACCAGAAACCCCAAAACCATCAATACCACCGTGACTCTCTGCGCCCTTATATCGTTTCTAAGAAGGCATATTAGAAGGCAACGTTGAAACGTGTAGAGCTTGTCTATGCGCTGGAGATCTCTGAGAAGCCAAACGCTAGCCTACGGTGCAGTCTATGGATATGTTTCACGGAGTTTGAATTATAGAAGAATATTACTCATTGTTTCTATCCATAAGATTCGCTTATGTGATATTGTATTGTATATAGAGACTATACTACATGTACAAGTCAGGTGGCATTGTAGCTCTCCAGCGTACACACAAGTAAAGAAAGAACGCAAGCTTTCACGCCTGTTATCTGACTGAAAAACAAATGCCAAACAAATGCTACGCCTAACAAATGCTGTTATTTTAAACATTATTTAAACATTATTTTATACGGTCCAAGTCACTTTATATAGTAATGATTTACCTAATTGAAACCGTCCAGTGACTTCAAGTTGTATATTTATGACGCGTTTCGAGTCATATTACTCTTCATCAGATAGTTTTCACTCACAAGGAGATCATCAAATATTAAAATTCATTAAGTTTTATTTAAAGTACCAAGCCACTTGTATGACAATCAAATAAACTACGTTACTCACCGTCAGAGGCTTAATTCTTATACTTGTAATGTTATACTAACTCAACATGTTTCGGGACAGCTTGTCCCATCTTCAGGAGTAAAACACACTCTTCAACTTCAATTGAGGATGAATCGTCAAACATTAAAAATACTAAAACCCAAAACACACATTGAATAAATAAATAAAACTACAACATTAAGATGAGTGATTGTACTTAGTGCGCGTTCAGCCGGCGTGAGGTGTGCACCTTAGAGCCTACACGTGCGCTTAATGTTGTAGTTTTATTAATTTATTCAATGTGTGTTTTGGGTTTTAATATTTTTAATGTTTGACGATTCATCCTCAATTGAGCTTGGAGAGTGTGTTTTACTACTGAAGATGGGACAAGCTGTCCCGAAACATGTTGACTTAGTATAACATCACAAGTATAAGAATTAAGCCTCTGACGGTGAGTAACGTAGTTTATTTGATTAAAATTCACAAAAACACAAAAAACACACATATGTACAATTGTAAAACCTATACAAGCGTCCGACTCATGCACTGCGTGAGGCCCACCGGACTCTGAGCAAACGCGTGTCACGCCGTGTGTTATCTCATAATCGATTGTAGCGCGGTGTCATATAGCGGGTTTGATTTGATATTTAATTTATCGTTAAGTATGCCATCATGAGTCCACTATGGGTTATTATGTCCACTATAGATTTCAAATTGTTCCCATGCATCCATATAAATGCTGTTAGGGCGTAGTCCAATTTTATTAAACTTATAGTTATTATCGAATAGCTGGTACATGATAACAACATTGCCATATACAGCATAAAAGCTTAACAAACTCATAATAAACAAATCGTACTTTTCGGCCGTGTCCTCAATAGACTTCGTCACTGGTGGTCACGGACGAAACGTCTGGTTCAGGTTTCTATATAGTTTGTGTGTCAGTGTTGTTATCACAAAGCAGCTTATTGATACAAACCATAATTTTGGTAATGCTTAACCACGGCGTAACAGCCCGGCATTTGTTCTCCAAACTTTAGTTTCCTCTAACAAACGACACGTGTTTTGAAAGAAGATACGAGCAATTTTTTAAGAGAGTTGTAAACGGTTCAAGTAATTAATCCTTTTTTAAAGCAATTATATTGTATTATGTTGAACTAAAAAACTTTTAGTTAACATTTGTAACAATATATCGTTATACTAACTACTAACAAATTACCTCAGTTATTCCTGTTGGTCCTGTTGATACGGTCAAATACGAAAGTCAAATTTAATCCCTTAACTGCACTTTGGGGTCTGCTAATATATATTCAATGTGAGCCTTGTTAAGCGACTTGGTGAAGTGAACAGTTACAATTTCAGCGAGTGCGTACATTTACATAAACAAACAAACAACAACCACTTTGATCACGACTGTGTCTAAGGGCCCACTGAACAATAAAACTAAGTTATGCTGCTCTTTATCTAACATACAAATACTATGTTAACTTAAGTGTTACGTAAGATTTTGTTATCTCTGTTACCTATTGCAATATGATGCAATGCTTTTTAAGTTGAAATAGCGTAAGGTAAACACTTCATAACTGTAACCGCCCTTTACAGAGTATTGCGTGTAGAGTTTAGACATTTCTGAATTAAACGCCTCATACATATTCATGTTACACGAGTAATATAGTAATAGTGCTAAATGTTAGTAAAACAAATTCCAGCGTGAATAAGGACAATTTGTATTTCTCTGTCTAAATAAACATCTATTTTACCACTTGTAATAAACAAAAAAGACTCGACACTTTCACTACATACACAAAATAATTTATGCTCTACTTAGGTAACCAACCCTAGCATGCATCAAAATGACTCATACAAATGTCAACGTAATTGTTCAATATGAGAACAACAAAATACCATAAATTTCTCAGGTCTTACTGTTACAGAGTTTGAACACAGACACAGATTCAGTGTAGGTACAGAAAACCCATTACAACCGACACATTAGTATTGTTGCGACGGTCTTACTGATCGTCGTATGGTACAACAGAAACAAAACACAAACACCAATAAAATCACTAATTACGAGCTTTAATGAGTTACAAATAACAATTTGAAATCAACAAGGTACTCTCATACAGTAATTCAAGTTAAATTTGTCCACACGCAGTAATAACTTAACTATGAACAATTCCGCACTAATTATAACACGATAATCTCTTTCAACAACAACCACATGATATCCGCACTTTATAAATCGCCTAACATAAACTGATTGACAAAGCCAGGTGCTTGGATTATATAGGTAGCGCAGTTGTTCCAGAATAACGTTTCATCCTTTTCGCGTGCCAGCTTAATTTGCGTATTTCAAGTGATCTTCAAAACAGTCTCAAATGTACTTGAGTGCGGCCTTGACTGAGACGCTACCTGTTCGGCTAGCTGAGAAACGGACGGAAGGACGCTCTCTCGTTTCTTCGAAAGAGTTCAATCTTTGAACTCTAATCACCGCATACTACACAAACGGTCAGCTTCCAAATTCTTGCCTCACGGATGAAAAGCATTCCTCTAGCGCATAAATACTGACACGATTAAATTACCACAATAAACACAATTAACTATTTACCAAAACCAAAGCACATGAACAAACTCTAGAAGACAGACTTCTATACGAATCCCAAAACAAAGAAACAGAAAAAGGAAGAAAACACATCAAATTAAATTCACATACCAATATAAATAACCACACTGAAAAATACCCGCAAACTTAAAAAATAACAAGTTACATATTATATACAAAATAGCACGCGCGTGCAAGCGCGCACACACAAACAAAAAAAACCTATATTTTCAAAGTCACACACAAACAGTTAAATGAATTAGATTTACCTGGAATTCAGAAAATAAACTCGCAATGCAATAAATTCTATGTAGGCTAGACAAGACGCACCTTCAAACAAAGGAAAATGAGGGCACTACAATTTACCACTGAATCCATTTTACAAACCATCTCATTAAAACATATCATACAGGCACGTACAATAAAAAACATAAAAATCCTACGCGTAATTACAAAGGGTCGAAAACTAGCAAAACCTGATCATCTAGAAATACATACTGTACACGTGAAAACGTATGAAAACATCATTCTAAGTAAGAAGACAGTTTAAATCACACATACTCTTTGAACACATTACATATTGCGAGCATAAAAAAGATCTGTTAACAAATTCAACCAGAGACGTTAACTTCAACTCCGAAACTGACAGCTCTCTTAGCGGCCATCTTTGATGAAACTGGAAATAATGAAATAACAAAAAGCAAGATTAGGAAAAGTAAACATTTTGAAACAATTTGTATCTAAAACATTAGTCAACCGTGTTTAAGGAATGTGTAGAAATTATTATAAATTCAATTTTTAAGATTTTTCATTAATTATAAGTACAATATTACCAACTGATGAATAATTATGCTTTGAGTATTAAAGTAATATGTTTAAATAATTTTGTAAGGTTAAGATGAGTATCGCACTGAGAAGTAACTCAGTTAACTCTCCTCGTCAGTAGTGGCATGTAACACACACAAAAGATAAGGCAAGATACAGTATGATCAGTGGCAGGCAGTATGATTAATGTGAAATGTATGAGTACGCCATGTAATTATTAGAACAAGCAGGCAGCTGTTGTCCTATGTCCTATGATCATTAATTGAAAACAGCTTTTTTTTTCAAATAATATTTCTTGGGCTTTTCAACAATTTTCTCTGTGATTATTATAGATACAGTTCTGACACCTACTAAAGTTCTACTAACGTATTTGTTTATACTTTTGAGATCAAAATGTTTGAAAATATATCACTTGCCTTAACTGGAAAATAGAGACAGTAAGCACAACATTTTAAACTTGACGATGTTTATTTGACCAATAATATAAGCTCTAAAACTGGGATTACACTTTGTAAATGAACAGTATAATTGATATGATGGAAATCAAAAATTTATTCCATGACGGCCAAATTGTAATAAAGACTAACAATCCCTAAAATCATAAGGTTACTAAACCGCAGATATAAGAAGTAAGCACTTGGTCTCTTCGATCCAAAGAACAACTCCTTTCTGTTGTATTCGCGGCATGGTTTGCTCTTTGTTTAAATCAGTATATACAAAATTATCTTGTTGATTCATCCCCTGCGTTCACTTTTTTAAATATTATTATATATATAAACTTTCACATATGAACTTACTTTGGTTATCACTTTCCAATACGTTTCAAGGTGATGTGCCTTTTCCTCAGTGGGAGTAAATACTCAAGTATTCTTGAGTATTTACTCCCACTGAGGAAGAGGCACATCACCTTGAAACGTATGGGAAAGTGATAACCAAAGTAAGTTCATATGTGAAAGTTTATATATATATATATAACAGTATGTACAATTCATTCTTCGTTAAGAGGAATTGTTTTTCAACACTCAAATTTAGTCAGATATACCCATCCAAATTCAGTCTATTTATTTAGACCGAAACGTGAAGAGATTTCAAGAAAGCACTGTAGTCTCACTATTTTGTGAACAGTAGGCATGACGACGCAAACTTGCTATTCCCCTTAAAGTATTTGCATGTCTTTATTAATTTACATAGCCGTGAAAATGCTGTCTAATGTTATTTTCTGTAACAGCTTGGCAGGAAGATTTTTTTAAAAGCGGGACGGAGTAAGCACGTTTTGTCCTGTTCTTCCCCTGTTTCTCATAAAAATATAAATTCTCATTGACACGTTACCCTGTGGCTACTCCCGTCCAATATATGAATTATGCAATGTGGGTAATTCTGTAAAAAGCTTCTAAGTTAAATGTTTACATAGGCTATAGGGAGTAGAAAAAAGGACAAAGTAAAATGTTTTTGCATACCGTGTGTTGCACGACTGCGTTACACACACAAATACAAACGCACCTTGCATACACTCCTTTACTCAACTTAGCAGGAATTTTGCATACCGTGTGTTGCACGACTGCGTTACACACACAAATACAAACGCACCTTGCATACACTCCTTTACTCAACTTAGCAGGAACGCTGAAATTGGTCCTCAGGACTGTTCAGTTTCTCAATAATAATAATAATAATAATAATAATAATAATAATAATAATAATATAAACAAACGTATAAAAAATATGGTAATAGCAAAAGTAGCGACAATATAGAGTCGCATTCGTACACTGGTGTAAATAATGTGGTTTCTATTTTCCTATCAGCAATTTTCCACTTTTTTTTATAGCATAGGGATAGAACCGTTGTACAAAGGATATTCCAGATTAACCTACGATCGGATCATGCTTCTATATAAACCGGTTGTCATTGCAAACGGTGCACCTGCAGTACAGGCCAGTATACGTTTGTATTGTTATACGAAAAACTGTTGTCTATTTTGCTTGTTTATGTTTGAGTAGTGACCGACAAAATACGGAGCCTGTCAGTATCCCTCCCGCCAGCTGTGAACTGCGTGGTGGTTTTCATTGAAACATCCCTTTGTCTTCTGGGTACATTAGGGGCTACGCCACTGAGGATTTTGGTAATGGCGTCAGCTCTTGGCAAGGTAACTTGGCGGCACCGTTTTCCGAAGAGTGACCTCAGAAACGCATGAAAATATATAATAAACGCCTGTTTACGGATGGTAAGTATGCGCAAATGTGACACAAATATGTATGTAACTTGTGTATGTAATGAAATACTTTTCTGTTTTTTGGGTTATCTTCACCTGATAATAGGAGATAATGACCTGCCAATTCCAGCAAAAGAAAATCATGACAAACATCAAGACCGTACCTGACAAAATTTTAATTGGGGCGAAGCGAAGTGAAGCCCCACTATCCGCCACTTTGCACTTTTTTGACGCATACTCCTCCAAGATTACTCATCCAATCTCCACCAAACTTTACATGTGCATTCTGTACATATTCAGGGGTGCATATTTTCATTTTTGTGAAGATTGGTCGATTCTAAGTTAAATAATCATTTAATTTCGCTAAATTAAAACCCTTTAAAACGATAGTGTATTAAGACCGAAACTACTTATCCAATCTCCACCAAACTTTATACGTATATTCTGTACATATTCCGGGGTACAAATTTTAATTTTTGGAAACATTGGTCGAGCAAAGTTAAATAATAATCGTTTAATTCCGCTAAATTAAAACCGTTTGAAACTTACGTCAACGGCGCCGAATCGGTCCGACGGTGAACGAGTGTACCCGAACGCAGTCACATGATTACACATTAACACGTGGTGTATCGACGAGTGTACCCGAACGCAGTCACATGATTACACATTGAGACGTGGTGTATCGACAGCAACAATGCTGTAATTGTTTCTTTGAGTGCGTTTTGCTTTTCGCTTTTGTGTAACCCAGAATGTGTTGAAATAATTAATCATGCCTAAAAGACGCCGAGGTGGAAGTATTCATAGTCGTCAGACTTATCGTCAACAACAATATAGTGGTTCACGAAATCAAAACAGTCATGTGTTGTCTAATGTTGATCAGGTTAGTGCAGATAACTCTCAGTTTCGCAATCTACAAATTCAGTTTGAACAAGAGTTACAGAATTTAAATTGTTTTGAATGTAACAACTGTGGTAGGACTGTAATTCAGAGTAAAAATTTTGATGGGTGTAAACAATGTAAAAAACATCCTCATAAATTTACGGCAGTAAATAAGATGGATCCAAGAATGGTACCGATTGAACTTCAAGAACTTACTTACGTTGAGCAGTTACTTATAGCTAAAGTGCAACCAGTAATACGTGTATACAGGATCAAATCACGTGGTTTGCCCGGTCAGTTTGCGTATAAAGGAAATATAATCAATGTTGGACAGAATATTGATGAAATAATTCGTTGTTTACCTCGAATACCATCTACATTGAGTACAATCGTTGTGAGGTGAGAGGGTTTGAATGAACATCGTGATTTCCATGTTAGGCGAAATAAAATAATTACTGCTCTGACTTTTTTGAAAACCAACAATTCTTACTATGCAGATATATCAATTGATGTCGATCGTATTTCTCAGCTTCCCATAGAGGGTAGTATTTTAGATCAAATACCAACGGTAGAAATACCAGAGTTGCATGATAACTCAAAGGAAAATAATGATGTTTATGAAAGTGTCATACCCAATGATATTAAATTACAAGAAGTTGACCGCATCCGATCTGATGTAAATAATGTCATACCTTGGCCAAAAGGTACTAAATTATCAACGAATTTACATGTGGAGGATATATAACTATGGCTTTTCCAGCATTATTTCCTTATAGTTCTGCTGAATTGAATGATAATACTTGTCCTAATAACATGAAAATAACACCATTAGAATATTTCCAATTTTCAATGGAATACAAAGATCGCCGTTTTGCTCAAGAGCCACGGTTCCGATTTTTTGCACTAAATACTGTTCAACGACACGATGCAATCAAACGAGGAGGAATATTTGCTAAAAAATCTGATTTTCATGGTAATATTCAACAATTACGTGATGCAATGTCACACAATCCAAAAATAGTA